>VWZE01014928.1:101642-188417 GCA_013396675.1 Eubucco bourcierii | reverse complement strand
ATTCTATGATTCTATGATTCTATGATTTTTGAGTTACTGGGAGCACTGCTGGGTCTGGGAAGGGATTTGAGCTACTGGAAGGGACTGGGAGGGCCTTAGTGTTACTGGGCACATGGGGAAGGGATTTTGCAGTTACTGGCAGCACGGACAAACTGGGAGGTCACTGGGAATTACTTGGAATATTAGGATGGGATTTTGGAGTTATTGGGAACACCAGGAGAGACTGGGGGTACTGGGTATTATTTGGAACACCAGAAGGGACTGGGCAGCACTTGATGCTACTGCTAGTACTGGGTAGAGAGTTTGGGATACTGGGTGAACACTGAAACCACACTGGGAGCACTGGGAAGGAAATTTGGGGGTTTCTGGAGGCACTAAGAGAACTGGGAGGTCACTGGGAGCATGAGGAAGAGGATTTGGAGTTACTGGGAGAAGACAGGAGCCATAATGGAAGTGCTGGGAGATATTTGGAGGGCACTGGGTGTTAGTGGGAGCACTAACAGTGGGAAGGGATTTTGTGGTTACTGGGAGGGACTGTAAGGGACTGGGGGACACTGGAAAGGATATTTGTTTGCTCACAGGAATACTGGGAGTCAGGAATACTAGGAATACTGTATCACGCTGGGAGGCACTGGGAAGGAGATTTGTGGGTTACTGTGAGCCAGGAGAACTGGGAGAGCACTGGGAGCACTAGGAAGAGAATTCGGAGTTACTGAGAGGACACTGGGGGTATACTGGGAGCACTGGGAGAGGCTGGGATGACATGGGGATAAGTAGGAGCACTACAAAGGGAACTTTGGAATTGCTTGGGAGTACTGGGAGGGACTGAGAGGACACTGGAGACACACTGAGAGCACAAGGACGGACTGGGAGTGCACCTAGTGTTAGTGGGAGAACTTGGATGAGATTTTGGAGTTCCTGGGAGCACTGGTGGGTCAGGGAAGGCAGTGGGAGGTCTGGGAGTACTAAGAAGGGATTTTGGAATTTCTGGGAGCATCCGGGTTGGGCTGAGGGGCACTGGGTATTACTGGGAGCGCTGGAAGGCATCGGGTGTTACTGGGAGCACTGACAGAGGTTGGGCAGCATTTGATGTTATTGCTAGCACTGGGGAGAGAGTTTGGGATACTGGAAGAAACTGGAGGTCACTAGGGCCACACTGGGAGTACAGTGAATGAGATCTGAGAGTTACTAGGAACACTAGGAAGATTGGGAGAGCACTGGGAGCACTAGGAAGGCAATTTGCAGTTACTGGGAGGGGATAAGAGGACACTGTGTGTTACTGGGAGACCTGGGAATGGATTTTGGAATTACTGGAAGCACTGGGAGGACTCCAGGGACATAGTGGGAGCACTAGGAGAGACTAGTAGTGCACGTAGTTACTGGGAAGACTTGGATGTGATCTTGGGAGTTTCTGGGAGCACTGGGAGGGACTGGGAGGCAGTGGGGCCACACTAGGAGCACTGGGAGGCATTGTGTATTACCTGGAATACCAGGAGGGACTGGGGGTCACTGAGTATTACTGGAAGCACTAGGAGGGACTGGGCAGCACTTGGTGTTACTGCTGGGAAGTGAGTTTGCAATACTGGGAGGACACCAGAGCCACACTGGGGGCAATGGCAGCACTGCAAAGGAGATCTGGAGGTTACTGGGAGCACTAGGAGACTTGGGAGGGCAGTGGCAACACTGCCAGCACTAGGAAGGGAATTTGGAGTTACTGGGAGGGCTGGGAGGACAAAGAGGGACTGGGAGTGCACATAGTGTTACTGGGAGCAGTTGAATGAGATTTTTGAGTTACTGGGAGCATAATGAGGTCTGGGAGTACTGGGAAGGGATTCTGGAGTTACAGGGAGCAGTGGGAGCGACTGGAAGGCAGTGGGTATTACTGGGGAGGCTGGGAAAGGATTTTGAAATTACTGAGAGCAGCAGGAGGAACTGAACAGCACTGGGTGTTACTGAGAGCCCTGGGAAAGGATTCTGGAATTACTGGGAGTACTATGAGGGACTGGGAGGACACTGGGTATTACTGGTAGCAAGTGGGCAGCACGTGATCTTACTGGTAGCACCAGAAAGAGAGCTTGGGATACTGGGAGGAACTGGGACTACACTGTGGCCACATTGGGAGCGCTAGGAAGGAGATGTGGGGGTTACTGCAAGCACTGGGAAAGAATTTTGGGGTTACTGGCAACAGTAGGCATGACTGTTTAATACTGGGGGTCACTGGGAGGCACTGGACAGTACTGGGAAACAGCACCAAATAATAAAGACCTGCTGGGTCTGGTCTGGGCAAACCCATCCTTAATCTGCAAACAGCTTGGGCCTAAAACTGCCGTTTGAACGCACCTCGCAGTGCAGTGTGCATGCGGCAGAGAGCAGTGCCCACCCATGGCCACACGGCGGCGGCAGTGAGGGCGAGAGCAGAAGGCTCCGGAGCGCACGCGCCGCGTCCGTAACAACGCGCAGCCCCAGGGCCATGCCAGCTGTACCAGCGCCTGCAGGCAGGGCTGCCCGTCTGAGGCAGTCCGCCCCAAATGGGGAGGGGAAAAGGGCAAAAGGAGAAGCGGGGGCTTTTGAAAGGGTAGCTCTGTCTGGGATAGAGAGAGGAGGGTCAAGGTCATTGATATAAACAGCATCTGCAGGCAATTTAGAAACCTCCTTACGATTAGACTGTTTAGGCTTAGTTCTATAGTTACACTCATTTACAGTCTCTGGTCTGCACAGAATAGCTGCTCAGACTATGTAACACAGAAAGCGCAGACTGTTGTGTTCCGGTTTTTTTTCCTATTTAAACTAAAAGGAAGCTATATATGAAGCAACTCCAAAGTCCATTACTTACATAAGTCGTTCTAAAACGTGTCTCACATCCATCGCATCCGATCAACTGATTTGCTGAATCCTCGTGTAAGAGGACAACAAGGAACGAAGGTCTCTCAGCGAATGTGAGAGGTTTTCCTTCCCCTTCCCCGAGAAGACGGCGGTTCGCAGGCTCCCCGAGCTGCTCACAAGTCCGCAAAACGCCGAATCTCGCCCACGGCTCGGATGGGCTCTCGTCTTGGTCCGACTCCGCCTCCGCAGCGCACGCGTAGAAACGCGGCGCTCTACGACGCACGCGCGGAGTCCATAGCAACGCACGGCTCTGGTCCCATAGCAACGAGGGGCTCCGCGGTCCTAACTCGCTAAGAAGGCGCTAACCCCATTGCAGCACGGGTTTCCATCTCCTAAAATCCTTTTTGAAACGGATTAGGTCCGGGATTTTTATTTTAAAATCCTTTTTTTAACTATAGATTAATAGAAACTTTTAACACCTATATAAACCCAAGATATTTCTGTCTGTTTAACTCCTCACACCGATTGCTACAAGTTTAAATACTTTTCTCTCTCTCCTCCCGCCCGCCCAAGAGTTTTGAGGCTTTTCAAGCATTCAGGGCATTTAGGGACGAGGCACTGACGGGCCGCCACGCAGCCGCACCATTGCAGTGCCGACTATTAAACACATGGCGGCAGCACTGAGCACTGACAGGGCGTCTCCTGCCTTGTGCCTGGGGAGCAGCTCAGCTTGCCTCGGTTCAGACTTATTTACATTTAAATTTTAAGCAAGAATCCAGGAGACACACCTAGGAAAACCCACTGCTTTTAATGTATATATACATAATTTTTATTTGTAGTTCAAAACCCTATGTAACTCTGCTTAGAGTTTGCTTTTATATTCTCAAAGTCTTTATATATCATAGAGGAGATACAGGGGAGTCATTTCAAAGTTTTTTTACATATAAATTAATACCATTCTTCAATATCTAGATAATCATGAGAACATTTTCTCCTTTGGAACACATCACACTGATACTTATAGCTTTTAATATTTCTTAATCCCATTCTTAAACCTTCATAACGAAGAATTTCCTCCTAATGTCTAATCTAAATCTAGCTTCTTCCAGCTTGAAGCCATTACTTCTTATCCTGTCACTATGTGGTGTTGTAAAAATAAATGCCTCTTGAGCTATCCTGTAGGCCACTTCAAATAGTTGAAAGGGTGCAATAAGTCTTCTTGGAATGTTCTCTTCTTTAGGCTGAACAATCCCAACTCTCTCAGCCTGTCTTCATATGAGAGGTGCTTCAGCCCTCTGATCATCTTCCTGACCCCATGTCAGCAGTTACATGTCTGTCTTCTGTTTGGGGTGGCCCACAGCCAGACACAGTATTGCAGGAGGGGTTTTATGAGAGCAGAGTAGAGGGAAAGAATCCCTTCCCTTGACCTGCTGGCCAGACTTCTTTTGATGTAGCCCAGGATTTTGTTGTTTTTCTGGGCTGCAAGCACGTTTTGCTGGTTCATGTTGAGCTTTTCATCAGCCAGTACCCCCCCAAGTCCTTCTCCTCAAGATTGCTTTCTGTCCATTTGTTGTCCAGCCTGTATTTGTGCTTGGGATTGCCCAAGTCTGGTGTAGGACCTTGCACTTGTCAAGGTCATCCCTCCCCTTAAAATGGATCTTGTGACCTGCAGACCCCATGGTCTCTCCAGAAGTTGTCTGAGATTCTCCTGGCTCACCCAGTCTCCCACAGCCTTCTTTTGATTCTTCTCCTAAATATGCCTTAAATCTTGTGCAGTCCAAAAATGCTTTCCCACTGCACCCCATAATGTGTCCCACACTCCCAGGCAGTAACATTCTAAAGTCTGAAAGTTGGTCGTGAGAGCCTTCCCATTGCCTCATGTTGGTGGGTTTCACATCTGAGCAGGGGTTGAGATATTCCAGTGACAGCCATGGGAGTGGCCTAGTCAGGGCATCTCCTTGAGTCCTGAAGTTGGGTTCCCAGATGACAAATCTGGGTTTGTGGTGATGGACCTTTGACGGGCTTCATGCCTCCCACAGTGGGCCTGGGAGTAGCTGGGAAGGTGTTACTGGGCTTTGCCCACCTGTCATCATCTATGTGCTCCTTTGTGGTGGCCTCTTTATTGCTCCCCCAGACAAAGGACTGTTGTTTTCATTGTTGTTATTGTTTTAAATCTACCCCAACCCACCACCTCTTAGAAAAACTCCAGCTAATGGAGAAGGCAGCAGCATGACTCCTTAACAAGACAGGCTGCCAAGAGCATATTAAATCCTGCCTTCTGTTCTGTTCTTTTGCTTTTCATAGCACATTGGGCAAATCCATTTGATCTGGCCAGCAGGGAGTAAATTGCAGAAAGTCAGTCATGGGTGTACCATGCCAACTATCTTTCATTTAGATGGCATCAGCACATGTACCTCTTCCCTCCTGAAAGACTGGCACACCTTAGGCCATTTTTATTTTCATTTTTCAATACCTTCAGTGATGAACAGCCACCTAGTGCTGACACAAAAGCCCTGACAGGCTATGCTTGCAGAAAGGCACCATACACCACAACCAAACAGCTGGAATCAGCACTGCTCCCAGGTCACTCGCCTATACATTCCTGTGAGCTAGTTCCTCTGAGTACATGCACATGCATGTAGCACATGCACCTGCCAGGGGACTCTGCAGAGCCACATCCCAAGATCCCACCAGTCTTCACCGTGAACATGCCTTGTCCAAATGCAAAAAGGTTATATGAATTTTTTTTTTCTTCCCTGCAGTTTCTCCAGGTATGCACAAGGGTGGTCTTGCCTTAGGTGGGATTTATTAGGTCAGCTAGCAGTTCTCCAAAGCAATGCAGCAGCATCCTAAAATAAGAACACAGATGAAGAGCCTGTCAGCACCACTGGGCAATCCAGCTGGCAATAAATCTCAAGAAAAGATTAGGCTTAATAAGGTAAAGTATCAGTATTATAGCATAGCTGTCAAGCTACCAAAGAAGGTTTTTTTTTTCACACACTCTATAGAGCAGATTCTCAGATGAAGTAATCAGTGCAGTCTGCATTATCAGATTAAATTAAAGGCAAGTGAATTAGAGGAAGATACTCATTTGCAAAGACCAAGAAATCCAGAGGGATTGCTGAAATTTGAATGGAAGCCGAGGAAATACAACATAGATAAAAGCAGAATGATGTGTGTAAGAAAGCATTTTCTTGGACTGTTTTAGTTACTGGGTTTAGGTTGCCTGCTGTCAAATAAGACTTTAAGATTATCAGTATTTTAATGCCCTTAAAAATGCATTGATCAGAAGCACTGAAGAAAAAGAAGTTAACTGCTAAGGAAGTAGAAAACAAAAGGAAGTAATTTTGTGGTTATACAAGGTAGTGCTGATTGCAGTTCTGGTCTCCTTGTGTTAGAATACAGTAAAACTGAAAAGGGAGCAGTAAAACTGAAAACAGAGAGGAGCAACAGGGACAAGCCTCTTTATGGACTGTTGGATGTAGGACACAAGCACAAAGGGCAGACTGCATAGATTAGGACTCTCAATCCAGAAGACAGCCCTCTATAAAACTATGGGTGGCAAAGTGAGGGTGACTTCTCTTTGTCTGCACCGATGCAAAAGCTTAAGTGTAAAACAGAACTAGGAGGCAGCAGATTCAGGACACAACAGAGGAGTGCTGCTTCACAATGTGAACATATGCAAGTTCTTGCCACAAATACTGGATGCCAGGGGTGGTATTTGGAAGAGGAATCATTATTTACTTACCGTACATTTATGCTCTTTCTTCCTTAGATGTGAGCCTCTTTTGCAGGAGAGATTTTATTATCTTTTTTACTTTTCAATCTCTAGTTATGAAGATCATGACAGTGCATTTGATTCTCTGGTATGTTCAGACTATCATAGAATCATAGAATCATAGAATAGTAAGGTTGGAAGGGACCTCAAGGATCATCTAGTTCCAACCCCCTGCCATAGGCAGGGACACCTCCCACTAGTACAGGTTACTCAAGGCCTCATCCAATCTGGCCTTGAACCCCTCCAGGGAGGGAGCATCCACAACCTCCCTGGGCAACCTGTTCCAGTGTCTCACCACCCTCACTGGAAAGAACTTCCTCCTAACATCCAGTCTAAATCTCCCCTCTGCCAGTTTAAACCCATTGCCCCTTGTCCTGTCATTGCAGGACCTTGTAAATAATCCTTCCCCAGCCTTCCTGTAGGTCCCCTTCAGATACTGGTAGGCTACTATCAGGTCCCCTCAAAGCCTTCTCTTCCCCAGGCTGCAGAGCCCCAACTCTCTCAGCCTGTCCTCATAGGAGAGCTGCTCCAGCCCTCTGATCATCTTTGTGGCCCTCCTCTGGACCCACTCCAACACTTCCATGTCCTTCCTGTGCTGAGGGCTCCAGAACTGCACACAGTACTCCAGGTGGGGTCTGACAAGAGCAGAGTAAAGTGGCAGAATCCCCTCCCTTGCCCTGCTGGCCACGCTGCTCTTGATGCAGCCCAGGACTCGATTGGCTGTCTGGGCTGCATGTGACTACCTGTGGAGTTACTGGTATAGGATTAGATTTCAGTTTTTCTGATGAATTAACTCTTCAAAACCTAAGTTGGATGCCTGTGCCATGCAAATGTAAAAGTCCTTGCACAGGTGCACAGCATGCTGGACAGAACTATAGAGTGCTGAGATGGAGCAAGTAATCCCAGACAGGCCAGTGTGATAACAAGAGAGCTACTGAGCATCTGTGCATTGCTCTTTTGAAGGCTCTATATTCCAAGAGCTTTGTCAGCTTGTGTGTGATATAGCATGAATGCATCTAATGCTGAGTATGACTCACTAAGCCCTTTCAGAAAACATGCAACTACCAGCACGTCATGAGTCTGTAACATTAGCAAAACCCACAGGCTTTGCCTCCCCATGAATTAGCTGAGAGATGTCTGCATTTCAGTGCTGAGTTTAAGCCTGGCACGGGGACTCACCTTTCTGGGATATACTGGATAGAAAACAGATGTCACATTTGAAAAAAAAAAATCACACACACACACAAAAATCCATAAACATAGAAGAAACAACAATCTAGTTTTTTTTTCACACTGAGTAAATAGAGGAAGTTGAGATGATGACAGTTTTCATGCTGAAGGGGTGCAAGTGCTGCATTTTGTCTTTTGAGACTGGCTGGTTCAAGGGTGACTGGAAGGCTTTCCAAACCATTCAGGACTGACAACTGTAAGAGATCACATTCTTCATCATGAGGTTAAGGCACTCGTTCTTCCCACTGCAAATCCTTTGTCAGTACTTGTCACTTTAGCCACTCTGTTGCCAAGCTCCTAGAAGTGTCTCTACTTTCTTTGGCTACATGCATAAATGCTCTTCTCTGGCTACCTCATAGTGCTAAAATCCATCTTTTTCATGGAAGTTACACCAGATGGTTTTAGCAAGCTTCAAGAAGACTGCCATAGATATAAAGCACTTAAACAAAGAGTTTATTACCTGGGTTTTGGGCAATTGCATACAATAACCTCTCAAAAAATAAATGTTAGATTGGGACTATATTCCTGGATCTATTTGGGATAAAAAAATTATCAGAAATGTTTGGAAAGTGTCAGCATGAATGACAGACAATTTTCACACTTTTTCCCTTGATATTAAAAACTAGTTTCTAATTTCCAGCCAAGGAAAAATAAAACTTGGGGCAAATGTTGTGCATCTCAGCAGCTGTGCTCTTCCTTCTTGTTGTTTGTCTCCTGTCAGGTAAAAGGAAACATGTAAGGATTATTGCATGTCAGCCCAATCTACTGCTTTATAGCACAGCCCGAACTGGGCTCTGCTCCTCATTGGATGCTCTCACTTTCCCATCTAGTTCCTCAGGAGGAGTACAAAGCTATCTGTATAAATACACCACATAAATTAATCCAAGGAGGAGACTCTGTTCTTAACTATTGAATTTGATTGCTGACAAAGCTTTACGCAATTGCCAGCAATGTTTCTGCAGCATTAACCAATACTGACAGCTTTTTGCTGTCTGGCACTTCGGTTGGCTTCTCTTTGCCCACTCCAAATACAGACAACTGGAAACACCTCAGTGTTATTATGTAGCATGTTACTATATCACACCTCAGTGTAATTATGTAAGAAAACAAATCTGTGATAGACTGGCTTTTTTTTTTTTTTTTTCTTTTTTTTTTTTTTTCCTGATTGGTTGGTTGCTGTTTGTTTGGTTTGATTTAATGTGTATTTCTCTTACCTATCAACTCCCCTTACTAAGAGTTCAGGTGATGCTATTTTTTAGAAGTTGAGTTATTAGAATGTAACAGAGGGTCACAGGAAGTGCTGGGTCATCTTTGCTTGGCATCCAAAATAAGACATCCCACCAAAGGCTTAACTCTCAGACATAGTGCTGGCACTGGTGTCAGCCTGTAGAGCTTTCTTGACCATGACTTTAGACAGGCTCTGAACATTGCTGCCAGATGATGGCAATGACGCTGGCACATGCCATTCCAACACTGACAGACTTGGAACCAGGGCAATGTAGACCCTGTCACTATACTGGGAACTTCTGCAGTCAGTGCAGCATATGTGCAGGCCATCTGTGGCCTGAAGGCCGCTCAGGCATCTTCTGGACCGAGACATGTGAGGGAATACAAACTTTAGCACTTGCTGCAGAGTAGCATGCTGGGGAGAAGAAAGACTGAACCTGCAGGGTGATTCAAGTTGCATATTGTCCTTTAGCAACATCCATTGTGTGGTAAAAGTGCAGTCCCTCTGCTCAGGAATCAGAAAGCTAGATCCCATGTTGGTTAGTAACCTCTGCAGTCATACTGTAACAACTACCTACATATCAAAGACAGTCCACATTGAGCATATTTTAATATCAAGATAGAATTAACACTGTAATTTCTGTAATTAAATCTTGAAATTAGTATTCGAAGGAGGCCAGTCTATTCCTCTATTTATCTGATTCAATGCAGCCAATTTTGGAATGATGTTTCATATCTAGGTGTACAGCCAAGGTTTTGCTTATATCTAGGTGTACAGTCAAGGTTTTGCTCATATCTAGGTGTACAGTCAAGGTTTTGCTACCAGCTAGCCAGGGTACAAAAGCTGCTGCAGGATTTTGTAGGTCACTCTAGGATTATCCCAGCTGGATGAACAGGATTCAGAAGGCTCACTGCAGGTGATGGTTCCCATACAGAGGCACTGAAGAACATGCTGTAAGAATACCAGTACTGATGTTGGCAAACCAACCTTATCTTCAGCCATTGTTGGCACTGCTTCTTGTTAAGTTACTATCTTGATGCTGCACAAACTTTATCTAGAGAAGTAAAAATAGTGAAAATACTCTGTAAAATGTTTCCAGTTGCAAGTCACAGCCCTTGAACCAAACTAACCAGGTACTCAGAGATCCATTTGTCCTTAATTTCTTACCTGGACCTTTTAACTTTCCCTGAAACTGTAAGGTGGGAATCTTAAAACTGTCGTTTGAATTTATCTGTTTCTCTCACATTTGTATCCATTTATATTACAACAACTGAGGCAAATTCTTCAGGATTTTAGGACTGAGTCATAGTTGCAATCATGATTTATTGTATGGCTCCCAGATTTACCTCCCCAGCACACTGCTATACCTTTCAGTGTTCAGGAAGGCTGGGGTGTGTGCCTCTCTTTCAGGAAGTGCAAAGCTTATTTTCTTGCAGAGTACTTTGAATGCTGAGCAGAGGACATTATTTGAACCAGCAGTGTGGTCAAGGCAGTTTATACTATCAGTGGCTTCGAAAAAAAAAAAAAGTCTTTATTAACGTCTAAATACTTTATTTGTGACAGTGCTTGTTAAGTGTTACAATGCTAAGATACAGTTGAAACAGAGCCATACACGGCAAGCGCTGTCAGCTCTTCTGTGACATATTTGAGTAATGGTTTGAATGCAATCTAGACCCAAGATATTTCTGGCTAAGTTTCCTCACATGTCTCTTTTATCTTTTGTTAGCATGTCCAATTGCAGGAACAATCATCCCTCAGGTTGTTACTGCTGTCCTTTATAAATTTCCAATTTTCAGCATGTGTGCTGCCCATAGTAACTCTTTAACTGTAAAATATTCCTTTGCATTACAATAGTCAGTGTTCTACATTATTTCTCAGAGATGAGTGAACTCTTTTCTCCCTTCTTCTGTGTTTAAAAATATTGGTACAGTAAACACAGGCATTCATTAATTTAGTTTGGTACCAGAAACACAGAGACATCATCAATGTGGACAAGTAGTCCAGAACAAAGAAACATGGTCAGCAAGTTGTGTCACTAATTTTCTAAATGGTCTCTCCCTTTGAGCATGGCATATGTCCACCTGCCTTCAGACTGTGCTATGACCTGTTCAGGGAGTATCCAGGCTGAGGCTGGTTTTAAAGCCAGTGTCAGGGCTGCCCTCTGTGGCAGACTACAGGTCTGGTCTACTGTGACAGTCAGAACTGTTCACAGAGTTTTCTGAGTCCTCCCCAAGTCTTCAAAATATACTACAGAAATGTTCTGGCTTCATAAACAGAATTGATAGGATAGCACTCTACCCATGAACTCTAAGAAGCAAGGTGTTGTAGGGCATTACTATGGTCTTAATCACAGATGAAGTGTGAAATTACCAAAACAGCATCTGTCAAGGTCTGAAAAGTCCCAGTATCCCATGGAAAAAACCTGCACAAACCCATCTCTACCTAACCAGACACAGCACAGTACAAGGGCCATTTGTAACTCCTATGCAAGTTAGATAGAAAACAAAAAGCATTCTCCAGTTTTGCCTAGTCCAGTTGTAAAACCCCACATTTTGTCCCTTGGGAGATGAGTGAGAGGTCATCCTGTATCATGAGATCAGTCATGATGATAAAAGGCTCTCGATTCCATATACTGCTTCCCCCTCCTTCCTGTCCTCTTCCCCCACCCCAAATACCCTCTGAAACCACTTTTGTCGTCGTTGTTGTTGTTGAAACACCAAGGCTAAACAGATGAAATTTTAAATAATGATTGAGGATTTTTTTTATTCATTTAAGTTTCAATATCATTACAGAAAATGTTATGGTACAGAGTTGTTTAACATTAGTTTTATTTCTTTGCTCATTTAATTTCCACATGAATGCTGGTAACACTAATATCTGTACAAGATCAGTCTTTGATTTTTTAAAGTTTTTAGTTCTGTACATTTTTTAATGTATTGGTTAAAAAGGCTGTCAGCACTTAAGGAAGCAATTTTTTTGTTTGTTGAAATAAAAGGTATCCAGTTACTGCCCAAGAGTACTGAGCTGGGTGGCTGCCGGGACAAGAGAGCTCCCTGAATGGGCATCGGGGTGCAAAAACCTCAGGGCTTCAATCGGGTTCCCAGTGCAGCCACTCTGCTTTTGGCACTGTGCACATCAACACGAGATACAAGATAAAGAACAAGCAGAAGCTCTCTGTGAAGCAGTTATGAAGCATACTAATAAGGGAAATCCAAGTGTTGTCTACGCTAGTATAAATAAGCAGACAGCCTTGTCTTAAGAGCATAAGTAGTTGTATCTTAAAGATGAGAAAAAACACAAGTTCTGCAGGCACCTACTGCTGTCTACGAAAAGCTACCGCTATTAGAACTAGCATTGAACACACAAAGCAATTGCAAGGAAAGGAAAAAGTTGCTTTGATATAATCAGAATAAATGTCTTTGTTAAGATTTGTTTTAAAGGGTTTTGTTTTTTTTTTAAAAGGTATTTATTTAAATTCCATTTGAAATATAATTCAAGATGTTGACTATACTGATCAACTTTTATCCAAATCAGAAAAACTAGCTGTGCCGTTGCATATTACAGGATACAGTCAATGATATGTGGACATGCATCGAAGCTTCGTTCTTGCTGGTGACATCATAGCCTTCCAATGACCATGACATCCACCACCTCCCCCTTGTGAAGTTCCACATACTGCTCTGTCTTTGGAGGTAGCATCAACAGTCCGTTGGCACTGCGCATACTCATCAGACGACTGCTCATCTGATTCCCTACAGGAGAAAGAGAGAGAAAAATGACAGCTTGGTTTTCAGTTCGCTTCAAATGCTGCAACGCACTGTGTGGGAGCAAGAGATGTTCTTACGACGATGCTCCTGTCGCTAACTTATTCGTGGAGCAGGCACCTTGCTGGTTCAAGGTGGATGGAAACACAGAACTCTACAGAGCGTTAGTTAGCCTCTCACTCCTCTGGCTCTGACTCTCTAAACTCTCATTCCCTGACTAACTGCTTTCCTATAGTTAGCCTCTCACTCCTCTGGCTCTGACTCTCTAAACTCTCATTCCCTGACTAACTGCTTTCCTATCCAGCCTTCCGCATTCTCTGTGCCTCGCATCTTACCATAGTAAGTTGTTTTTCTATTGGAATTTCCAATCCTATCAAAATTACTTTATTTTTCAATTAGCATACCTAATTTCAGGCTCCAATGTACAGTCTTGAATATTTTTAATATACTGTTACAGAACAAGTTTGAGTTACTGGATTATCCTCTGTGAATAGTCTCGTTTAGCATTACTAGCTAAGCAATAGTAGCTAAACTAGTTTAAGCCTTAAGCTGCAAGAACTGGCAGAGTATAAACTTTTGGATAAAACTAATGCTGCTAACACAGAACTATTTGAATTCAGCAGATGCAAGCAGAATGAAGATAAGGAACAAGAAAAGAATTCCAAGAGAATGAGGTAACTTCAGAAGAAGGCCAGCCCAGCAACAAAGAAAACCAGTAAGAAATCAAGAGATCACCAACCAGAGTGTGATGGTTTGGGAGTTCCCCGCTCCCCCACACTTTGTAAAATGACCCAGACTAGAACTCAGCCGGCTGGAAGTTAAGGACTGAAGCTCTATTTACAGCTCAGCACAATGTACAAGCAGACATATACACTATAGACAGGAATAGTCTATAGAAATAGACAAGTTAAAGGTAATACAGAAACACAACTCCCCTCCCAGAAATCAGAGACCCCAGGAGGGGCTCCCAACCACCCTTCCACCTTCTTCCCACCCCTGTACCTTATCCCAGGGCTTGGCTTACGCGCAAGGTGAGTTTGGAGGATCGGCCAGGGGAGTTACAAGGAAAGTGGTTAGTGAGGTTACTCAGCAGAGAGGAGAAGGCAAGAAAAGCTCCCAGAGAAAGACTGAGAGACTGACTGTCTGTTTTTGTTCTTATGCTTAAACATCTTAGCAAGCCTATGAGTGAAGCAGACATCACCATTGCTTCCTTTTCACAGCCTATAATTGAATTTTCTCTATTAAAATATTCCAATTAACTTCAAACCAGCACACAGAGTTAAGTGCTTGGGTTTGGTGATCGGATGCTGGGCACCATTATAATTGGAATATTTGGAATATATTTCAAGTACACAAATAAAAAAAAATGGAATTTATTGGAATATAACTGGAATTCAAATTCAGTAACTGGAGTATGTATAATTGGAGGACATGATCTGGGGTAGGGGTCCATCTTCACAGGTAGCCAGCTTAAGCTGTAACCTGAGAACTAATGAAGGAGGAATTGGAAACCTTCACTCAGACATTGCAATTTTCAGTGGGATCACAGGGTTGGATCCTGTTATAGTGGCTGGCTGCACAAATCTGTAACATGTACCACCGCAAAAGAGCAAGTTTCTTTGGGACTCTTGGCCTTACAACATGTCCTGAAGATAACCAGCACCATAATTGTAGTACTGAAGAAAAATTAAAAAGCAACAAAAAGTTGTGCCCTTTAGCTTCTTGGTTTCCAAACTTCCAGACTGACAGAGAAATCATTTGACCTGAATCTCTTCAGAAGCTGGCTAGGTCAGTCTTCTGGCAGTACAAAGGTAAAAATGTATTCACATGTAGCACTTACCTCAACTACAGCTGAACATCTCGAAGTATGCCTAGGTGGTAACCATGGCTAATAAGTCTTAGCATACACAGCTTCTGTCATCTCTAGCTAGGATCACACTTGTCTTACTTGTACTGCAGTGTGTGCATGCAGTCCAGACAGCCAAACAAGTCCTGGGCTGCATCAAGAGCAGTGTGGTCAGCAGGGCAAGGGAGGGGATTCTGCCTCTTTACTCTGCTCTCGTCAGACCCCATCTGGAGTACTGTGTACAGTTCTGGAGCCCCCAGCACAGGAAGGACATGGAAGTATTGAAGCAGGTCCAGAGGAGGGCCATGAAGATGATCAGAGGGCTGCAGTAGCTCTGTTATAAGGACAGGCTGAGAGAGTTGGGGCTCTGCAGCCCGGAGAAGAGAAGGCTTCCAGGAGACCTTAGAGTAGCCTTCCAGTATCTGAAGGAGGCCTACAGGAAGGCTGGGGAGGGACTATTTGCAAAGTCTTGTAATGACAGGACAAGGGGCAATGGGTTTAAACTGGCAAAGGGGAGATTTAGACTGGATGTTAGGAGGAAGTTCTTTACAGTGAGGGTGGTGAGACACTTGAACAGGTTGCCCAGGGAGGTTGTGGCTGCTCCCTCTCTTGAGGTGTTCAAGGCCAGGTTGGATGAGGCCTTGGGTGGTCACTAGTAGGACTAGTGGGAGGTGTCCCTGCCTATGGCAGGGGGTTGGATCTAGATAATCCTTGATGTCCCTTCCAACCTTACCATTCTATGATTCTATGATTGTTCCTACCTATGCCCCAACTTGTTTTTTTAGTACCTGCACAACATTAAACATAAGAAAAAGCACCTGTGAATGCACGTAAACAAGAGTGGATGCTTATAAAAAGGAATGTGTGCACATATGCAAGCATACAGGTGTGTGTGTATAAAGGCAAGTTATTCAGAAAGAGAGACTTGTAATGGTTAAGCTGGAAAGCTACACCATAAGTGAATTTTATACTAACATACACGTATGCACGTGCACAAACGTGTCAGCAAAGCCTGTGTAAGTAAGGCTGCGCAAAAGAGATGTGCACACCCTTAGTTGTTTTTAGACATGTGTAGGAAGGCAAGGACCTGTGTGAATGTGTCTGTCAGTCTGTGTGACTGAGCACTGACCTGTACTCTGTGCCCAAGGTAGTGGTTCTTGGTGATGCCAAGTCAGTATGCACCGGTGATACTCTGGGCGGGGGTCCAATTTTACATCACACGATAACTGCAGAAGAAGCAAGGAAAGGAAGACAATGTCACACATTCAGGTTGCACTGAGTTCACAGCATCATTTGCCCAATTGCTTTTCCTTAAAAATGGGCTTTAAAAAAATTCTCCTTTTAAGGTCAGAGGGTGTCTAATGCAAGATCAAAAGCTGTAGAAGGTAGAGACTGCAGTATTTAAGCAAAATACAACTGCAGTATTATATCAAAGAGTGTGATGGAGTCTGCATGCATTAAGTGGAATACACCATAGTTGTTCCTTTACCAAGAGTTTAAAAATAATATTTCTCTGAAAAAAAAAAAAAAAAAAAGCTTTATAACTTCCAGTCTTGTTTCTGTGAGATAAATAAAAATCTGGATGCCTGAGGAAGTATAAAAGAGAGAAATGGGATAAGCATGAAGAGAAGAGTGCATAGCTAAGGACACTAGGAAAACTGTAGTAGGTAATGTGTCCTTTGGTGCTTATTTGAGTCAAACCCAGAAGAGGGATACATTGTAATAACATGCTTTGAAGCTACATTAAACAGTACAATATCCATGACTTCTCATAAAAGTGAAATTAATAGTTTAAGGGATTTATATTGCTTAGAGTGTGGGTCATGTAGGTTATTTGTGTAAATAACTCAAGAACAGAAAGGTTTTAAAGTTTGCATGTTCTATTGTAAACAGAACTATTGAACTTGTTAAGCAGTTCCAGATTACTCTGCATTTTTTACCACAGGTTTAAACATTTTTTTTTAAAGCAGGAAGCTATCCTGTTTAAAAACCCAGCAAGTGGTTGCCCCTGCATCTGGGCATCTTGCTGCACCCAACTCTCAGAAGTTATGGGATAGAACATAATCATTAACAGAGATGGAGAAGGTGTTTCTGCTTTGTGTGAACTTCCTTCAATTTGACAGAAGCAGTCCAAGGCTCAGATTCCCCAAGGAAGACAGCCTTTCAGAACCCAAAGAGCTATGCTTCTGCATCTTGATAGTCTTTTTAAATAGAGAACAAGTTTCTTACCCTGGCTTTGATAATAGTAGGCCGAGGATCCAGGATCCCCTGCATTTTCCTCAATGCAGGAACAACAAAGAGATTGCAGGTGACGACGGCTGACACAGGGTTGCCTGTAGGACCAAGAACAGTTGGTGGTGACTCCTGTTATTTACTCTGTGAAATGACAAAAATGATCTCATGTTTTCATAGCAGCTGCACTCCAAAGGACTCTGAGCTATTCATGCTATATGCAGGAAATGTTTAATGTGAGACTGGAGTGGCACTGGGAAAGTGCACCTGTTGAAAGCTACACTCTCTGGCTGACGATGTGCTGAAATTCTGCTCTGACCAGAACTGCCCATGGTCTTCCGTTGCCTTTTGTCTTAAACCTACATTTGTCTGGGGCTAGTGCAAAGTTTATTGTACTAGCTGACAGGGCTTTTGATTCATGATTAAGACGTCCAAGACCTATGGAAAAACAACTTTCAGTTCCCTAATGCAGTGACAAAATGCTCTGGTACAAATTCAAAAGAGAATTCTATAGATTTATTTGTTTTCTGTTGACTCACAAGAGAGATACATGGCCAGTGTCTGCTGAACACTACTTGTCCTACCCATCTGGACTTCCCTAGATGACAGTTCTAAAACAAATACTACAATCAGACACATGCTCCATTGATCTCTGCCCCAGAAAGAAAAAAAACCAACTGTACTGCAACAACCAAAATGAGAGAGAGAGGAAAAAAAAAGCACTAGAGCTACTTATGAAATCCACCAGCTTATCAACAACACAATTCTTTACATAGTCACCAATCTACACAGTAAGAATAAAAGAAAAATCCTCCTGATTTAGGAGGGTAGAGATTTGTAGCCAGATCCCAAGGGAAAGGTTTGTGCTGAAGAAGGTGTTTGCCTAGGTTGATGCAGGAGGTGAAGCTGTAGAAAAGAACCCCACCCCTATGTGGTACTGTTTACAAAACCCAAGGAAACTGTTGCCTGGAAGAAATCATAAGGTCCTGTACACTGGCAGGTTGTCAGAGCAGGAGTGAAAAGAAAGAACTCCTTAGTATATTCCTCTAAGTTCATGTTTTCTGGAAATTTCCCATAAATTTCCCTTCCCAGCACCTTCCTTAGGGATGCCAACAGCAGACACAGGAGCTGTGAAACATTGCTATTCTTTTTTTGTGTCTGTTGTCCATGCACAACAACAAAAGTAATCCACAAAACATCTTACCTGGGAGAGCAAAGATTATTTTTCTTACACCATCAATATCCAGAGTTGCAAAAGTTGTTGGCAGGCTATGGAAAAGAAAGTTGTTTAATAACTGCACTAGATTTTGACTGCCGTTATGTTGTTCCAATAAACCTGCTGCTTTATTCCATGCTCTCTTTGTGATGATGGAACAACTAGTTTTGCTTGGTATTCAGCTGTGAAGTTTTAAGCAGATGATTTTGCTTCTGGTTAGGAAACACATAAGAGCAGATGAAATAGTAATCAAGAATCTAAAGCCTGCCTCTATGCTAGAAGCCAGTTAACAAAGAAGTAACACTGAAATGATGCAGTTACAGAGCGGTGTTTATTTCTCATAGAAGACATAAAAAATCTAGTTGCTAATTTTTATTTACTGGAAACTCTGACTTCTCAGATGAGATTTCAACATGATTGCTAAAGTCTTCCAGTTCTTTCTTCTGGTAGTGCTGCTAGACTCAGCAACTTTCAGATCAAGTGGAGGCACAGCAAATCCCAGGCATCACTGTGCAGTCATGTAGCATGTCAAAACACAGGGATACAAACCAAATTCTGGCTTTGCTCTTGGAACTTATTAATGGGATTTTTTTCCCAATACAGTAATCACAATTCATATCTAAGGCTTTTAAAGACAGAATTAATAAAAACCAAGTATTTACTGTTTGACTATAGCCAAAGGATATGAGAGTGTTTACATTCTCGGTAACATTGGATGACCAAATGTTACAGCAGCGGTAAGAAATATCTTTCTTATGGCATAAAATGGGGAAAATAAGATTTCTTAAAGATTTTCTAGTTATCTAATTATTTAAAAAATATTGCTAAAAGTCTACAGAGGGATCTCTGGGAGAAAGAATTACATTTGCTCTCAGGGAAGCCAGAAGCAGAACACAATATTCTCAATCCTCTAAATCAGGTTATCCATTCTTGTCAGCAGCAGAGGCTGGAGTGTGGATCCCAGTTTTGGGACTTCCCTGAATGAGTTGTAGCAGTGGGACAGAAGCAGTGAGATATTTCCATGCCTGTGCTACCGCCCCCACAGGAACAAACATGCTTTGGGCTCATTTGTTCTTTTCACGGAAGGGAGGTGGTAGTGATGGCAGCACAAGCACCAAACCCACATGCAGTTCTATACTGGATGCATGCAGAGACAGTAAAAGTGTTTGCTTGCTTTCACAGCAAACACCCATTTTCTGTTCTTCTTCCTGGTAACAGTTATGGGCTGGAGGAAATCATTCCCAAAAGCTGCACTTGCCCTTGTGCTGCTGGACCATGCCAACCCAGCTCACAAACAAATTGCATTCCATGGTTATTGCAGCAGAGCTGCAGACATCTCCCTGCTACTGTACTGTGGAAGGTAACTCTATTTTCAATACATGTAGTTTTTGTCTGCTCTGGAAAGCACATGTCCAGAGTCATTAATTAGCAGTGCTACAGCAAAGGGAAGTAATGCTGGAGTTTTGAGGTAAAGGAAACACATAAAGGGTTGTGTTTACTTTCAAATTACCATGCTCAATGTGCCAGTTGGATAAAACTTCCTAAATTACACATCATTCCATGCCTCTCAACAAATTGCTTGTTTGTGAAGAAATAGGACTTACAAAATTCTGAAGTGAAAGGAGTGGCTTATTAAGTAAACTAGCCATTAAATGTCCTGTTTGTTTCATAACAATTTCAATATCTGAGCTCTGTGATCACAGTGCAGACCGCAGCCCTATTTGTCCCATGTTGGTTTCCCTCTAGTCCCCAAACCTGATTTACAACAGTTATCATAGAAATATCTCTTACAGATAAAAAGTAATCTATCTGTTTCAGTTAATTTCATCCATAAAGACGATGACTAATCTCAACAGGACTAGCTTTGTTTTTTTTCACATCTGCCACGTGGTTTATCGTGTATTTGTAAAACTGAAATCTACTAAAATGCTTATATAGGATATCTGGCCTGATATAGTCTCTATTTTTACTGCTTAAGTAGAAAGATTTCTTACCCTGGTTTCATAAAAACTCTGCCAAAGTGAATCTGTGCATGAAGATCAATATCCAGCACCTGTTTAAGATAGTCCTGTTTGAATTAAAAGAAGAAAATCAATTAAGTGACATCAAAGTGGCTTGCACCATCTAAGTATGTAGAGCAATTAATTAATATCAAGGGAATACGAAAGACTTTTCATATCCTGAAAGTGCTACAGTCCAATGGGGAATTTCCAGTATTTGAATGGAGGCATTTTCAAAAAGAAGAGGTGAAGAACAGACTTATTTTAGGTGCCAAACCTGACTCCATGAAGACACAGCAATAAATATATACAGCTTACACTGCTGAAGCATCAGAATCTGAGAGGACCCCACAAATGCCTACTACATTCTGTATGTCAAAGATGGAAAAAAAGCCTTTATGGTTTAAAGTTAAGCTTTAAACTAATCAAATCATCTAACATTTGCCATGGAAGCTAACTATCAGGAGAGTCAGAGATCTCCTAGTAATTTTGAAACCAATACTGTATTGTAGAAATCATAGTTTTCCAGGATACTGTAATTATTGTAATTTCCTGGGGACATGGTCTAATTCACAGTGGCTGGGTTTAGCAGTCCTCAGAAAGGAGACACTGTGGGTAGTTTGTGCATTAGTTCAAGTTAAATGATTTTGCATAAACAGTCGGTCCAGCTATTAAAACAAATCAAATTACTTGCTAGCCTTCACTGAACGTTGGTGTGCTCAGAGATGCAGTATCCTGTCTGTTGTGTTTAGTGAGATTAAAGACACAGGATATAACAGTCATGTGTGAAGACAGACTGGATGCAACTGATCTAAAGCTCCCTTGCAGGTCTTTTTTGTGTATTCACATACTTGGAAAGCAGCAACTTTTTTTCAGCCAGGCATGAATTCTCAATCACTGATTGCATTAACCCCATTTTCACTTTCTTTTCACTTTCTGGATGTTCACAGCTATTTAATCAAAACTGTTGAAAGCTGAGTATCAGAGTGGATATATATAACCATGAGATGAATATAGAGTCTATTGACTTCATGCTCTTGCTTCTAATTCACTCTGGGGAGAAATTAACCAGAAGGCATATACGCCTGTAAGACCATTCAGCAGACCAGTTGTTTCCCAGTGTTCCCTTGTCTGCACTATGTCCCCATGTTCTCAATTTAAAGATCAGTACTTGTCCTTGATTATTTTTTTCCAGGAATACCGAGGACGATAATGGGATTGAAAGAAACTGGCACTGGTTTAACTACTTATCCACTTCCATGGTGTATCCGACAACATGATTTCTACTCAGAAAAGTGACAAAATCAGCACTCATGTTTGCCATCTCCTAATGACTGTCTTTAGCATCTGTTAGTTATAAAAGGAGAGATGTTTCTTTTACCTGCCAAACTCACAGATTCAGCCTGGGATCAAAAAGTAATCTGAGTTTTCCTTCGCATAAGTCATGATTAATAAATGTCCTGTAGGTTCATCTACGCCCCACCAGCATCTGTGTATCCCTATTTTCTTTGATGGTTTTGGCACAGGGATTACCAACAGGAACTCAATCAACAATTCTGTTAATGATTCAAAAGGCAAATATATCAGCTCACTGTATCTTGTAGGTATTGCCCCTGTAGGACTATCAGGCACAAAATGTGATAAAACTATTTTTGTAACAGATACAGCTTTGGTATATTCAGGAAACAGATCTGTTAAGGAGTTATTTATACATTCAGGTTGCTTTCCGGAGTACTTTCAAAGCAGCTTTATTCTATCTACAATTCACCTATTCTAAGAATAAAAAGAAGCCTGTTGCCTTCATGTACTATTAACTAAGCACCTTCCTCATCATAACTACATAAATCATCCTTAAACAAACACAGTTGCAAATTACTTGCATCAAGAATTAAAATCTTCCTTGTTGCACTGTG
The DNA here is from genome assembly GCA_013396675.1 of Eubucco bourcierii. Classification (NCBI taxonomy): domain Eukaryota; kingdom Metazoa; phylum Chordata; class Aves; order Piciformes; family Ramphastidae; genus Eubucco; species Eubucco bourcierii. The sequence continues at coordinate 166,387 of VWZE01014928.1, read as the reverse complement.
CCTCCTATAGTACAGTAATAAGAACAAAGGGAATGAGGATAGCAGTGAGGACTATTTTCTTAATTAATTCACATTTAAGTGTTCCCCCCCAAAAAAGTACAATCCCTTTTCAACAGACATTAATACAAAGGTAGAATCTTTGACGACTCTGGCTTGAAATTCTTACATATATTTCAGCAAGTCATACTTAAATTTAGCATACCTTTTCCCCCATAGATACACCTCCTGATGTAATGATCACATCAGCACGGCTGATACCCTCATTCAATGCATTCAGTAAATCATCTGGGCTACAGAAAAGAACAGGCAAGCAGATTAGTGGCATGGAATTGTTGTCAGTTGTAGTCTAAGTAAGTGTGCACGCATACAGAAGTGTATATGCATATGTGTTCTATGAAAGAGATGCAAGGATCTTTTCCTTCTGAAGACTCCAGAGCACTCTATTCAAGCCAAGCACTCCAGTCTCATTAAGTGAGCACTGGACTGTTTGGTATCTTCCTTTCTAAGAGCTTTGCAACAGGAACAGTAGGATACTTTAGGACAGGACTGAAGAACACTAATGTAAGTGTCTGAAAGTATGTAAATTGCACAGTAGGTAGCAATAAAAATCATGATTGAGATAAACTGACAGAGCTACATAAAGGATCTGACACATGAAGATTCCTGGCCTCCAAGCAGGCTGCAGTACTATCTGTCTAGCTTATTTAGTGTGTGCAAAATACGGGGTAAGGCTCCACTTCAAACTTCCATCAACCAAAACTAGGAGTAAATCCTTTATTTATCTTCTCCATCAGAGAGCTCAGCAGCAAAGTCAGTTACTGCAACTCGAAAAACATAAACCATCCTGTTCAAATGCCTATTTACCTTCATGAGAAACAGTGTAAGCAGAGCTGTGTTGGTCCTCCACGTAAACAGTACAGCTGTGAAAGTTAAGGAGTGAAGCTGGATGTATTTTGGTATCACTCTTTTTCGTTTGTTTTAGGTGTAAATGGGAGACTTTGAAGTGGACATTGCCTAACCAACAGCGGTACTGATGCTAATATAGAGCTTGGAGAAACTTGGTAATAAAAGTTACACAAGGCCGAAAGAATCCAAAAGCATTTCCAATAAATTAAATGCATACTTTGCATTTAACATTTGTGAGCGGATCAGAAGCTGACTGATTGCTACAGCTGCATGTAATGTTCCTCCAACAGCATGTTTTTACTTCAATGAATCTGAAATATTTTCAAGGGAGGTTGCTCTTCCTTAGAATGCAAGTGAACAAAAAACCAACAATGCCAGTGACTGCATAAGGGACTTCAATGCAGGGATTTTCAGGTTTCAGCTGGAAACAGGAAAGCTAGAAATGGAATCATAGAATCATAGAATGGTAAGGTTGGAAGAGACCTCAAGGATCATCTAGTTCCAACCCCCTGCCATAGGCAGGGACACCTCCCACTACTACAGGTCACGCAAGGCCTCCTCCAACCTGGCCTTCAACACCTCCAGGGAGGGACCAGCCACAACCTCCCTGGGCAACCTGTTCCAGTGCCTCACCACCCTCACTGGAAAGAACTTCCTCCTAACATCCAGCCTAAATCTTCCCTCTGCCAGTTTAAGCCCATTGCCCCTTGTCCTGTCATTGCAAGACCTTGTAAATAGTCCCTCCCCAGCCTCCCTGTAGGCCCCCTTCAGATACTGGAAGGCTACTGTAAGGTCTTCTCGAAGTCTTCTCTTCTCTAGGCTGCAGAGCCCCAACTCTCTCAGCCTGTCCTCACAGCAGAGCTGCTCCAGCCCTCTGATCATCTTCGTGGCCCTCCTCCGGACCTGCTCCAACAATCCCATGTCCTTCCTGTGCTGAGGGCTCCAGAACTGCACTCAGTACTCCAGGTCCTGGTAGATCTTTCAGAGACTAACAGAAACTGTGTGCATCAAAAAGTCTCAGAAAGATAAATCCTGTCCTTTGAATATCCTGTCTTTGCCCACAATTTAGCGAAATACAAGCAGTAGTTAGTGTACAGCAAATCCATCTCCTTATTTGTTCTTTATGAAACACAGACATTTTCTCATCTGCCTCATCTGAAATCTCAGGATCATTTTATCCAAAAAAACCCAGGAAAAGTCTTCACTAGATGTTGAAGGCAAGATAGAAAAAGCAAGTTTGCTGTTGGTTGTCAGTGTTTTGTTCAGAACCAACAGCTTCATATTGTTGGTCTGTCTGTTGGTTTGTAATAAGATACTGCTTACTATAGAGTTTGTAACAGGAAAAGACTCTCAAGAGCTAAGTATTCTTTAATCCTTGCTAATGAGGGTGCAGACTGGAATACAGCAAGGCATATGCATTCATTAAAAGGTCAATACAGGGCTTTCAGAAGCTTGATGACAGATACTCATGCCATTATTACTGGGCAAAGACTGATTTCAGTGTATTTTTCTCATTAGGTTGTGACGCAGCTAAGGACTTTATCTGGAGCTTGCTCCAGGCTGTTTCACTTTATCTTGCTTAATTATTTAAAAGTTATTTGTAGGCAGCAAAAAAAGCACCTGTCTGGGGATATCCTGTTTATGAATTATGAAGTGTGCTTGCTTTCAGTTGGGGTCTGAGACTATGGAAAGAACATTAAAAAGGAACCATCTATATTTCACTGTTGCAAAAGTTAATTAGAATGAAAGTGAATGCTTCTACTTACTTACCAACTCTCTCTCTATATATATATATATGTTTGTGTATAGAAAATTACTTAACAAAGGAAAGAAACACTGAAGAAAAAAAAAAAAAAGTCCTCCCCCCCAAACAAATCCCAAATAAGCCCAAACTCAAGCCAGGTGAGGACACAGTTTACACCTTTGTTTATGAGGGTAGCATACTGCTGGAGTAGTTTTTAAAAAATTTATAATGTCATGTAAGAAGTTGAAGATCAGTGGACTTGGTGCATTATTTTCAGCTTTTTCCAGCAGAATGACCTGTATAATAGATGCCTGCCTTTGCTATCTGTATAAATGGTTATTTATGAATTCTACCACTAAAGCTTTCTCCATCCCATAGCACTACATATTCTCTGTACATTGTCACAAAATGCATGAATTCTTCTAAAAAGAAAGAGGTGATAGACATTTTATTGTAATAAACTGAGTGAGTATGCCACTTCATTATTTATTCTGAAGAAAGGAGACATTCACAGAATTGCCTCCTTTGCCTTTGCAGAAGGCTTCTCTCTTTTTGCTCAATTTGGCACAATTCTTTTTGTCAGTTCTGTCTGACTTTCTATCCTACTTGAGGCCGGTAGTTCCATGACTCTGCAATTAACAAAGAACAAACAATCCTTACAGAAGTCATCTGCTTTAACCAACACTGTAGTAAGCATTTTCCTTGTCCTTAGTGTATTTAATGCAGAGAGTTATCACTCAGATTGCATATAACACATATTTGATATATCAGGTAACAAGATACTACTTCTCACCTCTTCTCCTTTGGATTGACATGGAAAAGGAATAAATAACTGAAGTCTAGTAACCGCTGAAAGAATAGACAAAATAACTTTGGCATCTGAGCAAAACAGGACAAGACTGTTCTAAAGGGCCTGTGACAAATCACCTTGGAGCTGAGAAGTAGCACTCACTGAGCAGGTACAAATTAGAAGCTGAAGCCCTGGCCACTTCCAGGGGCAGGACAACAGATTAGAATCATAGAATCCTAGAATGGTAAGGTTGGAAGGGACCTCAAGGATCATCCAGTTCCAACCCTCTGCCATAGGCAGGGACACCTCCCACTAGTACAGGTCACTCAAGGCCTCCTCCAACCTGGCCTTCAACACCTCCAGGGAGGGAGCAGCCACAACCTCCCTGGGCAACCTGTTCCAGTGCCTCACCACCCTCACTGGAAAGAACTTCCTCCTAACATCCAGTTCAAATCCTCCCTCTGCCAGTTCAAACCCATTGCCCCTTGTCCTGTCATTGCAGGACCTTGTAAATAGTCCCTCCCCAGCCTTCCTGTAGGCCCTCCTTCATTAGCCAGACCAAAGGTTTGAATTACTATAATAAATCCTTTACAATGTGTTGTGAGAGTGTTATTTTTCAATTTATTTTCCTTTATGGATGGAACTCTAACAGGTGCTCAAATGCTGAATACCTCAATCAAGGTAAAGTAGGTTTTGGTGGGAACTTTCAATTTCTCTGCTAATTTTGCCAGTTTGATAAACAGAGTATCTACTTTACTACCTCAATTTCCAGACCTTTTAAAATCAGTTTCATATAAGGAATGAGCAGTACAATCTTGAAATTACTTGGAGGGTATCTGTCGTATAGTGGCAGCAGCAAGTGTAGAATTCAGTAGGCAGCTGAATGACACTGCAGCTGACACATCACTTGATTTCATGAACTTGAAGAGAGAGCTTGGAGGATGACAGTATAGCAGCATAGGAACACCTCCTAAATTAATGACAAATTCTGATTTTCAAAGCTAGTTTGTGGAATACTATTATGCAGCACTTCATCCATTGCTGAACTGTCTTTGAACTGAAAAGACACACAGGAGCTTAAGAGCTTCAACAAGAAAATGATGCAAGCCTCATTAAACCAGACACCAGCCATGTGGCAGGTTTTTTCCTTTATCTCTCTCAAAGAGACAGCTACAGTACAGTCAAGACCAAAGAAATTTTTATGGTTTAAGTGCATTTGAAGTACCCTAAATTACAGTGTAATTTTTCTCTTTCAAATAGAAATCAGAGTCTGTTAATTCACTTCCATTGATCCTATTGTTGTGCTTCACTGCCACCAATTATAAATCTGCCAGTCTTTTCTGTGATACAACCCTTAACACCATCAGTCTGATGTGTGCAATTAAAATGCTCAGTTTTATAATTTAGTTTAGAAAACAAACAACAACAAATGGTGATTTGCATTACCTACCACTCTGCAGCAAAGTGAGCGATCCCTGTAAAATCCAACTGGAACATTTAGTTAGGACTGATGTATCAAGCCACTGACAAAGTACAAAATCCATAGCTCACTACTAATTTCTAAGTCCATTTCCACCAAGTTCTTTAGCACAGTAGTCTCATTCACTCAAATTACCCTCATTATTTGACAGTCATTTCCAGTCCTTGCTGTTCACTGCCATATACAGCCATTACTGCTGGGTGACACTTGTGGGTTTTGTATTCTTCTATGCAGCAGCCCAGGCTATTATAACCCTGGGTCTTCTGGGAACTTGTACTTGCAAAATTCATGCATGCAAAACATCACAGCACCATAAACCTGCGTGCTTACAGATATACTGGACACAGATACAAAAAAATATGCATGCACCATGATGCATCAGATGCATGCAGGAGTGTCTGTCGTGAGTACAGGGCTGTGTAATCTGTCCTGCCTACTGTTCCACTTTACTGGAAAGCATCTCAAGTATTTCAGTTGTATGCAGAAATAATTACCTCTTCAGACATGACTTACTACAAATTCAGAGGAGCTACAGATTCCTGGACACATAGCCGAAACCGAATACCCGTAATCTTACCTCAACCATGCTGAAGACTGAAGTAGACCTCTAACCTACTGCAGCCAACTTTAAACTTGAAGTTGACTTTAAACTTCAAAAGGCTATGTGCCATCTGTAGGAACCCTGAGTCTTTCACATTCTGGCTATGCCCATGCAAACTAGGAACAGTTGTTTGTGCTAGTTTTGCATCTTATGAGGTCCTTTTCTGCTAAATAGATCTTCCTAAAGAAGAAAATATTTATCTAAGGTACAAGGACCTGCTAAAAATTCCCTCTGTATGTGAAGATCCCAAACAAAATTCTAGTTTTGTATCAGGCAAACAAAAAAAACCCAAACCAACCAATCAAAACAAAATCAACCCTCCCCCCTCCCAAAAAAAAAACCCCAAACCAACCCAGCACCTCCCAAACAACAAAGAACTTATCAAAGTAAAAACTTTCATCAAGAACCGAAGAGACTATACATATTGTACTCAGACTGAGATCTCATCATGCTCAAGTTCATTTCTTAAGGAAATGTGAGATATCAATTTGATCTTTTATGATTACTTCTCATTTTGTCTCTTGTGCTCATTCAGTTGAGGTGACAGCATAGGTGAATGTAGGAAGGCATAAAGTCAAAGTCTGTCATGTACTTCCCACCCCATGGCCAAGAAGAGTACTTTGCATATCAGCAATTTGCAGGATGCAGAAGAATGATGAGATGCTGCACTAGGTCTAGCCAACTAAACTCCAATGTCTGTAGAATGCAACACTGAATGTAATTTGACAAATGTATTTCAATGCAATTCAATGCATTAGTGCTGAACGAAACAGGAATTCTGTGTTTTGCCTAGCATGGCTTTCTAAAGCAGAAGAAGGTATGGTTTTGATGATATACATATGAACATATGGGGACTCTTCTGAAACTGTATTAGTTTCAAAATTCTTCAGTGTATTTCATCATGTTCTCATAATGTTTCTACCTTCTGTGGTATTTCCCCAGATCACTTTGAACAGATGCAGAATGTTTCCCCCAAGAATAGAGTTCAGCATGTGAGGAAAGCTGGAATTATTACGGTAGCTTTTGGCTTGCTGAACGTGACCATGTAACTTCTGTCTATCTGATAGCAACATAAAATAATCTTTGTTACGATTTGCTGCTCCTTTACTTGATGCTGCTGCTGCAAATAAGAACACTTTTGCAGAGTATTCTTTTTCATGTTACATTTATGGACTCAAAGAGACTTTGATTACAGGTCTTCAGCAATTCTACTGAAGTTACCATGAGACGTGCCTAATTGCCTTCACCTTTTTCTCTGTATCTGGATGATAACAGACTTTACTCCACTGTTTTCAAAAACTGTTTCAGAAGACTCCCACTTTTGTACGTGCCAGAATGCCAAAAAACTGGATAGGAAATTGCTGTTTTCAGGTGCTGTACTAAACCATTGTTCTAACCCATGAGCACTTTATCCACCAAAAATCCGGGCGACTGCCTGCCCGTTAATTAATAAATGATTCCTGGCTGTTTTACTGGTTGTCGATGATGCACCTTAACCCAACACCAGAAATCCATTCATTTTTCCAAGGAGCTGGATGGGACTTCACAGGTGAAGATAACAGCTTTGAATTTGTCTTCCTTCTTATGAAGGAAGTGAATCTATATAGCTTCACCGAAAGGTTTACACTTTTGGAGTGAAAAATACTCAACAGTTTTAGTTGGGTTGGAATAATATGACTGCGGATTACACCACATGATACAATAATCAATGCCATAGATATTGCTCATCAGTGTCGTGGGTTTAAAGAGCTGACAGAGAAAAGGTCTCCAATGAATTGGAGAAAAAAAACAGAATTATATTTGGAGAGAGTGTTACAGATAGAATTTACAAAACAGATACAGAATCCATAAGTGAACCCCCTGAATTTTCCCCCAACCCAAAACTAAAACTACCATCCCCAGTATTCCAATCCTCCCCCCGCCCCATGCCTCTGCCATCCAAGAGGCCTAAGCACAGCCTCTGGAGACCCCAAACCAGGACTATCCTTACATGTTTGTCCCGATAACGCAGTTCCTGCCCGACACAAGGCTGGAGGGGGAAGAGAGGAGAACAAGCTGGCCTTGCTGTGAGCTTATGAAGAAATAGCAGAATTATGGGATTGAATAACAATCTTCCAGTCCCCAGAGGACTCTTTTTAACCCTACAGTTCCCAACTTGGGACAATCAGTAAGGATGACAGTGCACTGATGAGTCGGAAGGGTAAACAGTTATCTCTTTCAGAGCACTCAAGAAGTAATAGAATTGGCTTATACTGACATAACTGAAAGCAAAATATTATGTTGATGTAATTAGTTCAATTACTTATAGTAAGCAAATAGTATTACAAAATCTGACACTGCGAAATGATATTATCACAGAATTTCTTAAGTTTTTCATTTTGATTTAGGTTCAATTTTAAGTAAGAGTGAATTTTAAATGAATTTTAAGTGAATTTTAAACACATTAATCCTCCCAGTAAATGGGTGTAACTGCTACTGAACTCTTACTGAACTGTAGCAGAAATAGAGTCCCTTAAGGCAATCCCTCAAAATCAACGCATTCTCTGTAAAGCTCCACCTTTCACAGAACCATTCCTTAGTCACTTGCAAAAATGTATGTCTTCAGAAGAAAAATTACTTGGAAGTCACAGGTCAGAGACAAAACAAAGCAAGCTTTCTTAAAATTCCTTGTCATCGGCTATGTCTTAAAAAAAAGAAAGTAATGCTTTTAGAAAATGTCACATGACATATGACATTAATTTTTGTTTGCTAAAACAAAATACGAACACTCTAGAAAAGTAAACTGCAGTTTATGACCAAGAAGTGAAAAGAAGGATCAGAGAGACTTATGTTTGAGCTTAGCAAATAAAATTTTTGATAGTTGTTAGTCAATGGAAGGAACTAGAACTTCATTAGTCTCTACAATACCAGACTATACTCCTGTAAGCACAAAGATGGTTTTATGATACATGATACCAAAATGCCCATTGCATTTTCTCCTGCTCTGGGAGCAGAACATTTTCTTACTGTTCATGCTTTGGGCTGCAAGGGCTTATGATGCTTGCTCCAGCACTGCTTAGAAGAGCCCAAAGGCTCATTTAATGTGTCCTCTAGATTTAGGCTGCTAGCAATACGTGAATCAACTTTTATGAGGTATTCCCTGGTAACCACTCTCTGGCAGATCCCAGCTTCTATTCAATTCCTGATAAAGCAGACAGTCTCAGTCACATTATTGACATTTATCTAAAGTGTTTCAAACACTGCAGGTTCTTGTAAGCTAATTGAAATTAAGTTTTTTTTGGGATGCGTAAGGCATAGTGCAAGACTCTAGTGTACTGATATCTTTGTTCTGTTTAATGAGCAGAGCCTAGATTTATGACATCCTGGCTTCAAGATGTCCTAAGACTTGCACAAGTCTTCTGAAGACTAAGGGTATGACAGATTGATTCAGAAATGAGCAGAGAAACTTGTTTTTCCAGTGTTACAGTTTTAAGACTAGTGTTTTAATTGTAAATAGTAAATAAAGTTTTCAAGATAATTGGAGAGTATGCCCCAAAAGGGGCTGAACAGAACATTAGGGATATATTTATCTCATTTAATTGGTCCGTTATTTTTCTACATAGCTGGGAGTTCAAAGTGTTCTCTTTCTATTCTTTCATGCTTGCTTTTCCCCACTGCTTCTCCTTCTGGCCTTTCCTGTGTCTCTGCATCAAGAACTGTTTAGATTACGGTAAGGAGGATTAGCTGGGCTATTGTCTAGTTGTATATGTATATATGCATTTGTGTATGTTTATTACATCTTATATGTATATATGCATTTGTGTATGTTTATTACATTTTATATTTAACCTACTTTGTAAATAATAATTTCATTTTACTTCCAAATTCTGAGTAGTGTTGTAATTTACCTTTGGGGGGGGGGGTAAATCCCAAATTCTAAGTGATGTAAACCCACCACATCCAGCACTCATAATGAACATTAAGCTGTAACAGAATCTTTCAAATTTTTGTTGTAAAAATAGACCCATTAACCTCAGCCAGGATCCTCACATGACTGAAGTTTTCAGATACTAGCCTTTGATTAGCTTTTTTACTACTTTTCTGCCTATTTCTAATTCCTACAGGCACCAAACGATATAAACTAATATTTCTGTATATTAATGGAGGAAATGACAGTTGGATTACTCTCCCTATTATCACTCCTGCCCCTTTGATCTGCCTGTGATAGGAGGTGAGTTCTGTAAATTAATTTCTAGTATTAAGCCATTCCTCTAAATAAGACCTAGTGTATAATTTCACATGTATTTTGGGAGTAAGTGTATAGTGTAAGAAATTTAATAAACATTCCAGTCAGCCTGCTTTAGAGAAGATCTGTATGATAATGGAAAAACAAGTGTGCAGGTAGGACCGAGGAGTTGACTTCCTTAGAGTTGTGCTCCACTACTACCTTCAAGCAAGTCTGTTCCTTTTTTGGCCCTGTTTGTGAAAGGGAAAAGCCTCGGTGGATAAAGATGTTTGCTGCTTGATGAGCAATATGAACATTCCTGCTAGTAACAGAATTTTAATGTTACCAACATTGTGGAGCCATGTACATATACAGTGCACTGGTGCATAGGAACTTAACTGACAAGGCAGGTGCTACTTAATGGACAAACTAAACCACCATTTGCTTCTGTATGGCAAACGGTGGTAGAATCCGTGCTCCAAGCTCTGCACTGCCAGACAACCAACCGAGCCTGTCTGTGAGCATGCATGTGCCTCAATGTCCCAAGTGTGTTAAAAAGGGTGCTCACCAATCTGGTACGCCTGTCTCCGCAGGGTTCTGGAAGCTCTGTGTCCCTTCTTCTTTAAAAACATCTGGCTTCCTGAGGGTAAAGGAAGCAGAAGGGGTATAATAAAGAGCTAGGGAAGGAGAGAGGCTCCTGGGGTGTAAAGGATGCTTTGTGCCCAGCTGTGCTTCCCTTGGTGGCTCTGAATACTCAAAAAATCATCATGGGAAATGCTTCCTCTCTCCAAGGCCAGCCAACGTGAGAGAAAGGGAGTGCATTGGAACACCTTTCTGTTGTAAGTTTGGATAGGCTTCTCACAAGGATGAAGAGTGAAATTATGGAGAGACTTAATCTCAGTGGAGTATGCCAATGATGTATAGTTCATATTTCCTTGCCAAGTCTGTGGTAAAAACTTCTTAATTCTTGACTTCCAGGTAAAACAAAATGAAGTACTGAACAATGAACAAGAACTTGACATTTTGGAAGAAGGGTCACAGATAATGGGAAAATACTTGGAGGCGGGCCCCACTGAAACATTTTACCTCACACTTTCTAGATTATTATTCAGGAAATGGGTCTCCAGGCATATTAAATGTCACCTTCTTGACTACAAGGGGGAAAGGACTGCATTTATCCTAATTTTATATCTCCACAGTCAATAAAGATGCCACTTCATTCATGAGAAGCTTCATACCCAGCTACACTGCTCCAAGAGGCAGGATTAGAAAAAATGTCAAAAACGGAGAAAGTTACTGTTACCAGGACCTTATTGAAAACAATTACTGCTTTGCTATGAATCCCTATTTTATTAAAACAGCATTTCTTTTTACACCTACTTCTTTCAAGTCAGTTTCACTGGGAAGAAATTAATATTTAGATAGCATCCTATGTAACATTAATATGAAATAAGCTGAAATCTATGCTTTTCTATTCTTAAACGTAGGACAATTAACTGTAAAACGCAAAAAATCTTCTCGATGAATTCTTCACTATAAATACCTCATTTACAAAACAAACAACTAGAGAAATCCACGTTCGAAGTGGACCAGGTCACGAATCATCATTTTGTAGCTCTTGAGCCCTTTCGTCATTCCAGATGGCTGTACGGTTAGCAACAAAACCATCCTCCATTCTCAGTCTCCAGCCCAGGCTCAGCTGGTGCTGCAGGTAGCAACTTTATCACTTCAAGATCAGTTCTGGACGCACACAGATCCTGTCTGATTGAGGAACGTGATGAAAAAGACTGGGCCAGTACGCTAGCGCAATGTTATTCTGTTACGCACGCACGTGGACACCGCTAAAATAAAATCTAAACTCCTATCGCCATGCCTAGGTTCTCCTCACAGGTCATCACAGAAACTGTCTGTCAGATCAGATGCATCAGATGTTGTTTGAAAGAAATGGAAAAATATTAAAAACTATTCAGGTTCTAAGTCCAGATGTCTATTTGTTTCTGACAGTTTTCCCAAGGTAGCCATTTCCTAACCTGGTCACAGTCCCTCATTTTTTCTCCCAACTATTGTCAGAGAACAAAGTTTCAGTTTCTCAAAACAAGGTTGCTGTGTCTGGAAGTGACTTATAAGAGACTTAGAGATTTTATAAGCGATTCCAGTTTCTAGTTTATGCATTGACATTTGTGCCAACAGTCACGAAACCCAGGAAATTTTTCCAGGAAGGTGCTAAATTCTAAGAGTACTCTTACTCTCACAATATCCATATAATGCAGACATTCACAGAATGGTTTGGGTTGGAAGGGACCTTAAAGATCAACCAGTTCCAAACCCCTGCCAAACCCCCATGGGCAGGGACACCTCCCACTAGCCCAGGTTCTTCAAGGCCTCATCCAAGTTGGCCTTGCACATCTCCAGGAAGAGGGCATCCACGACCTCCTCGGTTCTTCTCCAAGAAGGCAGACTGAAACTGCAGATGTTTTTAAATGACACAGTGAATTATAAAGATGTAAGGACATCAAAAGCATCTTGTTGAAATTTTCAGAAAGGTTAAAATTCATTTGGGCATCAAACATTAAAACAAAGCTCTGGCTGGAATTCTCTCTTTATAGATCACTGTTGCTATGATATTTCTGGTGGTACTGGTCTTCTGAGTTTGTGCTTCTACTACATACTGTATAAATGAGAATTATTTTAATTCTCTGAAGTAAGAGTTCAAAGATTATTCACCACCAGGAGGAAAAAAAAAGAGAAACTTTGTCAGTTTTGATATTTAATATAGTTTGGGAACCTTTCTGAAATTGTTTCTGTTTGAACTGCAGATCATAATTAAATAAATATCCAATCTCGCTTTTAAATGTGCATCTATCAAAGCATCTGATACAATTTCCTAATAATTAATGACTTCCACTGGTAAAATTCTGCTTTACTTGCAATCTGAGTTAGTCAAACCTTAAGATCCAGCCATTACTGCTGAAATAGAAACTTTATTCAAGGTTTATTCTCCACAGGGCTCAGTACCCTTGCAATGTAATTAACTGGTCTTGTAAGAATATCTTTGTTGAACTTAACAGTCTGATTTCTGACAGTACTGGAGTATGCAGTCTGTCTTTCAGCCACTAAGAATTAGAATGGCTTTTCTCCGAATTCTATACAATATATTGTCATAGAATCATAGAATGGTAAGGTTGGAAGGGACCTCAAGGATCATCTAGTTCCAACCCCCTGCCATAGGCAGGGACACCTCCCACTAGTACAGGTCACTCAAGGCCTCATCCAACCTGGCCTTCAACACCTCCAGGGAGGGAGCAGCCACAGCCTCCCTGGGCAACCTGTTCCAGTGTCTCACCACCCTCACTGCAAAGAACTTCTTCTTAACATCCAGTTTAAACCTCCCCTCTGCCAGTTCAAACCCATTGCCCCTAGTCCTGTCATTGCAAGACCTTGTAAATNCCCAAACCTTGTAGCCTGTCCTCATAGCAGAGCTACTCCAGCCCTCTGATCATCTTCGTGGCCCTCCTCTGGACCTGCTCCAACAGTTTCATATCCTTCCTGTGCTGAGGGCTCCAGAACTGCACACAGTACTCCAGGTGGGGTCTGATGAGAGCAGAGTAAAGGGGCAGAATCACCTCCCTTGCCCTGCTGGTCATAGGGCTGTATTCTTGATGTGAGCCTTTTAAGTTAAGGTGAAAAATAATCTTCTAATTCTACAGGAGACTCCACTCTTTATACACATGCTAGAACTTGTATTTAACAGATTTCTCATTACAATTCTCAAATCTCTTTAATCATTACTTCTCAGGATATAATCCACCACCCTGTAAATTCCACCTACATTCTTTAGTACTACATCAGCTTATAGTTGGTTGTATTCATCATATCGTAATGATTCATATCACTGACACATTCTATCTGATTCATATCACTGACACAAGTTAAATGTAATCTAAGTGAGGTATTTTGGCTCCTAGGGGCTGAAGTTCTTTTGTAAACACAACTTACATCTCCAAGTATATTAACAAATGTTAATATATACCTCAAAAATAGACTACTGTAGTTTTTATTTCCCTCCAACAAATACAATTACAGATTTCCTGTTTTCAAATGAAGGAGGATTTTCATAGTATCCTGTCCTGTTTAGTGCCACAGTCTACTACTGGGTCGTGATTCTATGAATGCTAATTCAGGAAGAAGCCTATGCCTGTCTTGAGGACAATGATGAGAATGACACACCGCTGTGCATTAGTTTTGCACTTGTCACTTCTACAAAATGACATGTTACTGCCTTACACACTACATAGTTACCTACTGGTACAGAAGATCTGCCCCATTTCACAAGTTCTTTTTTTCACCTCTGTTTGGGCTCAGATGTGTCTTTCTTTTCTGAACGTGTCCACCAGATGAGATGACTCGTCACATACGACATATGTGGGGAGGCCTGTGGATGTGGTCTACCTGGACTTCAGCAGGGCCTTTGACACTGTCCCCCACAGCAAACTGCTGGCTAAGCTGTCAGCTCGTGGTTTGGATGCCAACACTCTGTGCTGGGTTAGGAACTGACTGGAGGGCCAAGCCCAGAGAGTGGTGGTGAATGGTGCCACATCCAGCTGGAGGCCGGGCACTAGCAGTGTCCCCCAGGGATCAGTGCTGGGCCCCATCCTCTTTAACATCTTCACTAATGATCTGGACGAGGGCATCGAGTCAGTCACCAGGAAATTTGCAGATGACACCAAGCTGGGGGCTGATGTTGCTGGGTTGGAGGGCAGAAGGGTTCTGCAGAGGGACCTCAACCACCTGGACAGATGGGCAGAGTCCAAGGGGATGGAGCTCAACAAGTCCAAGTGCTGGGTGTTGCACTTTGGCCACAACAACCCCACGCAGAGCAACAGGTTCGGGTAGGAGTGGCTGGAGAGCAGCCAAACAGAAAGGGATCTGGGGGTGCTGATTGACACCCACCTGAACATGAGCCAGCAGTGTGCCCAGGTGGCCAAGAAGGCCAATGGCATCCTGGCCTGCATCAGGAATAGTGTGGCCAGCAGGAGCAGGGAGGTCATTCTCCCCCTGTACTCTGCACTGGTTAGGCCACACCTTGAGTACTGTGTCCAGTTCTGGGCCCCTCAATTTAAGAAGGACATTGAGGTGCTTGAGCATGTCCAGAGAAGGGCAACGAGGCTGGGGAGAGGCCTCGAGCACAAGCCCTATGAAGAGAGGCTGAGGGAGCTGGGATTGTTTAGCCTGGAGGAGAGGAGGCTCAGGGGAGACCTTCTTGCTGTCTACAACTACCTGAAGGGAGGTTGTAGCCAGGAGGAGGTTAATTTCTTCTCTCAGGCAATCAGCACCAGAACAAGAGGACACAGTCTCAAGCTATGCGAGGGGAAGTTTAGGCTGGAGGTGAGGAGAAAGTTCTTCACTGAGAGAGTCATTGGCTACTGGAATGGGCTGCCCAGGGAGGTGGTGGAGTCACCGTCCCTGGAGGTGTTCAAGGTGGGTTTGGCCGTGGCACTTGGTGCCATGGTCTAGTCTTGAGGTCTGTGGTAACGGGTTGGACTTGATGATCTTTGAGGTCTCTTCCAACCTTGGTGATACTGTGATATAAAGTCTGCCCTAATGATTATCAAGAATTGTGACAGATGTTAAACATTTCTACTTCAGAAGGGGAATATTCTTCTGAATGGAACACAATGTAAGAGAGAATCTTCAGATCTGAACCACCTCCAAATCCTTACCCAGTGTTCCTGGATTCATTAGGCTATGACCAACTTTTTAACACCATCATTCTTTGACCAGGTCTAGAACTGATGTCCCTTCAGCAAAAAATAATATTGTGACATTTGATTTAAGGCCTTTTCTCTAATAAGTCTTTTGTTGCAGTTATTTGTTAAATGGTACCAGTACTTCTACTTCTGTTCACATGATATGCAACTGTACCCAAGGTGGACATTAAACTGATGCAGGGAGAGGTTAGAATTCCGTGGCTGAATTTTGTGTATAACTCATATGATGATACATGGCAAGCTGATATGGCATGGGGAATTTCCTGAATTTTTCTCCTACAGAGATTTCCTTCCTTCCTTCCTTCCTTCCTTCCTTCCTTCCTTCCTTCCTTCCTTCCCTTCCTTCTTTCTTTTCTTTCTTTCTCCTAAAGACATATATTGTTTCTTTCCCCATTGTAAAATCAAACATGAAAATGTAGCTGTAAGAAGCTAATGTTATATATGTATCTCAAAAATTTACAAGGGAATTAGAAGATGTGAAGGAAAATGCAGAGAAAAGGAGAACACACACATGGAAAGAAACGTAAAAACAGAGGAAATTTAATTCATTACATCTGTGATTAAAATACTTTATCAAGTTTAATAAGAGAGTCTCTCACAGAAGGAAAACTATCAAAATGGAAGATGTCTTTCTAAACGAGGCCCACACTATGGCAGATTTTGTTTTATAGCAGAATTTTGTTTCTTTACAGTTCTAAACAAACAGCAGATACAAAGGACAACACAAATTAAATAGTAAGACACAAAAATATCCTGAAAACTGTTAAGGGAGCTCTACAGGTCTGAGACGTAACTCCTGTTTTTATCAGTGGTTTCCAAGGAGTCAAGTAATTTCATAGACCATAAGCAAAGAAGATGAAACCAGAAGTCTTTTAAACTTGATCTTGTTATATGAGACAACACTCAGAAGTACACTGGAAAAGCAGTTTTAAGTAGTCATTTTGTTTCTGCAAGTTTTAGCAAGTGATTCTAAAAACGCAGACAAAGATGCAAGACACAATGGTAAAAACATATTTTTTTGTCTCGTTTCTTGTGTTTGGAGTAGTTCTAAAAATGAAACATCTTCCATTTCTAGCCAGAGATGTGTGCTTTCCAAACAGCTTGGGTTTTATGTGCTAAGAACATAGAGAACATCTTGTCTTCTAGCCAGCCATAACTTCAACTACACTGCATTTTCCAGGTTCATTCTTTTTCTCCTATTGCTTCTTCTAGGATTGCAGCAGTAGAGTTTATCTGTGTTTTGGAGTTGCTTTTTAAAGTTTTTAATATTATGTCTTACATACAGTTTATGAGAATGGAAACAGACAATGACAATCTCATAAATTGTTAAAATGCTCCAAAAAGAAATGAAATATTGGTTTCAACTGAAAATACAGATGAAGTGAGACTTGAGTGGCCAGTTGATAACTTCAATTACAGTTAAAAAACAAAGGCACTTTTAAAGTGCTCTTAACTACACTACAACCATAGAATCATAGAATCATTCAAGGTTGGAAGGGATCACAAGAATCATCTAGTTCCAACCCCCCTGCCATGGGAAGAGACACCCTACCCTAGATCAGGCTGGCTAGAGCCTCATCCAGCCTGGCCTTAAAGACCTCCAGGGATAGGGCCTCAACCACCTCCATGGGCAACCCATTCCAGGGTCTCACCACTCTCATGGTGAAGAACTTCCTCCTCACATCCAGTCTGAATCTCCCCACCTCCAGCTTTGCTCCATTCCCCCTAGTCCTGTCACTACCTGATATCCTAAAAAGCCCATCCCCAGCTTTTATGCAGGTCCCCTTCAGATACTGGAAGGCCTCAATAAGGTCACCTGGAAGCCACCTCTTCTCCAGACTGAACAGCCCCAACTCATTCAGTCTGTCCCCATAAGAGAGGTACTCCAGTCCTCTGATCATCCTTGTGGGCCTTCTCTGGACACACTCTACCATCTCCACCTCCCTCTTGTAACAGGGGCTCCAGAACTGGATGCAGTACTCCAGGTGGCGTCTCACCAGAGCAGAGTAGAGAGTGAGAATCACCTTCCTCGACCTGCTGGCCACACTTCTCCTGATGCAGCCTAGGATCTTGTTGGGTTTCTGAGTTGCAAGTGCACACTGCTGGCTCATGTTGAGCTTCTCGTCCACCAGTACCCCCAAGTCCCTCTCCTCAGGGCTGCTCTCCAGCCAGTCACTGTCCAGCCTGTATCAGTGTTTGGGATTGCCTCAACCCAGATGCAGGACCTTGCACTTGGTCTTGTTGAACCTCGTGAGTTTGGCTTGTGCCCACCTCTGGAGCCTGTCCAGGTCCCTCTGGATGGCATCCCTGCCCTCCAGTGTATCTGTTGCACCACTTAGCTTGGTGTCTTCCTGGATTGCTGTGACTTTTGGAATGTAATAGAGAGTGGTTTAGCAACCTCATCTGACAGGTTTCTCAGTACCCATGGATGTATCCTGCCAGGTCCCATGGACTTGAACACTTTCAGGTTCATCAGATGGTCACAAACCTGATCTTCACTTATGATAAGCAGTTCTTCCTTCCAGCCCCTGCCATTATCTTCCATGACTCCAGGAGTGTGGCTGGAGGCCTTTGCAGTGAAGACTGAGGTAAAGAAGTCATTGAGAACCTCAGCCTTTTCCATGTCACTTGTGACCATTTCACCTGTTTCCTTTCTGAGGGGGGCCACACCTTCCCTAGCCTTCCTTCTACTATTAACAGACCTGTAGAAATTCTTGGTGTTCCCTTTGACCTCCCTGGCTAGATTCAATTCAGACTGTGCCTTGGCTTTCCTAACCAGATCTCTAGCTGCTGGGGCAGCTTCCTTGTACACCCCTCATTCTAGCTGTCCTTTCTTCCACTCCTTGTAGAGTTTCTTTTTGTGTGACAGTGTGTCCAGGAGCTCCTTGCCCAGCCAGGCTGTCATGATAGGCCTAAGCAGGCCAAAATAGGCTTATACATATCCTGGCTTGCCCAGACATGTTTTTCTGCTCTATCTCCTTCTGTTTTCGAGAGAAGCAACTGTGGGAAAGAGGACAAAAAACCTGGATCCACTAAGTCTGAGGACTGTGGCCTGCCCAGACTTGTTTTGAATCCTGCAGTAAACAAGGTACACATGGTTGCCTTGTGCAAGGCCTGTGTTCTGCCTGAATTTGGGTAAAGCAAGCCTATGGCTTCACCTAATACAGTCAGGCTTGGCTAACTGTCATTCTGATTGGCTATTCTGTGTCCAAAAGCCCATTAATCTCAGGCTGTATGGATAAAAGTAGATGAGCAGGGAGCACAATGTGTGCTCTGCCATTACAAGGTGTGCTCCATCATTATATGTGTGCTCTTCTGTTTTATCCGTGCTTGGTCCTACACCTTGTCGCATCCTGAGCTGTGTGGAGCTCCAGCAACCAGGAACGGGCTCTAAATGCCTCCACGTGTTCGGCCTGCATAGCCAGCATGACACTGTGCTGAGACTGCACATCACAAGACATCCTGCCTACACCTGGAAGCCTCCTGCCAAGATGGGAAGTCTTGGAGATAACACAGATCATCCAGAGGAGACCAGGACCAGGTCAGAGATTGTCTGTGTCCTTTCTCCGGCACCCAGAAGCCTGAGAAAACTCCAAAGCCTCCAACAGCTTTGAGACCACTGACAGCAACCCTGTCACGAGCTTTGGGTACTGTCAGATAATATTTTTTGAGTAAATACTTAAAGCCTCTTGTAATTCACCATTGCCTTCTGCCATAAGCAGAAAGGAGCTCCTTGCGTCCATCTAGTGAGCAAGCGGTGTACTGACCACAAGCGGTACACTAACTGCAAAGCCTTCTCTGCCAGTTCAATCGAGTTCAATTAATGTATATATTTACTAGTTAATTCTAGATCCTGTTACTGCCTGTATATAAAGTTTCCATGACTGATGCAAAGAACTGATTATTATTAAATTGGTGATTGGGGTGACGCACGTCCTGAATATTGAATATTAATAAACAATATAATTAAAAAAATATCATATTGCAGTAATTAATTACCCCTCCATTACACAGGCAGGCCTCCTAGCATTCTTCACTGTTTTCCTCTTTGTTGGTATACATTGCTCCGGGAGGAGGAGATCCTTGAACACTGACCAGCTGTCCTGGGCCCCTCTTCCCTCTAGGGCTTCATCCCATGATGCTTTGGCCAGCAGATCCCTGAAGTGATCAAAGTCTGCACTCCTGAAGTCTAGGGTTGTAAGATTAGAATAGGTCCTTCTGGTTGCCTTGAGGATCTTAAATTCAACTGCTTCATGGTCACTGCAGCCTAGGCTGTCCCTGAGCTTCACATTGGTCACCAGCCCTTCCCTGTTGGTGATAACAAGGTCCAGCATAGCACCTTTTCTTGTTGGTTCCTCTACCATTTGGAGGAGGAAGTTGTCATCGATGCAATCCAGGAACATCCTGGATTGCTGATGCCTTGCTGTGTTGTCCCTCCAGCAGATGTCAGAGTGGTTGAAATACCCCATGAGGACCAGAACTTGTGACCTGGAAGCCGCTTCTGTTTGCCTGTGAAGGGCCTCGTCTGCTTGGTTTTACTGGCCAGGTGGCCTGTAGCAGACCCTTACAGTAACATCACCCTCCCCTGCCTTCCCTTTAATTTTAACCCATACACTCTCAATCAGCTCAACATCCTTCCCCAGGTGGAGCTTCACTGATTCTAGATGGTCACTGATACAGAAGGCAATGCCTCCTCCTCTCCTTCCCTGCCTACCCTTCCTAAAGAGCTTGTACCCATCTATCCCTACATTCCAGTTGTGGGAATCATCCCACCAAGTTTCAGTAATAGCCACTATGTCATGGCATCCCAGCAGCACAGTGGCCCTTAATTCATCCTGTTTGTTGCCCAAGCTCCATGCATTTGCATAGAGACACTTCAGCTGGGCTGGCCCTGTCCTCCTCTTGTGCCAATTTCCCTTGATTGAGTTCCTCAAATTGTTCTGGTGCATCAGCCCAGGCTTGCCTCAGGGCAGCAAGTTGAGTGCCCTCATTAGCTCTGCATCCCTCTGCCTCTGGTGAGCTGCCCCACTGTTTGTCACCAGCCAGCAGGAGACTATGAACCTATTCCCTTTTCAAATCTAGTTTAAAGCCCTATCAGTGAGCCCTGACAATTCCTGCCCCAGGATCCTTTTCCCCCTCTGGGACAAGTACATCCCATTAGTTGCTTTCAGCTCTGGTGCCTTGTAAATCAAGCCATGATTGTAGAATCCAAACCTCTGTGGATGACATCAGCCCCAGAGCCATGAATTGAGGTGTTGGCTCTCCCTAAATGTTATAGAATCATAGAATCATAGAATGGTAAGGTTGGAAGGGACCTCAAGGATCATCTAGTTCCAACCCCCTGCCATAGGCAGGGACACCTCCCACTAGTACAGGTTACTCAAGGCCTCATCCAATCTGGCCTTGAACACATCCAGGGAGGGAGCATCCACAACCTCCCTGGGCAACCTGTTCCAGTGCCTCACCACCCTCACTGGAAAGAACTTCCTCCTAACATCTAGTCTAAATCTCCCCTCTGCCAGTTTAAGCCCATTGCCCCTTGTCCTGTCATTGCAGGACCTTGTAAATAATCCTTCCCCAGCCTTCCTGTAGGCCCCCTTCAGATACTGGAAGGCTACTATCAGGTCCCCTCGAAGCCTTCTCTTCTCCAGGCTGAAGAGCCCCAACTCCCTCAGCCTGTCCTCATAGGAGAGCTGCTCCAGCCCTCTGATCATCTTTGTGGCCCTCCTCTGGATCAGCTCCAACACTTCCATGTTCCCTCATCCATCCCTGATGTTAGAGGGATAGAGGAGAACGCAACTTGAGCTCCTGATCCCTCCAACAGACTTTCACATGCTTTCCCATCCTTACACATTTTAACCTGGGATGTGCTTATACATATCACGGTCCTGGGCTTTGAAGCAGTTGGAGTTTCTTATCTAAACACATCTGAATGATTCATATACTGAAATGACACATAGGAATACTTACCTATCTTTTTTTTTTCTTTCTTTTTTTTTTTTCTTTTTTTTTTTTTTTCCCCAAATACTATACTCTAAAACAATTTCCATGGTTTAATATTAGCTCTGAATATATGACTGACAGAATTTCCATGGTTGGTAAAAGACCCGATCCATTGCAGCAATAGTAATACTGAGCTGTGTTCCCTACTTGCTGCTCTCTCAAACTCCAGAAAGTGCTTATAATGCACAGCAAGTGACAGTCCCATTAAATGTGTAGTAAAATTCCCTCAATGTAAAATGTATAAATAAGAAGAAACAGAAGAAAGCACATAACAGATGCTGAAGGTTTGTTCAGCTTTTTTCATACATATGCTAACTAAAGCATCAAAGTTGTACCCTTTATAAGATTTCTTTAGTAAGACTCTTAAATTTGTTCAAGTACCATGGTACCTCATCACATCAGTCCTATCAGTCTCATACTCACTTAGTAGCTTTACTACATAATGAAAAAACACTGTACTTATTATCAAACTAATTTAGATATTCAGATTTTCTCTTCAACTGAAACAGAACTGCAGATGCATTGTAAAATGAATGGATTGAGCATGTGAGTGTGAGAAGACTTGAGGAGATAAAATCTTGCTATCAGATTGGGAGAATTCTTGGCTAAGGTACAAGTACCAAATTATTCTTTCAAAACTTACTGCGAAGTACAAAATCACTCTTATAATTGGAGGCTCATTATTTCTATTCTATGAGCTACAGTAACTACCTCGGCCAAAGTTACTCCCCAAGCATGAAAATTGAAGTTTAAAAAGAACTCTTACTACCTTTTCCAAGGTAACTATCTCAAGATACAACATTTTAAACAGAGAGGATTCAAAAGTACCATCCTCTCTCACAACTGAAAGCAAAGCTGCAGACTCTTGCCTGTCTTTGACTGACACATATGTTTGCTTTTCAGCTATCATCTAACGACTGAAAAAGAGTCTGGAAACATTTGTAAAAAAACATGGAAAAGTAAAAAAAATATATCTTGGGTCTTAAATCTCACTACAATTATCTCTAAGAGTTTTCATGATTAATTGTCTTCACAGATACTCCATGCCTAGGAGATTATAGAACAAAAATCCCTGAAGGCAGCGGAGTATATAGCTGTAATTTTGCACAATGACCTTAAATTAAACTCTCCATTTGGTGGTGTTGACTTGACAACAGATTAGGATAAGGTTACAAAGAACAAACTTTACATTCTTATTTTGCCAGAGGGGCTACCAGGAAGATGCTGAGAGGAAGACCATCTTTTCCACTGTTAATGACAGTGTGTCATGTGATGTTCACAGCAGCAGTAACCTCCTGCCATGCAGGTGGGCCTGCAACATTGATGGTTTTTATTGAATCCTGAATTAGGGAAGATTGGCTTTGAAATGAGCTATGCCCTAGCAGTAACTTCGTCTCCCTGCTTGGAATTTCTGTCATCAGTCAATGCGAAATGTAAGTGCTGAAATTCACTATTTCTTCCCCCCCCCCAATCTGGCCTCAGTTTTCCTGCCCACAAGAAGCACCCTTTTTCTTCAAACACATACTGGTGAACCTGTGCAACTCCCCATTAAACCAAGTCTGGCAGTTGGTTTGATACCCAAACCAAGAAATGAGAAAGCCTGTTAAAAGTCTTTTGGGCTCAATCAACTCAGCAAGTATCATGCTGAGAAACTCATGGGTAGATTACAGACATTTGCACAGCCTTGCAAGGGACAAAAGGCTGAACACTTTGATCACTTATCCTAGAGTTCTCAACAGAAGATGTGACTTCACTGTCACTGGGAAATAAGGAGCAATCACTGTCAAACGAATGGAAAGACTGATGACAGAGCACTACCCTGTGGCAATCAAAGAGGAGATACCAGTACCAGGAAAAAAAGACCTGATTCTTTTAAATTCTTTGACATGTTTCTGGAAATATTGAGGAACATCCAGGAGAGTGTTGGGGGCTTCTCCCAAAAGAATTTACTCAAAATCTGACAAAACTTTATGTCCTAAATTAATTTTTCCTCCCATCACTGCATGAGAAAAAAAGCTTAGCTGCTGTAGAATTGCCTCCTTTTACATGTATATGCTTCTTGTGATGATATTGCCGCAATAAATTCCATTTGTAGCAGTAATAGGTGTTTCAACTAACAGAAGGCAAAACAAGATAAACACAATAAAAACACTACCAAGTGACTCCTCTTAATAGACTTGCTTATTTCTCTCCTGGACAGGCTAAAATACCTCTCCTAAGATGTGCCCTGTCACAACACTGTGAAGCTTGCCACGGGTGACATTTTCTCTGGTATTTCTTTTTTTCCATGGATGCCATCAAGTGCATCGCATGAATATGAAGTGACATCTTTACTAACATAGGTGGCACTTACTTATCTCCCACAATTCCCAAGTTGATTGTTGGATATCCATGTTCTTGGATTGTAGCTAGGAGAGTTGAACGGTTACTGTCCCGAATCTTTCCTGGCAAGAGGTCATCTTCAGGGTTCAGTAGCTATAAAATCAGAAACAGCCTCAGTCAGTGTCCTTGGAATATTCTGCCTTTATGCAAGTGAGAATTTTATTTGTCAGATTTGACAAGATATTGTCACACACTTGTGATAAAGTACTTATGTAAAGTGATTTAGTGAATTCAAATCACAGAATCACATAATGTCAGGGGCTGGAAGGGACCTTGAAAGCCAGTCCAGTCCAACCCCCCTTGCCAGAGCAGGGTCATCTATACCAGATCACACAGGAACACATCCAGGTAGGTCTTAGATATCTCCAGAGAGGGAGACTCCACAACACCCCTGGGCAGCCTGTTCCAATCTTCTGTCACCCTCACAGTGAAAAAAATTCCTCCTCATGTTTAAATTAAACTTCCTATGCCTCAGCTTCCACCCCCTTGCCCCTTGTCCTGTCCTGGGGCATCACCCAGCAGAGCCTGGCTCCATCCTCTTGGCACTCACCTTTTACATATTTATAACCATTAATGCGGTCATATCTCAGTCTCCTTTTCTCCAAGCTAAAGAGCACCAGCGCCCTCAGTTACTCCTCACAAGAGAGATGTTCCATTCCCTTAATCACCTTTGTAGTTCTGCACTGGACTCTCTCAAGCAGTTCTATGTCCTTCTTGATCTGGGGGGCCCAGAACTGGACTCAGTACTCCAGATGTAGCCTCACCAGGGCAGAGTAGAAGGGGAGGAGAACCTCTCTCAATCTACTAAGCATAGCCCTTTTAATACATCCCAGAATGGCACTGGTCTTCCTCGCCACAAAAGCACACTGCTGGCTCATGGTCAAATGAATAATATCTGCAATGTGATTGTTTAGTCCAATCCTTCATCTTGCTTAGTTTGATTCTATTGGTTCATGTCTGTAAAGCCTTCTTGTCTCTTTATGAGAACCTGTTTTATCTCAACCATTAGCAATCAAAACACAAATGTTACGTTTACAAGTCATTGTTTCTACTGAAATAGTTTTAAAGGAACCACACTAATGTAGCTAACCAGATTTAAAGGCATTAAAAGACATTTTGAAGTTATTGTCTATTTACCAATAAATATATATTTAAATACAACAATCTGTATTGGAGCTTGAGGTTTATATCAAGTTCTTACATCAATTACTAGTTTGGATTAAAAGTTTTCTCTCAAGATGGCATCATGGCAATTGCCTTAAATGTGTGCTTTGGAAATCAAGCTTCAAAACATACATACGTAAACATATATTTTTTATCTGTTAAGAATTCTTTTCTAGGATAAAAGGACAGCAGACTATTGACAGAAGATAAATAATAATAGTAAGAATGCACCTGCCAAAATTAGAGCAGTAGTATTAGGTAGGAAGGTAAAAATCACCCAAAGCAGAGTATGGCTAAATTTTGATGCTTTGGCTAGTAGCAATATTTCTGTCAAGACTTCCACAAGATGATTAAGAAACCAACTGTGCAGGATCTTTCTAAAACACATGATACAAAAGAGAGTGCCCATATGAGCAAAGAACCCTTTAATGCCATACAAGAACATTTAATCACACAGAAGATACTATGCAGAAAATCATCACCTGTAATCCTTGTAGGTCTTTAAATAACGTTTCCTGCACACCAGACCCTGTCTATATTATGAAGTCTGGCAAGATTCTGTCCCAGCAAGGCTGTCCTCAGCCACTCATAGTACCCAGTAATCACTGGGTTCTGGGAGTTGCAAGGACATGATCAGATGACAGAATTCAGAATATTAAAAGTTATCAGAATATTTCAAAATTCAGTGTAATCTATTTGGTTTATGTTCGTGGCTTGCTTTCAAAAAGTTCATCTCTGAGTACAGTCAAAATTTTAGCTAAAACTTCATGCCGTCTTTAAACTGACTTGATTTCAGCCTGTGAGGAGTTCTGCTTTTGCTCCTCTTCTGTTCTCTTTATCCTGTTGCAGGAAGGAGCAAGCATGCAGCCATGTGGTTGCTTAGTTGCCGTCCAGGGTCAACCCGCAATATATGTGAAATTAGTAAATTAAGTTAATCCTCCTTTTTCTGATGTAGTAAGACAAAGCAATTAGCAATCTGGTCTGGAGTTCTACCAACAGACAACTGTCTGGATTTCAGCATATGGGACTAATAAAAATAGCACACTAAGGCACAATGCTACACCAAGGCACTTAGTGGCAGGAGCCAGCTTTCAAAAGCAGGTGATCTATCGTTGGCACTACAGCTACAGAAGAGTGCTGCTCAAAAGAAATTACTTTTCAAGCCATGACTGGCAGTATGAATTACCACCCTGACTAGCCCACAGGTCCTCCCTGCTGGCAGGAAGCGGCTGGCACCATCGGATACATTACCAGAATTTTGGCAAAGATTGTGTGCCAGACTTGTGACAGAGTCCTCGAGGCAGAAAACCAAAGCAGCTGCTTACAGGCCGATCCTTACAAAAACACCTTATGGCATCACAAGCTGCAGGTCAAAAAGGGAGTCTATTTGGGAACAGAGTGGACACCACTATTCAAAGCATTACACCTGTCCTGAAGAACACAGTATAATTCAGATCTTGATTCTAAACATACTTTTCTTACCTCATTCCCTGTTGACATGACTGCAACCACTGGAAACTTGTTAACTTCTACTTCAGTTACTCCAACAGTTGCTAAGAGACCAATCTCAGATGGACCCATGTGGGTTCCTTTAGCCAGCACACATTCACCTCTTTTAATGTCATGTCCTATAGGTCTGAAAAATCATAGTACAGAAAAAAAGGAAAGAAAATCAGCATGAGATTGAAAGTAGTCTTCCCTGATTGGTCCTCCTCCAGGCACGGAGTGTCCAAAGACATTCATTAACCAGAACCGTCAAAATGTCAGTACTACTTATGGTCAAACAATGACTACAAAAATCATCAGCCCTTCTCTTCCTTACAGAGATATCTCACTGTATAGAAAGTAGACTGTTTACAGACCTGATATCTTGGCCTGGTCGAGCCTGCACCAGGATTCGCACCTCCAGTTCTTCAGTGCCCTACAAAAAATAAAGAGAAAAACCATGGTCAGCTGGCCTGTTCAAAAAACATTACTCAGTTTTAATTTCTCAGACTCACACAGCTCACATTACTCAATGACCTTGTGGTTTAAACATCATCATTTTCCTCATCTTTGTGTCAAGACTGTAATACAATGTGTGCTAAAACTGAACAAAAGGAATTCTGTCTTTGATGAGCTCACCAAGGAACGACCACTACTGAATATCTNTTTTTTAAATAACCCTTGCATTTACATATCTTTCCTCTGTCATGTACTATGTTTGTCTATTGATCTCGCACAGGAAGTGGATTCTTTCTGCTCCTCACAGTCAGCTTTAGCTGGTTGAACAATGTCAAACCAGCCTGTCGACAGGAGCATCGGTTTGACAGGCAATATTGCCATTACATCTGCTGGAAGGTAGGAAGGAGCTACATGTTCTGTTTCAGGATTTTCATATAAATTGCTGCAGTGGAAACTCCTGCTTGAGAATTTTGCACAAACCAGAAAGAGGCTTATTCATCATGTTTATTTACTGTCAACAAGAGACAGTGGCCTGAGAAGTCTGATGTCTGCTTTAATATTTCTGTTTCCTTCCTCAGAATTTCAGTGGTTGGTGACTCATTCAACACCAATAAATGGCACATGACCCATATTGCTAGTATTTAATTTATAAGTGGGTTGATGATATACAGATTCTGCCAGGCTGTCAGCAGCACTACATCTCCACTTAGACAGGAACAGATTTTGGTTTTATGTTATTATGTAGTACTTCACATTTTGAGTACTCCAAAGTAATGAATCAACACTAATATCACAAGACAAACATCACTGCCATTTGGCACTTTCACAAGGACAGCAGCACTGTGTAGGACACTGGGACTTCCCTCTTAAAGGCTATACAGACTGCAATTTCAAGTTCAAATTGAGTGCTTTAAACTACAGACCCCAAAGCTGAAAGTAGTGAATTTATTGTTACTGATTGTGATTCTATTTACTTGCTGGGGAAATATCAAACCCCTGAAAACCAAGAAATGAAGAACAAAACCCTCTGATATTTTTACTTTAGCGCATTATTTTCAAAATACGCTGTTAATGCAAATCCTGTTTCTTTTATCCTTGCTCCTCTGGTATATAAGGAGAAACTATTGTTGACTGCTAGTGTACAAAATGTCCGGCTGGTGCTAAGGATGTTCTTCTATTTCCCTTATCCCCCATCTGAAGCTGTAAAAGACACTTCAGGCTTGTAAAGAATATGTGGGGCAACACAATTATCTGTAAAAGAACTCATAGCAACTTATAGCTACACTCCTTCTGCTAATGTCAAGTTCCTTTGTGGAATACACAGTTTTGCATAACCCAGTATGTATGACTAGGTCCTTTGGGCAGAAACCAACCCTTGGACAGGTGTAGCCTCCTCTGAAGGGGAGAATACCCAAACAGACTCCCCCAACAAATTATTTTCACAAATGACAAGAACCCTGTCACTTTCTATCTTTTGTAACAAATCTGAAGGAGCTGGACCTGCTCAGTTGGCAGAATCTCTACTCAGGTAGTGTGTACTCTGTTCACTACCCAGGTAGTTTGGGCTAGATGTTTCTCCCAATTCTTTAAGGTTCCTCCCCTCATTGCTTTTAAAATTGTTTTAAGCAAACCATTATAACGTCCAATTTTGCCTGAGGTAGATGCATAATAGGGGATGTGCTATATCCACTCAATGTCGTGCTTTTTGGCCCAATCACCTCCAGCAGGGCAAGGGAGGTGATTCTGTCTCTTTACTCTGCTCTCATCAGACACCACCTGGAGTACTGTGTGCAGTTCTGGAGCCTCCAGCACAGGAAGGATATGAAACTGTTGGAGCAGGTCCAGAGGAGGGCCACGAAGATGATCAGAGGGCTGGAGTAGCTCTGCTATGAGGACAGGCTACAAGGTTTGGGGGTCTTCAGCCTGGAGAAGAGAAGGCTTTGAGGGGACCTGATAGTAGCCTTCCAGTATCTGAAGGGGGCCTACAGAAAGGCTGGGGAGGGTCTATTGACAAGGTCCTGCAACGACAGGACAAGGGGCAATGGGTTTAAACTGGCAGAGGGGAGATTTAGACTGGATGTTAGGAGGAAGCTCTTTACAGTGAGGGTGGTGAGGCACTGGAACGGGTTGCCCAGGGAGGTTGTGGCTGCTCCCTCCCTGGAGGTGTTGAAGGCCAGGTTGGAGGAGGCCTTGAGTGAGCTGTACTAGTGGGAGGTGTCCCTGCCTATGGCAGGGGGTTGGGACTAGATGATCCTTAAAGTCCCTTTCAACCTTACCATTCTATGATTCTATGTTTGAGGTCCCTTCCAACATTACCATTCTATGATTCTATGATTCTAAGTTTTTATAAGGTTGTTCTTAAAATGAGTGCCATTATCTGATTGAATTTGCTCTGTAGCACCACATCACCACATGATTTTCCTTTCCAAGCCGAGAATGGTGTTATGTGCAGTAGCATGGGAAACTGGGTAGGTTTCCAGCCATCCGGTGCTTGCTTCTACCGTGGTCAGCACATGCTGCTTTCCAGTCCGAGAACGAGGTAGAGTGATTTAATCAATCTGCTGCGCTTCACCGTATTTATACTTTGCCCAGTGCTCACCATACCACAAGGGCTTCAGATGCTTGGCTTGTTTAATAGCATTGCAAATATCACAGTGAAGTATAACTTCCATTATAGCTTTGATTGCTCTATCCCATGCCCATTGGTAGGTAGCATCTCTACCTTGATGTCCTGAGGAATTGTGGGTCCACCGAGCTAAGAACAGTTCACCTTGATGTTCCCAGTCTAAATCCAAGTTACAGTTCACATCTGTTTGAAACACTTTGGCAGCCAAATCAGCCTGATGGTTGTGTTGATGTTCCTCGGTAGCTTTACTCTTGGGCATGTGAGCATCTATGAGTTGTACTCTTACAGGAGCTTTCACTAGACAGGTACCAATGTTCTGCCATAAGTCAGTGGCCCAAATTTGCTTTCTGTTGCCAATTATTTCTTTTCCAGTTCTTTAGACAACCCCATAAAGCATTGGCCACCACCCACAAATCAATACAGAGGTAAAGCATGGGCCAATTCTCATGCTCAGCCACATCAAGAGCAAGTTGGGTAGCTTTTTACCTCTGCAAACTGGCTCAATTCGCCTTCTCCAGCTTTTGCTTCAGCCACTGC
This sequence comes from Eubucco bourcierii, assembly GCA_013396675.1. Taxonomy (NCBI): domain Eukaryota; kingdom Metazoa; phylum Chordata; class Aves; order Piciformes; family Ramphastidae; genus Eubucco; species Eubucco bourcierii. The sequence goes on along the minus strand of VWZE01014928.1, from coordinate 136,238 downwards.
TCATGCAGGGCTCCAAACTACAGCTCTCCATTTTCGCTTGTTTCCAACAAGGCAACAGGAACCATCTGCAAATAAAGCATAGTTCCTTTCTTCATTTGACAAATCACTGTAAGGAGATGCTTCCTCAGCCCGAGTTACTCTCCTCTGGAGGATTTATACAGTTTGTGCCTTCTGAACAGTTGGTGATCATTTCCATTATGCCAGGTCGTTCAAATCTCCCCATGCATGCTTGCTGTGTTATAAGAGCCATCCACTTAGACCAGGTAACATCGGTTGCATGATGCGTTGATGATCCCTTTCCTTTAAACATCCAGTTCAAAACTTGTAATCTGGGAGTCAAAAGAAGTTTAAAGCCTATTCCAATTACTTCAGAAGCAGTTTTTACTCCTTCATAGCAGCAAAGATCTCTTTCTCTGTTGGCATATAGTTTGCTTCTGACCCTCTATAGCCTCTACTCCAGAAACCAAGCGGTCAGCTGCATATTTCTCCTGGGGTTCTTTGCCACAGGCACCAGGTTGGACCATTATCACTTCCAGCTGTGTACAGGATGTTCTTAATGTCTGGACCAGTTCAAATGGGTTCAAAGGCATTGCATGAACTACTTCCTGCTTTATCTGATCAAAGGCTGCTTGTTGTTCAGGTCTCCACTTAAAGTTGTTCCTCTTTCGAGTCACATCATATAAAGTTTTACAATTTGACTGAATCCAGGGATGTGCAGCCTCCAAAATCCAACTGTTCCTAAGAAAGATAATGTATCCTTCTTATTTGTGGGATTTGCCATGGTAGAAACTTTATTTATCATATCCATTGGAATGTGGCGGTGACCATCTTGCCAATGAATTCCCAGAAACTGAATCTCTCTAGCAGGTCCTTTCACCTTGTCTTGGTTTATGGCAAGAATTATTATATTACTCTTATATTATTCTAAGAATTATTTTGTTTTGATGACATTCTGGGAATGGTTGGCTACTAATGAAGATGTAAATTTTCCACGTCATTGATAACATTTAATATAGTTAGGAAGTCTCTAGGGAATCAAGAGAAGCACCAATGATACACAGTAATAGAAAAGATCCTGTTTAGGACTCCTTGATAAGGGGAAACAAGAAAAATAACAGGCTTTTGAGAAATCTAGTAATCCTAGATTTGAAAAGCACTAGAGAAGGTGTGGCTGGAGACAACACGGTGATGCATGGAGACTGTATTTACAGAATTGATGGATATCCCAGAACACTTTAAGAACACAAGATAATTCAAGATGGCCAGAGGTAGGGCCTTCAGGGAGATAGGACATTATGCTGAAAACATCTTCCACTCGGTGTGCATCAGGCAGAATTTTTGTTGCGTATTATGTGTCTGAGTGCTTTACTCTGGTGGTTGTTAACAGCCACCAACCATACTGATACACTGATGCTTGGTCTTGATGTAGGATCTATCTCTTGTTTTAGTTGATCACATTGGCCTTCTATTTCCTACAAAGTGACAAAAAAGCTTAAAATGATAAGGGTGTAGACATATTTTTTTCAAGGATCAGTTTCTCAGTGACTGTGCAGGTGACGAGCTGATGAGAATTTTTCTTCCTGCTGGACAAACGTAATTCCTTTCAGTCCTGTGACTTCTACAGTCTTTTGGGGAATGCTTGCTATGGTATTTAAGTAATGCTGTTATAACTGGAGGTCAAGGAGTTCCTTTTGAAAGTACTCGCAGTCCTTTCAGAATACCATTTTTCAGATGCTAGAGATTTCAGTTAAATCCCAGTTCTTAACACTATAAAAAATATTCTTGAAATATGCGGCCATTGAGGCACGAAAAAGGAGAGAAAAATGTCATATCAATTAAACTGTGCTAACTCTTTATGTACAAGATTAGCAGAGTAGCATATTCAAGGACAAGTAGAAACTGAAGAGTTCTATCTCACACGTACAGGCAGGAAAAGCTGCCTTTCTTTGCTAAAAAATTCAGAACACATTTATTAACCACACAGCCAAATAACTTGTTCTCACATGCAGAGGAGAACATGCACAGCAAAGGTGGAATACTAGAGGACAGTCATTCAAAGAAGAAATGAAAAATATTAGGTTATCATGTATGCTGCTTTGCAATGTGATAGTCCTCTTGTGATGAAGTAGGCAACAGCTTGAGAAAACTTGCTTGATAAGGCTTATGGAATGATTACTAAGCAGTGAAAACAATGGTGTATTTCGTGGGAAGGTATTAGCTGCACACACACATCTGTAACCTCAAAGCAGGACTGGCTCAACAAATTCTCTGCTAGGAAGAAGGCTAGCACGTGTTGACTTCATCACAAGTAAAAATCTACGCATTTACAGTAATAGGGCATGATAAAGGATCATGAGAGTATGTTTCGGTTTTTGCTGTCTTCATCAGCTTCAAATGCTGGAATTGATCTGCTTACACCCCAGTTGCAATTACAATGCTAGCACTGAGCTATGGTGAAGTGGAACAGTTTGTCACAACAGCAGCAGAGGAGTAAAGTCTGAGCAGAGAAACATGCACCCATTTCATTTCAAAACTGAACATGGAAGTTATCTCAACAAGAGATTTATCTTCTTGCCTTAAAACCTGTCAGATAATGGCAAGTATGATGATGTCCTCAAATCACAGCTGAGTAAGTGAAGATTTGGAAGGAATTCTCTGAACATGGACAAAGTCTAAAAAGAACTGTGGGATAAAGCTGTCTACAGACAGTTTCCGTGCTTCATCAAAGAATGTATTTTAGTTGTTAAGACAAACTGTGTGTACAGAATTAGTACTATAGTACTCATATTTTTTATGTGGTATTTGCGGCATCTGCAAGGTAGAGTACTAATATGATTTATGGGTATGCTGGAACAGTTAAGACTATGTTCTGAGTCTTATTCATTTCCTGGTTTTCAGAGGTCTTCAATTTGTATTTATTTATTTTAAAAAAAAATTTAAAGGATTACAGAATCTTATTGAAGAAACTTAGTTGTGGACAAAAAAAAGGGGGGAGGGGGGCGGCACTTACAGGGGACTGTTACATAATAAACCCCTTATTCTAAACACACACATTTATTGCAAGGTATGAGTACAAGGCATGTTCTCCAAAATTCACCAAATTCACCTTTGCTGAAAGAAGACCAATTATGTCAACACAGGACCATCTTCATAGCATAGTTCAAAGTAATCCAGGTAATCTCATGAATTTTGCAGCACTTAAACCAGTTCAATTTCCCACAAAAAGCCACATGCAGTTTTAATTACATCAGCAGTAATAGTGCACTGTAATATTGCAGTGCACCATTCTGGGATAAGCATGTAATTTTAGAAAACTTTTCCCCTTCTTACTTGGTGATTTTAGGAGACTTTTGAAAGTCCTTATCTTGCTGAGTTTCAGGATGATCCTGAACTATAAATATCACTCTACTGCTAGATGTGAACTCAAGAGAAAAGAAGGAAATAGGATGTCTGATTGCCAATACTCTATTTCCAAATGCGAACAGTCTAGGCACTCAAATTGGACTGTAGTTATGGATCTCCAGAAGGCACTTGGCTGTCACTCAAATCATGGTCCCAAATACTCTGGTGTCGGCATTCAAGAACTGTGATGAAAAATCAATGTTGGGACACAAAGATTTGTGATACTGTTATCATAGTCTGAGAAAATGAGTAGAATTGCCACTAGGAACTGAAGTGAAAATCCTCAAACTTCTGAGATTAACAGAAGAGCTTTTCTGTAGGACTACCTTTCATATATATGGTATTGTATCATGCACCCTTTTCTGCTGCACATAAAGAATTTTAACTTTTGACTCACATCATCTGATTCCCTGATGAGCTCTGTATCTTCCACTTGCACCACTGCATCAGCACCACATGGAATTGGAGCACCAGTTGTAACACGCATTACCTGACCAGGCATCACAGTCTGAGTTGGCTGAAAAGTAAACAAACAAAATTTGACTTACTTTTGAAAATAAGAATCACAAACAATTAAAAATTTAAGGAAGTAATGTGGATGACTGAAATGCTTATTTATGGCATGACTCTTGATATAGCAGTGATACCGAGACATCTAAACTCTTATTTAAAGATTAGGTCACTGCTTCAGATCTGGATTTTTTCATATGGTCACATACTAGGCGGCTTCAGATTTTCCCTTTAGATTTCCATTGCAAGAATACCTTCCAGAAGAAGCAATCTCTTGGTAGTTGGGTTGGCTCATAAAAATTACTGGCTGAGAAATGTAACACTTAAATGGTGATGGTTAGAGGCTTACGTGAGCAAAAATCTTACAGCTCTCTCTGGATAAATATTTTTGCAGAGTACTCTGGGTCCCCGGGACTGAAATTTTGCATGTGTTTGGTTGGGTTTTTCTTCCAGTTTGTTTTACCAGCACACTATATAGGGAAATCCATCACTTTGTAAGTAACATAACCAGCTGCTTTAAGCAGAATTGCCTATACTGAGAAACAGCACAGCACACGTTCACAAAGAATATCTACCAAGCCTAAAACTGACAGTCTATAGTTATGCAAAGACACAGTACACCACAAAGTTTCTGCGGAAGCAAGACAAAGAACAAAAATATCACAACAGTATGAGAAAACAGCTGACAGAGTTTTATTAAAATTTCTCACCAGGCAGCCTATTTTAACATGAATTTTTCTAAATTGAGAGTAAATTCATAATTTGACCATAAGTACTTTAGAAAAAGAAAAATCTTTATAGAAAGAACCTGGCAAGATGATTGAGGTCTCATGGCTGCAATATCAGTGCTTGCTCCCCCCAGCACTTTGGTAAGCCAAACTTACTTAGGCATTACCATTATCAGTGAACATGTGCTCCACACAGATCTACACAGCTGTGATGAGATCAACACATCCTGTACATGTCATGTGCATAATTCATGTGCAGACTGACTCTCTATCCCATGTGCAGCACTGAAGCATGTCCCGGACTCTCAGACTGTGATCAGCACATGTCAGCTAACAGCCCGCAGCCCTGCAAGAGGCACTGCCTGAGCAGAACTGCCTGAGCAGCACTGCCCAGCCCTCAGTTCCTCCATGTTCTCTGACAGGAGGCTGCTGGACATCTGCAAATTCCAAACCAGCAGCCAATGTTTCATGGGCATTGTCCATTCTTCTACTCCATTCCAGTCCTGTCACAGCCTCAGAAACAGGAGCATGACCTTGAAATGCGTGGATTTCAGGGGTGGTTTGTTGGGACAGAGGCCAGAGGGAGAGTAACCAGTTTGCCACACTATCACGGTAACCTATGTATACCAAGAAACAACTGATGCTAGAGCTAACTGAATCTTGGCACCTTTCTAAGAGCAAAGGAAATTCAACATCCTTTAAGAAAACATAAATAAAATTCTAAGATGAAAAAAAAAAAATTTAAAAAATCACACTTGCCATAAGCCATGGTTAGTGTGGTTTTTTTTTTTAGGGAACAACTTGTGTTATCCAAATATGTGGTATCTAAAACAGATGCCATAAAAATAACAGGTTTTGGTTTTGTTTTTTTCCAGTGGTAGTTCTTTCTCACCAGACTGTGCAAGCAAGTTGTGGATGAACAGCTGAGATAGTGCCATTTGTACTGAAGATGCTTAAAAGTGAAAATAATGCTGTCGAGTGTGTTATTTTTATTTTTATGAAAACAAATACTGCAAAAGGCAATACTTATGCTTGGGGAGCTCTTCTGCATATAGTTGTAGATGCAGTCTATAGACACATTGCAAACAGGTAATACTGTTTTGAACTAAAGTATTGATGTCATTGGTGACAGGCAATTTTTAGATGAAAAATGTATTGCATTAAAAAGTTATTCCATTTAAAAATGCATTTTTTGGGCCTTAAGAACCGCAAGGAATTCAAAATGTCCAGGATCCTGCCAGAAATCAGGGTCTATGGCAATAAAGTGTGTTATAAGTGCCCAACATGTTTAAAAAATGCTGATACAATAACAATAGTTTTTAGGATTGGTTGCTCACATATTTTTCTTTTTGTTCTTTGAAAATTTGATCAGATCACAAATGTCAGAGGTTGGAAGGGACCCAAAGAGATTGAGTCCAATCCCCCTATCAGAGCAGGACCATATTCTAGCTCAGGTTACAGAGGAATGCATCCAAACAGGCCTTGAAAGTCTCCAGAGAAGGAGACTCCATAACCTCTCTGGGGAGCCTGTTCCAGGGCTTNCCTCAGATATTTATAAACATTTATTAGATCTCCTCTCAGTCTTCCCTTCTCCAGACTAGAATGCCCCAGGTCACTCAGTCTCTCCTCATAAGGCAGTGCCCAGTCCCCTAATTATCCTCGTAGCCTTCCATCGGTCTCTTGCGAGCAGATCCCTATCCCTCTTAAAAAAACTCAAGACTGGGTCTCACTAGAGCAGAGTAGAGGCAGAGGAGAACCTCCCTCAATCTGCTGGACACACTCTTTGTAATGCACTCCAGGATCCCATTGGCTCTTTTGGCCACAAGGACACACTGCTGTCCCAAGGACAACTTGATATACAACAGGTATCTCTCCACAGGGCTGCTCTCTAGCAGATCAGCTCCCAACCTGTACTGGCGCAGTTCATTATTCCTCTCCAGATTATGAACAAAAATAATCTCAAGGTCTGTGCTCTTCTGTGATACAGACTACAAAGATAAATTATTTCTTCTCAGAATGCATATTAATGCACATCAATTTTACAGAAGTTCTTTAAAGGTCTTTGAGATCTCACACGTACCTGGAATAGGACAGTACTGAGTTCTGTCCTTTCCCTTCATTACTGATTTTTTAATGCTAGTCACTGAATAAAAACCAGAAATTATCTATTGTGCACAGTTCCCATCTTGGGCACTTTTCTCCTGTTCACGATTACACCTCTCCTGTATGATTTACAATGACCCATGCTCCTTTCTGTGAAAAGGCCCAATTTAACAGAAAGATGAAAAGTGTCTGTTTTCCACCCTATACTAGAGTTGGTTAGTCACAGTGCCTCTTACAAACATCTTTAGAAAGTCTTCCAGGAAATGCCAAGCTCCAGCTATGCAGATCTATGGGGAAAAATAATTGCCCTCCATGGCTGAGTTTTTCACACAGAGAACCTGTGGATAGCTTGTGACTGAGACTTTCGAACGCGCCCTAGCCTCCCAAAAGCAGGATGCCATCTGAAAGTTTTCCTCAATATAAAAGAAAAAAAATGGTTCTTACCTTAAACCCAACCATCTGGAAACGGAAATCAGAAAATAATACACAATCTACAAATTGATGCAGAAATCTCCAACTTGGCAATGGGGACTCCTTGCAATTCTCAGTCCCATTTTCTTCCTCTCAAAGATTTACATAACCTTTTTCCCTGCACGAGGAGCCAAATCTAAACCTATTTTGAACTCCCTGCTGTGAATCATTCTGTTAATTGGTCTGTAACATGAAAAGCAGAATGCTGCTGAGAGTGACTGAAGGGTGAAATGAGACTGAGGAACCTTCCGAGGCTATAAATAATTTCTTGGAAAGGAGATGAACCTGAAGATGTGCTGGTCAAAGGAAAAAACTTTGACCAATTATTCCGAGGTCAGCAGCCTCATTTTTTTATCTCATCACTGGTATTTCCAGAATTATTCTCTGTGTGCTTTCTCCCACCCAGTTTTGTTCCTTGCCAGAAAGGTTTTCTATTCCCAGTAATACAGGAGGACAGGCTGTCCCTGCAGAGAGATGTTGGGGAGCTCTTGAATTTTGTAGGAGGGAAGCAAGCTCCCATTTGCACTTCTACCCTTTGTACAAACTTGTTGAACAGAGGAGGACAACAAAAACTGTTAGACCCGCGGGCAGTCTCTTCCCCATTAGACCCAGCTTTCACAGTACCGTTTTTAAGCACCCCTGTGCTCTGGTACTTTTAAACTATTGATGACAAGTGAATAATGACAGCAGTGATAATTCAGCAGGTCGTTGTTATTTTACAGTGACCACAAAAAGGGTTGTAGAAATAGTTGCCAGTCGCTCGGACTCTGGACCAACGTTTGAAAATGCAGAGAAAGGCTAAAAATCCACAGCAGGTGAAATTAATTAGTTGACCTTTTCTAGTATTTGATGTAATATCCAATGTAAGGGATTCAGTATGGAGAATTTATCTATTATACCAAAGTACAATTCACGATGATGGATGGGAAATACAGCAACAATTATGTTCACACTTCTCTGTATCTAGCATGACTATCCAAATTAGATGTCTAATATACACCTAGAGGAGGTTCAACACCATTCTTACGAAATGTAACAATCCGACTGGTAGTGCTTAAAAAACTGAAACCCCTTTTGAGATGCATCTATTTTATTTTATTTTTACACTTTGCCTTGCAGGTATCAGCGTGAAATATGCAAGTAGCTTGTGGAAACAATTATTGGGCTGAAATGCCTTTTAAAGTCTGCCAGCAAGAAGGGGAGAAATCTTGCTTTTCTCTGTTTCTGAACTGTAATGCCACTAGAGACCTTATGTCCTCTAACACTGTGCTAGGGCAGAACATTACTGCACGCACTCCTATCGGACATGTCAGCACAATGCTCTGAAGTATTTTGGGATACCCTTGTAAGTTCCTTATGTAACTGTACGACCTCACTTTCTGAAATCATGTCCCAAGGCACACAGCAGGAGGTTAGGTACAGCTGTGTCCTACTTCATGCCAACTCCAAGAATATTGAGTTTTGGAGCACTGTAAAAATACAAAGCAGTATCTTATAAAAGAAAAATACATTAAAAAGAACAAAAGAGAAAAGAAATTGTGCTCACCTGCTCACCAGCCTGGGATTCCCCTATGATGAATCGATCTCCTGGGCCATCAGCAGCTGTTAAGATGGACAGTTGAAATGGTACCATTGAACAAAAATAAAAAATCAAACCAAAAAAGCTGGCACGAGAAATTAAGAGCAGGAAAACCAAAGAATGATCTTAGATTCAGTCCTTCAGTGTCAGTATGACAAAGGATATATAAGATTTGCAAACATTTTACACATTAAGGCCTTAAAGTTGTGTATTTTAACTGAAAACTTCTGAGCAATATGGACTGAGTAAAGGAGAGTAGAAGAAATTGCATCAGTAACAAAGATGGTGAATATTCATGAGATTATTTCAGTAAAAGTTTCCACCATGAGCAAACCTTTTTCCATGCAAAACTAACACTGAGCAACTGTGTATTTTATTAATCTATCGTTTTTTTCCAGACAGCAATGGAATACTGACAATCCTAGATTCTTTCTGCCTTTGGAGGAAAATGCAGACAAGTGCAGAGGTTATAGACTTGTGCAGATGACCATAGAGGTTTGGCATTTTTTGATGAGCACTAGGGCCAGGACAACACAACTTGGACTGCCACATTAGAATTCTGGTTTCTGTTGTATTTTTGTAATTTTAGGAGGCAGCACTGAACCAGCTTCCTTAGACCTTCCATAGAAGCCATTGTGAAAAATGAAGTCAGCAATCATTAATTTTACAAACTGCAAGTATCCAGGACTTCTAATTTGGCCAAATCTGTATGTTTACAGGGACAACAAAGGCACCATTACTAACAAAGTTTAAGCTTCTGCCTGCATCAAAAGTCTTTCAACAAGTTTCATTAGTAGTATTATAGGTTCGAACATGGCATAAAGCACGCACGGAGCGTGAGCAATTTTGCCTATCCAAGTACAGCAGGAGTGCTGTTGAGACTGTTCAGACAAGTTGAGTTCATACATTCCCATTCAAACATGTCTTTAATTTTATATCTTTAACTAAAAATTTAATTTTGTAGGGATGAAGTCTACTCTGTGACAATCTTTATCTTAATACTTCTCATTTTATTTCAGAGGCCCTAGGCATGCAGCTAGGTAACCTTACTGTGTTGAGAAGAACTGCTTTCAGGAAGGATGCCCATTGGGTCTGTGCAATGATACCCCACATCTGCACTCATATGCCAGCTGCAGCTGTGCAGATATTGATCAATGATACTCAGTCACAGCTGAAGACCAATGATTAATTTAACTTTAAAGGTCTTTCAAGCAGTCTAATCTATGAGTTTCAGAACAAACTCTACAATAAGAAAGTGGAAAAGGACTCTTTAAATATTTGTCTTTAAGTAATCTTAAATCTTCACTTTAAAAAGATGCACTGGGGTGATCCAGCACAAGAAGATAAAAAGAAAAATCCCTAATAGCTAAATTATTTTTAAAGATAAAATGCTACTGTATTAGACTTTATCCCCACACTAAAATAACAGGGAGACAAAGCTTACAGGTGCTGTACAACTGATAAAATTTGAAAAAAGTGGACAATGTTGTAGACAGATTGGTTTATGTCGCTGAAAGCTTAATTATTATTTTTTAATATCTGCTAAATTAATCAATACTGGTTTTGCCTACAAGATTTGTTTCTCATATCCTGAGATAATAGGTCTACAAAAGCAGTGAGAACAGAACAGAACAAAGTAGTTCAGTTGGAAGGGACCTGCAATGATCACGTAGTCCAACTGCCTGACTGCAAGGAATACAAGACTGTCATGAAACTGCAAGGAAAAAATCAGAAGGACCAAAGCCTGGCTCTCCATTTAGCTTCATCTGTTAAAAAGAATAGGAAATACTTCCACAGAGGTATCAGCAACAGAAGGAGGACTAAGCAGAATCTCAGGGGGAACACAGTGGTCAAGGGTGATGAAAAGGCTGAGGTACTTCACACCTTCATTGCAACAGACCAGTTGTTTACTAGATTCAGAGCCCTGAATCTGGGCTGGAAGATAGGGATGGGAAGCAGCATGAATACCCCACAGACCAAGAGGACATGGTCAGTGACCTGCACCCCTACATATGTTTAAGTCTGTGGGGCCAGATGGTGAACACACAGAATCATAGAATAGAATCATTGAATCATCAGGGCTGGAAGGGACCTCAAGGATCATCTGTTTCCAACCTCGCCCTGCCATGGGCAGGAACACCTCACACTACATCAAGTTGCTCAGAGCCCCACCCAGTCCGGCCTTATAAATTTCCAAGGATGGGGCTTCTACCACCTCCCTGGGCAACCTGCTCCAGTGTCTCACCATCCTTATGGTGAAGAACTTCTTCCTAACGTCCAATCTGAATCTACCCATTTCTAGTTTTGCTCCATTCCCCCCCAGGCCTATCACTACTTGACATCTTAAAAAGTCCCTCAGCAGTTTTCCTGTAGCCCCCATTAAGATACTGGAAGGCCACAATAAGGTCTCTACAGAGCCTTCTATTCTCCAGCCCCAACTCTCTCAGTCTGTCTCCATAGGATAGGTGCTTCAGCCCTCTGATCCTCCTTGTGGCCTTTCTCTGGACACTTTCCAGCACCTCCAGATTCTTCTTGTAATAGGTGCTCCAGAACTGGACACAGTACTCCAGGTGAGGTCTCACCAGAATGGAGTAGAGGGACAGAATCACCTCCCTCAACCTGCTGACCACACTTCTATTGACGCAGTCCAGGATCTGGTCTCTGGGCTGCAAGTGCACAGTGGTGGTTCATGTTGAGCTTCTCATCCACCAGCACCCCCAGGTCCTTTTCCTCAGGGCTGTTCTCAAGCCAGTTACTTGTCCAGCCTTTATCAGTGCTTGGAATTGCCCCGACCCAGATGCAGGGCCTTGCACTTGGTCTTGTTGAACCTCATGGAATTCAACCTGTCAATATCCCTCTGGGTGGATCCCTTCCCTCCATCTGTCAGCCACACCACACAGCTTGGTGTCTTAGCAAACTCGCTGAGGTTGCACTCAATGCCACTGTCCATGTAACCAATGAAGATGTTAACCAAGACTGGTCCCAGTACTGATCCTTGAGGGACTCCACTTGTCACTGGCCTCCACTTGGACATGGACCCATTCATAGCCACTCTTCAGGTGCAGCCATCAAGCCAGTTCTTTATCCACTGAGTTGCCCATCCACTGAAACCATATTTTGCCAGTTTGGAGACCAGGATGTCATGCAGGACAGTGTCAAAGGCTTTGCTCAGGTCCAGGTAAATGATCTCAGTTGTTCATTACTCATCTATTGATGTTGTAACCTTTTCAAAGAAGGCCACCAGGTTTGTCAGGCAGCATTTGCCCTTGGTGAAGCAGTGTTGATTATACTCAATCAGTTCTTTGTTATTCTTTTGTCTCAGTAGTGTCTCCAGGAGGATCTTACTAGGCACAGAGGTGAGACTGACTGGTCTGTAGTTCCCCAGCTCTTCCGTCTTTCCCTTGTTGAACATGGGGATTATGTTTCCCCTTTTCCAGTCAATGGGGACTTCCCTGGATTGCTGTGACTTTTGGAATATAATAGAAAGTGGTTTAGTAACCTCATCTGACAGGTTTCTCAGTACCCATGGATGTATCCTGCCAGGTCCCATGGACTTGAACACTTTCAGGTTCATCAGATGGTCATAAACCTGATCTTCACTTATGATAAGCAATTCTTCCTTCCAGCCCCTGCCATTATCTTTCATACTCTGGAAGTGTGGTTGAAGACTGTGCCAGTGAAGACTGAGGTAAAGAAGTCACTGAGAACCTCAGCCTTTTCCATGTCACTTGTGACCATTTCACCCGTTTCCTTTCTGAGGGGGTCACACCTTCCCAAGTCTTCCTTTCACCATTAATATACCTATGGAAATATTTGCTATTCCCTGAACAGATCTAATTCAAACTGAGCTTTGACTTTTCTAACCCAGCTGCCATCAAACTCACCTGGTGGACTTGAAATAGTATTTTTATATCAAATCCATGGGGAAGCTATTGGACTACATCCATTGCCTGGGTTTGCAGGCAGGCTATTTCATGGACAGTTGCTTTCCACTGTTTCAGCTGCCAGTAATAAAAAAACGCTAAAACAGAGTTGGCTGTTGTGTCCAAATTTCAACATGATGTTACAATGATTCAATCCCTACCACAAGGAAATCATGAACAGTATAATGTTTGATCATATATATTTTTTCTCCATAGATACCAGAGTTGAGCATTGTTAGTCTTACTTTGCAAAGGGAAAAAGTGATGCAATGAGAAGCAACTTGTTCAAAACCATGCAGCACCTACAGCCAAAGCGGAGGGTGGACTGGGTTCTCCTGGGAAAGAACTCATTGCTTGCTCCATAAAGCCACACTATTCATTTTCTTAATATAGAGCAACGGTGATATTTTCTCTTGAAGTGTCTCCATGAGAGTATACTCTGATACGTATTCTTGAAAATTCAGTAATGTAGTCATAAAACAGTTCACAAATAGGAAGCTGGATCTGTGGTCATTCCACCAAAGAGCACATATAGAAGAAATTCCTGATTGATTCAGTAAAAAAAGGAATAGAAGAATCTGCCATTCAGAAACAGATGTTTTGCTACTCTCCTGAATTCTTTTTTGTTTGCAAGAAACTAGCACCACAGGTGCATGCCTGTGAGCACTTGTGGATGGACATTTGCTTTGTGTACCCATGGATCCGCTTAAAAGATTTGAACTCAGTGTTACGTTCTTCCTTTAAGGCTGCTGCATTCTTAAGAAACTGTGACTTCAGCAATGAGCTGAGTCAAATCTCAACCAAAATAGCCATTACTGGATGCAAAGTAGGTGAGTTAACACGTTCTAAAGTGGTTTTACAGACACTACACTGCATGTCTACAATGTGAGTGTTTACCTCTGACGGCGTAGCCATCTTTTACTGATGCTGGAAACGGTGGTAGATTATCTTTTGCATATACATCTTGAGCAAGGACTCTGCCCATTCCATCTAGAAGAAAGAGAAAAGAACACACTCCATGTCATTATAGCTAGTGAAGGGGGGAAAAAGTGAGCAGCACTATGCTCTGATGGATGAAATGCATGTGACACAAATAGATCTCGGGTTTCTGATTTCCACCGCTACATAATAAAAAATGGCTGGAGTCTGAAAGTATTGAGGAAAGATTTGCTCAGTAAGTCTGTGTTCCTAGTTATGGTAAAATTGTTGACAGCAGAACTGCATGCCATGTATCCAAATCCAGAGACAACAGGTTCTGACACAGGATCAGACAGCAAACCCTAGATTTTTTCCTCCAGGATCGGTGTTCCTTCTAAGCTCTCTTCCAAAGACATTACTTTCCCAGGCTTCCTATTGTTTTGGTTTTTAAAGTTGTTCTTTTTAAAAAGCCTTTAAAATAACATTTCTAAATTGAATCCTGTGTGCCAAAGGTGAGAGGTGATGGATTGCGCTCAGAGGATGCAACATAAACAGTAATGATGGACGAGTTCCCAAAAACTGACAAAGTTTCTGCAACAGATCAACTTTGCCTAATTGCTGAGAGCATTTCTGCATAATGGAGGGTGACAGCACATAAGTATCAGGATTATTTATGGAAATTCACACTGTTCTAGTTCAAAACACTTTAGTAGCTGTTTCAAATATACTCTTTCCCTTCACTTAGCAACTAAGACTGATGAGATGTAATTTGACTTTGCCTCTGTAGAGACTGATATCACAGAATCACAGAATCAGTCAGGTTGGAAAAGACCTTTGAGATCATAAAGCCCAACCTATTACCCCCTTGTCAATATGGGCTCTTGGAGGGGATTGTGCTGTTATCCCTGGGGTAGTTTGGTTCATTGATCATTTATACTGGGTCTGATGGCTAACAGCACGTTGAGAGGTTGCTCTACGTCAAGAGTGAGGTCTTGTTTCTGAAGGCTTTGTTTCTCTCCAAGGCCACCCCAGCCAAAAAATGCAGTCCATGGATGAAGGAGAGAAGTCCTGGTCGGTTTGAATTGGGTGTGCAGTGGTCATTGATTTTTAAGTTCCACAAGGTCTTCTCATCTTATGTTTTCACTCCTGTTTTTGTACAGGAAGATCAATTTCAATGACTATCTGTAGGAGATAATTAAGACCTTATTTAGCCATTCATACAAGTCTTGATTTATGGGACAATTGATTGTGCTGCCTTCACATGGTTAGGATACTGCGGCCATTGGATATAAGGTCCCTGGGCAGGCATCACCTTTAATACTTGGTATGATGAAGGCTATGTTTTATGTATTATCTAATCAACTAAATCAAGGCACCAAGTGCCATATCCAGTCTCTTTGAAAACACTTTCAGGGATGGTGACTCCACCACTTCCCTGGGCAGCCCATTCCAAGGTCAATCACTCTTTCTGCAAAGAACTTCTTTGTAACACCCAGTCTAAATGTGCCCTGGTGCAGCTTGACACTGTGTCCTCTTGTTCTGTCACTGGCTGCCTGGGAGAAAAGACCAATCCCCACCTGGTTACGACCTCCTTTCAGGTAGTTGTAGACAGCGATAAGGTTCCCCCCTGAGCCAGGCTAAACACACCCAGCTCCCTCAGCCTCCCCTCATGAGGCTGTGCTCCAGCCCCCTCACCAGCCTTGGTGCCCTTCTCTGGACACATTCGAGCATCTCAACATCTTTCTTTAATTGATGGCCCCAAAACTGGACACAGTATTCAAGATGTGGCCTAACCAGTGCTGAATACAGGGGCAGAAGGACTTCCTTGGTTCTGCTGTTAATTACTTCATCCACATGTGCACTACTCGTTTCCTGTTGTGGTACCAGCAAGAGTTGTTTTTTTCTGTATGATGTAGAACAGAGTGAAAGCATCTTATTCCTTCATACAGCAGGACACTGAGAAAAAAGATACCTTACATGTGTGATTAGATGGACTGAGAAGGGGCACAGGCCAGAACTATTGAGATGGGCTTGATTCCAGTATATTTAAACAGAAGATAAGGAGCCCATCATATAAAAGGAGTGTGTTGCAGCACAGGAAGGCAACATCCAGGTGAAAGTACGAGGGAGTAAGAGAACGTGTGAATACTTCTGTCAGGGGAATCTGCACAGACATATATTTTATAGATTATGATCTTTCAGACATGCAAAAAAAGAGAGATGTACATAAAGTGTGTTTCTTACTTCACAGATAGGGAAATGGGTATTAGCACCAGACCTGGTGATTTTAAAGGTCTTTTCCAAGCAAAACAATTCTATGATTTGGTTCTGGATTTGCTGGGAAGGCAGAAAACCTAACACCTGACATTGCACATCAAGTTGATAGGTTTTGTTAGAAAGTGCACCTAGATGATTTGAAAATGTTTGGCTCCAGTGAAGCGGTATTATACTACAGATCATATTTCACTTATTAATACAAAGTGATTAATTCTAATAACTATAGCATCATATCCATGACTATAGCTCATATCTGTAAGCAGCAGCTTTAAGGCTGAAGTGAGTATTTATGTTGTATTCTTCAAAGGTATTGACATGAAAATGCTGATAAAAACTTGTTAAAACAATTAGAAAAGCACCTCGGTGATGGCTATTAATATGTCTGTGCACCACTGTCTGTCATACACAATACAGAAATTATTAGAAAGCTCACAAAAACAGAATGCAGAAGCTGACATTTAAATTACAGCATAGGAAAGGTAGCTATCAAAAGTCTAGAGAAAACACCCTGTGTTCAGAGATGCACAACATCTCATACAAAAGTGATGCTTCTAATTTTAGTAGGCATGTTATGTCTTCGTTTTACTTCTTGTCTGCATACAAAATCACATCAATTACAGCAAAGTTGAACAGTATGTTCCTGGCATTCTGCTATGCAAGATTTGAAAGGAATAAATGGCCAGGCAGTAGTGGGAATGAATTTCATTATGGGGAGAAAAATTTAAAATTCTTTGCTAAAGCTTTAGACATTTTAAATGAAGTGAATCAGCAACTGAAGGACAATCTCAAGTGCCTCCATTTGACCTTACCTGTCATTAATTGTAATTCAAAAAACATGTTCTAGATTATTTTAATGCCATCAAAGGGCTCTGTATGATGCTTTCTTATTCTAACACAAAAGAGAATTACATTAAAATCACTTTTCAAGTTTTCTAGAGCTTAGCTGGTCAAACTGGTACAGTTCTGTTAAGATTTTTCATTTCTCACGTTATTGGTACTCGGATAAAGCAGTGAGACAGGTATAGTACTAGAGGTGATGGAATTGCTCCCATTTTGTAGATTTTGCCCTGGTAGCACTTCAGTTTGATACAGAAAAACAACACTATCAAAATATTCAGCTAGTTCAAAAAGAAGATGCAGTGGAAAAAAATGTTCAGGCCCTACACAAGCTACAGGGCTCTGGGATTAGATCAGAAAAACTGCTATATTCTGAGGCTTAAGACCACAAAGTGTTAAGGATTACCTCTGCTTTGTATAATTGTTAGTAAAAGTTCTGCCTCTTCTGAGTTTCATAACAATAACCACTATCACTTCTTCAAAACTTAAACTTATTTACCTATGGAGCATTGTTCATGTGACTGCATTTAGCTGGAATAAAATGCTCATGGGAGGCTTCATATCAGACACTGATGATATCAGATTCCTTTGGTTTGTGGGTTTCTGAAAATGTTGCTGGTTTGTCTGCAAATGATCAGGCTCTTTACAGGCCTTGAACAAGACACACGCCAATGTGAAAAAAACATGTTTCAAAAGATTAACTGTGCCCACCTTTCCTCTTGCCTTAGGAAAGAACAGATTTGAGAGACTACAACATGTCCTGATGTAATCAAGAATAAATTCAGGGTTGTATTGGCTACTTTGTACAGAGTCACATTCAGCAGCTTTATTTATGAGGATGAACACTATGTAATATGCTTAGTAATGTAGATAAACCAGGTTAAAATTAGTTAGGTAAATTGTTAATTAAATAAATTGCAATCCTGGAACTTCAAACATTTCACTTTCCTTACAGAGAAATTAGAAGTGTCTCAGCAGACTCAGACATTATTTTTTAAATAACAGTGCCAGGAATAAAAATCAATATGTTCCAAATTTAGAATCAGTCTGAATTCAATGCTCTGGAGAATATAGGCATGTAGCTAAGAGCAAACAGCTCCATCCCATCTCTGTAAGGACATTTTGAAAAGCCTGTAGTCTGAACACAACCACTCTGTTATTGGCATGGTAACATTATCAGTATTTTGAATGCTTTTTAATACTAAAACACATTACATGGTGAAAGCCTGTCAGAAGCCCATTGCAGCAGGAAACTATATATACTGATTTTGCCTGATTTCGCCATAGTTCTAGTGACAAAATTTACAGATCGGATGGATGAAAAGGTTGGTATCTCACATTCATGGAAGCATGTTTGCACAAAGACTGGTGTATACATAGATGGGAGCATCATTATAGCAAGACACAGGTAGTATGTGAGGATTACACTTCTTTTCTGCCTACCTAGAAGAGTATTTTTTAGCTACATGTTATTAACTTCTAGGCTTCTGTCCAGAAAAACAAAGAAAGGCAGCAACACAAAAAAGCACTATTAAACAGTATGTAAGTGTTCATCCAGAAGTGTAAAGACAGAGAGATGGAGAGAAATTGTTGTGGTTTCAGGTTCAGCTCAGTCAAGCTCCATGCAGCTGCTCACACAATGGACTTCCCTGCCTTCTCCCCCCCCAGCAGCATGGGAAAGAGGAACTGGGAGCAAAATGTAAAACTCAGTGGGTTGAGATAAAATGACTGTAATAGAACAACTCAAAGAACAAATGAACAACACGAACAACAACAATAGCAAAAAAAGTAATAGATGAAACAAGTAAAATGTGATGTGCTCACACAATGCAGTCAACGCTTTGCCAACCCACTAGCCACTGCTGCTGCCTGTGTCAGCTCTTCCCCTTTATAGAGTGGGCATGATGTTTAACGGTGTGCAATACCCCACTGGCTGTTTCAGCTGGCTATTCTAGGCGTGGTCCCTCCCAGCTTCTGTGGAAGAAATGTAACTCTATCCTAGCCAAATCCAGGACAAAAATGAAAATAAAGTTGAAAGGACAAGACACACAGAAGCCACGGGGGGAAAAAAAAAAGGATGAAAAATTCACAGCTTATCGATACTCATTGTTCCCTATAATCGATACAACACAAATTAAAAAACTTATTTCTTCAATGAAGTTTTCCATTAGAGATTCTAAAAACTGAAGGAGAATAATGTCACAGTACTGTAACAGTACCTTATATACCTTGTACAGCAAAACAAAGATATGCCATGCTTGTCTTTCAGGGAGGTGCACGCCAGACTTTTATCCTTTATTTCAGGAGTTCAGGGTCTTAAACATAACATCTCTTTGCACTAAATGTACCTAACACTGTGGCTTAAGAAGGTTGTAAAATAAGGAGATAGCAATCATAATCCTCACAAAGAATCCAACTTAAAATACCTCTGTAATTGATGATTTCTGTTCCAAGCACTGGGGTCATCTCCAGAACTGTGATGAAGGCCTTGTCCATAGACGTCAATGGGAACGGAGACATGCGGTGTCTTCTTGCTACCTTGGTAATGTCAACAGCACTGTGACCTGCCACAAGAGAGCACCACTTTATGTAGGCTACAACGTGTAGATGTGTGATGCTCATTTAAACCACCCTCCTGAAATAAATCCAGCACTCGGGCGTAAACTGAATTAGTTAGTTATCACTGTTGATCACTTATTTCATACACTGGGAAGGAATTGTATTCAGTTGGAATCAAAGGAGAGATTTAAAGCAAAATATAATTTATAGCTGAAAAAGTTCACAGAAGTGTATATTCTTACTTGTAATGAAAACATAGCAGCGGTCCTGATGAGCATAAAAGGATCAGTTAATCAGAAACAGAAACTCTTCAAGGTGATGCAGCATTTTATACTGAGGATGACAATCTGAGGCTAAACCAGTTCTGTGAACTCAGCACAATTCACTCCTCATTCTGTTCTCCATGTCATATGCTGTGTGGTGCTCAGATTAAACATAAAAGCAGACACTGTCCCAGTGAGAGTGCAATTCAAGAGATGGCAACCAAAAGGTTTGAAAGCCAGGTAGAGGAAAGTACAGTGGGATCACCAGACAGTCAGAACAGCTGATAGAGTTTCCAATTATTAGACATTCTGCCCATGGTCTTGCTTTTCTACTCCCCACAGCAAAGTGATGTTTAAATACATAATTTGAGTGAAGGTAGTAAGACAGCTCTATGGAAGCATACTTTTCCCATGTGTGAGTGACAGATTGGGAGAAAATACAACAAAAGTTGTTTGAAAATGAAGCCAGCAACACGTTTGATTTCTTGATACTAAGAGACCAAACAGAGAGACAACAAGTGCTGAAGGACTTAGAAAGTGAAGGTAAGCAACAGAAAAGAGAGAACTGTTGTAGGAATACATACATGAGGAACAGATATAAACCAGAAGATCAAGCAATAACATTTGTAGAAATGTGTGGAATGGATTTGCCTGCAACAAGCGAGTATTTATGGAAGAGTCAAACCATACCATGTTCTTTCTGTATGTTATACATAAAGCGACACAAATGATATTAAGATAGTATTAACAAATGATATACACTAATTTGTAATGACACGGTTTTGCTTTGCAGCAGCTACCTAATATCTCATTTGCTCCTGCACATGTTTTCACATTCTGGAAAAAAAAACTAATCAGTGCTTTAGGAGTAGCCTTCCAACAAAAAATAACTACTACAGGTTTTTCTTCAGAAGAGGAGGTCCCTTAAGCAATCTGTACATACAAAATTTCTTTCAGTAGTGTCACGTGCTTGTTTCTGTGTGGGAGATTGTTCCTTAATTTATATTTTTCATTTAACACAGTTACCATCTATAAAAGAAAGAAGTACAGACAAATAAAACTGCCCACGTAATTCCAGTCCCAAGCGAGTTTCCGGAAGAAATAATCTGAACAATCTCTTTGTACATATTTAGAAGATGACATGGTAAAAGAGCAGGTGTTGCAAATCTGTGAAGCTCCAATAATTTCTGACTTAAATCCTTTCCTTCACACAGCAGTTTGCATGCTGAAGAAGACAGAAATAGCTGCTGAGATATATTTTTACTATATTCAGATTTTTCACAGTCTTAAAGATGTCTTTCTCAAAAGCAAACCAGGGAGAAATTACCCAAATTTAAATGCGGTAAGATAAAAGCGTAGCTAGTGGGACACCTGCATTCATAGATTCATCAGGAGGGATGTAAGCCCACATTTTGCATCATTATGGACCACATTTTGTATTATTATGTCTGCATTTTCTTAGCGACCTCAGAAAAATGAAGAAAAGGAAAGGAAAACATTTGTGAGACACGGTTAAACTTCCCATACCTTTCTCTGCTTAGAGAATGAAAAGAATGAAACCTTGCGTTACCAGCACCAAAATCTCTGCAGATTCCACACAATATATGTCGACAATTTTCTCTTGACCGTATAAAACAAAGGGAAAAAAAATTCAAGGAAAAGTTGGAAGAAATGAAGGGAAACACTAGGAAAAAATATGTCACGGCGGTGAAACCTGGGAGAATTGTGTGGCGGCAAACAAACCGCATCCTACAGCCCTTAGGTACTTTAATATTTTATGTTTTACTGCTACCTAAAACTCACTGCTAGCTACTTCAGAAGGTAACATTTCACCTCTTTAACTCCTGAAGTGTGAGTGAGTTCAGAGGCTTTGAATGGTGCCTTCAGATTCAGAACTCTGTGTCTAACTTGTGTCCTTTGCTTGAGTCATAGGTTTTGTTAAAAGCTACTGGGAAATGTACCCTTCATCACAGTTTGTTTCAGATAAAAATCTCCTAACCTCTGACAACTTTGTTCAATACCAAAAATATCATCCATTATTTCTGCACTAGAAGACATGAAAATACGCACCCAAAATAGAGCCTCTTCAGGTTTAATAGCAGCATCAGCAACGTTAATGAAGAGAGGAAGTACTGCACATGTAACTACAAACCTTTCTCTCCACCTGTCTCTTCACAGAATCATAGGTTGGAAGGGATCTCAGAGCTCATCTGCTCCAACTTCCCCACCATGAGCAGGGACACCTCTCAGCTAGACTCAGCTGCTCAAGGCCTCATCCAACTTGGCCTTCAACATCCCCACAGGCAGCCACAGCCTCCCTGGCCAGCCTATTCCAGAATCTCACCACCCTCCTACTGAAGAACTTCTTCCTCAGCTCCAGACTAAGCCTGCTCTGCCTCAGCTTCAAACCATTCCCCCTTATCCTGTCTCTAGACAGCCTGATGAAAAGTCCCTCTGCAGCCTTCCTGCAGGATCCCTTCAGACTGAGAGGTAGCTCTGAAGTGCCCCCTGGAGTCCTCTTTTCTCCAGGCTGAAGACCCCTAGCTCCCGCAGCCTAACATCGTAGCAGCCTAGAAACAAATGCTAACTCTTCTTTTAGAAGCATCACACGTTTAAGCAGAACCAGAGACAGAAAAACAGTGATTTTTTTTTTCTTTAAAATTCTAACATTCCTAAGTGGAACTTTTCAATTATAAGTATATGACATTAAACACCTGCTCATACTTTCTCACTAAGGTCAAATATCAGATGGCCTTAAAAATAATTACTTACATTATCCAGCATATTGTATGACACAATAATTCTCTATCTTTGAAGCAGCTAAGTCAGTTGGTTTTGTAAGATAGAAAATTCCTGACGGTCTTCCCTCTTGTCATCAAACGGTTTCCAATTTCTCTTGTTTTATATATACATATATATATATACAAACACACATATGGTGGATGAAATTTTAGACTAGGAAAGATTTCCATAAAACAAAGTACATGAATTGCACAAAGTCACTTGAATCAAATTTAAAGTTTTCGATCTCTGCGGTTTTGGGTTTGGTTTTATGCAACCCAGTATTTAATTTCACGTGCAAGTATGATAACAAAAATCATATACACAGTCGACTTGAGAATTCTCATTTTCACTGTCTTTGAACGTTGATTCTTTTTGTTCACAAAGCTTGCAAAGGTATGCTCATCTACCACAACACACCACCACAAAGCACACAGATGTCCCTGTCATCAGAAGAACAAACTGGAAGCAAAAAATGAAAAGGCAACTATCCATTAAAACATGAACACTACAAGATATTTACACTATTACCACATCCTCTTTTCCTCTGACTATCACTGGCTGTCTTCTGAGCAGTCTTAGTTTCTCAACAGAGCTATGAAATTTCAGTACTTACTTGCTCTGAGGATGTTCTCCTTGCTGCTGCACCTAGATTGGACCTGCAGAGAGAGAAGAGAGTGTATGAGCTACAGAAGTTAACAAAAATGCAAACTACAGAGATATAATGGGCAAGCTCCTGGGATCTAAGACAGAGGCTATACATATTTTCAGCAACATTTTTACATACTCTACATGAGGTAAGTATATTTAAGCAGAAGAGTAGTAGTTGATGGTCGGAATCTGATATAAGCATTTTGATTTCCCCCTCCCGCCCATAAGAAACAAGATGAGCAAAATCAAAGAACACAGTGATTAAAATTGTGTTAAACCTCAGTTTTAAACAGAAAATCCACATTTTCAATACACCATTGTAATTACAGTAACTCTGACCCTAGGTTCTGTTTTATGATTAGACAAAAATACTAATGAAACTCTATCTTCTTGACTTACTTTAAAATTCTGCTACTGATATTTTTAGGTATTATAGAAATAGTTTTAAACACTCAATTTAGATTCTGTTGATTCTGAAGCAAGACAATTGCATTTAGCAACTGACGACTGTACAAACAGCTCCTGACTGGGGCCACATAAATTCACTCAGTTGTTTCCGTTTGGTCAAAATAAAAACTTTGATCTGTATGACTTGTACAATGCAATTCTACTTTGGAAAGTAACTGTGTGAGAATGAAAACTGGTTTCTCAACAAATACTCTTCTTAGATGCTTGGTTGCCACTGTGCTATTCCAGATACTTTAGTCTGACTCCAGGAAACTGGAGGATTGACATTGGTGTAATATTCTAGTAAGTGTGCATATTTAGAATTTCATCTGTTTACTGTGGAGCTTTAAAGAATTGGTTTTTGAAGAAGGTCAGTCCTGTAAACACAACACAGTTGTCTATACTGACACATCAGCAATTTTTAAATTTCTTGGGTCCTGCAGGGTTTTAGGCGAACAGATTTGAACAGCAATCTGTCTTCTGGCAGGTCAGCTGACTGAACTGGCATCACTCACATAAAGAGTTTTCTGTGTGGACAAAACCCCAGCTAAAGTAAACTTTACTGGAACACAAACCTGTGAGAGAGCAGGAATCCTTCTCTTGCTTTGTTAACAAATGCATTGCTAAGCTTCAGCAAGAGAACCAATAAAGTAAAAATGATGAAAGAAGTGGAATAGCACAGGTGAAGCTGGGGATAAAATTTCCCCGCAGAAAAATTGTCTATGCTGAAAAAGTGGAGTAAATTCAGATTACCTTTCAGACTAGTTTCGATTTGGAGTTACAGAAAGAAATGTCTAGAAAGTGAATATGTATGGTCTAAGGATGCAGCATGGTACATATTCAACCCCCAAAAAGGTGCCTTCAGAAAGGAAAAACCAATTAAGGCTGAAACCAACTGTGCCCCAACTTCTAAACCTCTTTCTTCCATTCCACAGCAGCTTGCCCCAAATGTATATTCACATAAAAAAACTGGATTCTACAGCGCAACACAGTCTACTTATTGTAATGGAATAACTCATGGAAAGTAATGTTGCAACTTAGAGTGGGTTATGGTGTCCTTCCTTGAAAAAAAAACTGTTGTTTAAAAAAACAACAAACAAACAAAAACCCCCNCGTCCTTCCCACCAAAAATGCTACACAAGAAAACTGCAAACAAAATATTCATGATGCCCAGATTTGGCCCAGAGTTGTTTTAGGAGATTTCAAAGGCATGACATGACCTCTCTTTGAAAGAAGTAAGTATTTATCTATAATTTACTGAAGCACAATTCTGGACCAAAAAGATGGTGTAATGGTAGGAAAGAAAGCACAAAAGATAGAGAAGCACAGATAGAAAGAGTAAGAGAGAAGCAGGATGGACATGGCAAGGCCAAAGATGGCATGTGCAAAAGGAGACATGGGCCTATGTGTGTAAGGCTACTGTTTAAAATGGAAGAGGCTCTCTTATTTCTCATTGAAAACCACATGAGAAGAGGAAACAAGAAATGGCCCTGCTGCAAAGTAACCAAGCAATTCAGCAAACTGTGGAATGAAACTCAGTGAGATAACATAGTCCTAAAGAAAACAGCAAAAAAACCAAAAATACAAAACATGAACATTTGAAACAATCTACTAAAACAAACTAAGTAAAATATGTGATCCAAAGGACACAGATAAAAGCTACTAGAGAAGGAGGAAAAATGTTAGCAGACAAAGACAGTGCTAAAGAAGTAAAATGGAAGTCAAGAGAGAGTCTTCAACAAAGTGGAGGAACAGAAGGAGCCCAAACCCATAGCGCAAAGCAGTGTTTGCGAATGGAAAACAGCTCCTTTGAGCAGTAATAGTTACTCTCGAGTTGTAGCCTCTATTCCTCCTCAGTTCATCTTTAAGCCCTTCCAACCTATAGTGGAGCTAGTGTATGGACAAAAACAAGAGATTTATAATGAACAGAGCAGCTGAGATTTGCAGATCAAATCTTCTCATATAAAAAAACGTGCTGACAAAATTTGCTCTTACAGTGTCCAAATGACAATGGCAACAAAAGACAGCTGGCCTCACGCGGCCTTGTACAGGTCATTTTTTTAATTCTGTGCACACAAAGGACTTTAAATTTACTTCTTTGATTTCTTATACCCAGCCTACAGTTTCCAAGTTATCACTCACCTGATGGGCAACATATGCAGTATGAGAAATAATTTGCTTCCCACAAATTTTAAAAGCAGCTGTGGAAGAGGAATCCATGATAATAAAATAAAAGGCTTGATCAGCTAGACTTGATCATTTCCCAACCTATGCCCACAGCTGCAGAATAAAACGGTGTTTTAACATAGCTGACATAAAAAATAGTTATTAAATCATACTTGGTTAATATGAATCCCACATTGATATCTTAAATTTTATTTTTAAACAAAACTGCAGTAGAATATGGTTTGGAATAAATCCCACCATTTGTTTTAGCACACATAGTTTTAGCAACAATGGAGTTTTGTATAAATGGTGTCATGTACTTCAAGTGCCTTTTATCATACTCATTATTTGTATGTTTTACTACTTTATTTGTGACATTTAGGGAAAATCTATCTTGTCTTCACAGCTACTGCTAAGTAAAGAATCCATACTATATACTATATTGCATAGAGTACCATGTCTGACTGGGGCAAGCAATTAGTGGTATTATTTACTGTAATTCTTCTCATGCACAGATAGTTACAGAAATAATAGCCTATGGTTGTCACTCCTTTCACAGGGAAAGCATAGATTTTGTTTGAAAATCTATGAAAGCATAGATCAGATATTGTTTGTCCCTTCTACAACCTCTTGGCTCATAATGTACCTTGGCAAAAGATACCATGGGCTACCAGCCAGTACCGCTCCCCTGCATAATTCAAGCAGAATGGAACAAACCCCAAAGCATTCAGTTGGCATTACACTGGTTTTAAGCAAGCTGGATTTTCTTCTTTAAGACATAACTTCATCATGCTGGAATGTAGAGCAAGCTTTCTCCCATTGGCTGAAGCAGTAAACAGAATGTGAATTCAAGTATTCAAAAATAAATTGAGGGAATGGTAAAATAAGAAGTTCTGCTGACAATTTCTATCTAACAACCATGATTGGTCTGAAAAAAGAAATTAATGACTGTACTAATCAGAATTTATACAAATCTACATCATATACTTTGCTGCAAATAAAAATCAGTCCACAAAAATTTTTTTACAAGAAAATTAGAAAAAAGACACAAAAGTTCATGCTACAAGTGAAAAATTCATACAAAAAGAACAACAGAGAAAAAAAAAAGAAAATTGAAAAGCCCTTTAACACCATGACTTTTAGGAATGGTTAGAGAAATTACTTACCTTTTTTAAGTCATAACAAGATTAGCACAGAGTATTAAGTCAGCTCTTCATTATGGGAGGTACAATTAAAAGCCATTGGTTATAATAAAACAGCTTGCTACACAAAGATGAAGTTTCCAGCCCAATATGAAAAGCTAACTCTTATGGAAGTAACATTTCAACTCAGTTTTACAACATGAAGAACAATTCAGAACAATGACATCAAAACATGAGTCATCACCACCAGAAGGAGCCCACCGCTCAGGAACACAGTGTCTGTAGGAGGTTAACCCATAACCTGTATCACTTATGGGAAAGCACATTGCTTCTCTTTCAGGAAAGCATGCAGAATGTGGAACCACCAGCAGAAACCCAAACACACAGACAGACACAGAGGGCTGAGTACAGCAAAGTGAATGAGTTCGCCAAGCTGTAATGAAGGAAGCGGAGTATGCAAAGCACAGCAGTTGGTAACAATTTTGGAACACTATGCCTGCACCAGGCAGGCCTGTTGGTGAGGTATTGCACCTTCTACAACTTACTGTTGGGGAGAGAGTGCAAAGCTCAGATCATCTTTCCTTGAAACTTCAGCATTTTTATGAAGACAGTTTATCTTGTGTGGTATCGGGAAGTACGTTGCTGCTTTTCTCTACATGTGATTTATTAGCAGTTACAAGACCTGAATTCTGTACAACCCACTCTGTGCATGTGCCATCTGGATGCCTCTCAAATACCTGCCTGCTTTAAACAGATTTAAAATCACACATGATCTGATTTATAGCTCCAGGACTTTGCATGGTGTCTGTTGCCTAAAATACCTTTTCCTTTCTACAAGAGCAACACACGTTACTTTGTATCTGTAATGGAACACATGAAACAAGACCATAACCAACAATGTCTCAAACTGGTGGAATAATAATGTAAAAATTTATTTTGCCTTGTTATTCTAAGCAATATAGTTAAGGTTAAACTAGGAACAAATTTAAAAATGCAACGGAATATATTGGTTGGTTTCATTAAAGAATTTGGTTTAATTTAATCTGAAGAACAATTGCTTTGAATCAATACAGAATAAAAATGAGGTTGTTAAAAGAAAATCACAGGAAATGTGTATCTGGAACTGTGTATGTCAGAAAACTTTAACAAAGTATTTGAAGACTGGATAATCCTATTCCAAGGTGCAATCTTATTTCAGGAGTGCATTCCTGGTTCAAACAGCACTGCTACAGTGAACTGAAAATGCGAGGTCTTACAAGTACACTTTGTGGTTACCTGAATTAGGACTACTGTCAGTTCAAAATTACAGCCTCATTTGTTTCTTGTTAAAATGAGAAGAGCTCCAAAAGGGGAGAAGCTGAGAGCTGAAGGAAGTCAAAGCAGCAGATGCTACTCATAAACATGTGCTTTTAAAAGGAGCAGCACTTTTGGTGGGATTCATCTCACCAAAATTATGTTATGAATAATGTAGTATTCATGGAATTAATCATTCAAAATGGGGAAAAAAAAAAAGAAAAAAAATTGTTGCCAAAATAATATTAGGAGTAGACTTTTTACTAGACTATTGAATGTTACATTTGGTGGTCTGGATGCTGGAAAAACTTCAAATCTTCAAGCCATCCATATGCTACTCAGTTGTTTTTTGGTTTTTTTCTGAGGTTTTTCCTAGGCACCTACACTATAAATGGAGGTGTATTTAATTTTCACTAGTTTCCCAGTAGACTGTGAACACATACATGGAATTTTATGGTCAGATTATGGTTCATCCTAACTACTGTTAAAACAAGACAGTGAAAGGGGATTGTATTTAATTTTGATTAGTTTCCCAGTAGACTGTGAACACATACATGGAATTTTATGGTCAGATTATGGTTCATCCTAACTACTGTTAAAACGAGACAGTGAAAGGGGATTGATGAATACACTGCAGAAACACAAGAGCTGAGTTGGTTCCTTTTACAGGAGCTGTATGAAAAAAAGGAGATATTATCCAATATTTGGAACAAAATGACACGAAAAGGCAAAGGGTAGTTTCCCGGGATGCAAATAAAATGCTGATTAGTCACTGTCTCTCAATAGAAACTGACTTTGTCCTGGAGATGCAAAATCAACATGTTTATTACTAGAAGAGAATTTGAACAAAATCTCACACATTAACTAAAACTGCAAACTGAACACCTCATTGAATGAGAAAACAGGAAGAACTACGGTACAGAGTAAAAAAGGAGATAAAATAGTAAACCATTATCAGAAAACTGCTAGGAAAGCAAACTAGTTCTTACAAACTAGCAGCACAGGCTTGATAGTTGAGAATAAAAAAAGGAAAAAAAAAAGGGAAGTGGCTTTTACTTATTAGCAGGAATTTTCATGAAATATTTAAATTAGCACAAGATAAAATAAGCTGGATTTTGTGCTTGTAAGCATATGGGACAGCATACATAGGTGCTGTGTGAATAACACTGGAAAGACATCACAATTATGCAGTATTTCAGGGGTTGTTCAGGGCTTATTCAAGATCATACTGGTTTGGTTCAGAGAAACAATATTAATTATAATATCCAAATAAGGAGAGGACACAAATCTTGTGTAAGCTAATGACCTTACTAAATCACAACATTAAAACTATTGCAAATCCATCTGTGCACAATATCCAGTAGGTATTTCTAACCTGTGCTAACACAGTACAAGTGGGATTCATAAGACCTAAGAAATCTTTAGGAACACTGCATTCAGGAAACCCAAAAGCTCAATTTCTGCTATCAGCAGCGAACAAAGCATTTTATTTATTTAAATAAAACTCTTAGTCTGGAAATATTTTGTGGTTTGAAAGGTAGTTAGTGTAAATAAATGAAGAGAGAGTAGATTTTCTTTCCAAAGAGCTACGAGAGAGACTACTCTGGTCCTTCTTGGTTGCTGCAGAAATGGGATTTGCCTATTTTCACACTACGTCACACCCTGGAAACTCAACTGATGAATCCTTTAGCGTTACAAATACATGATAGTTGCCTGAGTTATAAGCAGTTGATCAGCATTAAGACTTTTTAAACTCCTTGTCCATTCCAGTTCAATCACCTTTTTAACCTGCTGTCAATTGGACAGACTAAAAATACAGAAGTGATGATTTGAAATTCTTGTCCTCAAGCACACCACAAATTACTCTCTAACCCTGAAGCATACACTAATAAGGCTGATCTTTTAAACAGTTTCATTTCTATTACAAGTATTCTGTTTGTAAATTAAATTTCAACTACCTCCACATTTCTATTTCTTCACCCAGCAACAGTCAATTTCAAGGCAGCATTAAACCGATGAAAATTCCACATTACTGCAAAAATGGAAACTATTTTTCATAAATGATCAGCAAAATCAGAATACTAAAATAAAATTTTCATTCAAATATTAGGAAGGCAAAATTAGGAAGCTGAAACACATTATG
The DNA here is from genome assembly GCA_013396675.1 of Eubucco bourcierii. Lineage (NCBI taxonomy): Eukaryota > Metazoa > Chordata > Aves > Piciformes > Ramphastidae > Eubucco > Eubucco bourcierii. Next base: position 106,045 of record VWZE01014928.1, on the reverse strand, counting down.
AAATATGAGATCAATGTTATGTGTGACACGTATTTTTCCTTTGACATGTAAGTATTGTGACTTCATCTGAATTATTTTCTGCAGGGTTCCTGCATGAGACAAGATAAGGCTATTTCATTTTAATCTCCCTGTTCAAAAACTAGTTCCATGTTTCACTTACTCAACATTATCCAAACTCTATTCTGAATGGGAAATTTAGTTCATTACAGATTCTCTGTTGTGCTCAATTCTATGATATAAGACATTGAAGGAATTTACTTTTAGAAAATCTTTTGCCCAGCAGAGGGATAATTCAATTTTACAAATGGGAAATTGAGACCCAGAGACATCTAGACTAAATTTAACTTGATGTGCCTATAGCTGAATTACAGCACACAAAGATCCTCAGCTCCCATTTATTTTAACTGCATTTGGAGTCCGAAGCATATGCGAAAATCACTCATTTTGTGTTTCGAGGACACACAGAAAATGAGTACTCCTGAAAATAGGTGTGAAAAGGTTTTCCAGTGTGAAACATGAAACTTGGATGAGTATGGAGACAGAAAATGCAACATAGTCTCTCTTTCAGGGTCTCCCACCACGGCATCGTGTTTTCTGTTCCGGCAGACAGCTCTGCTCCCTAACTGAAAGCAGAGTAACTGCGGTCACCATTCACCCCAACTGCAACCACTGGGAAATCCAATCCAATTCTCCTACCATCCAGTTACTGCCGATCCGAATTAATGTCGGCGTGGAAGGGGCAGACATCTGTTTGGAATTTGCAGCTTCTGCTTTTGCTCTTAGGGGCCACAATCCCCTTAACTGAAGGTCTATGGGAATGAGCAAGCATCTCTCCACTGATCTTCAAAGGATTTTGAATCAAAGTTCTAATTTCTATCAAAGCCTACAACCCGTATTTTATGCTTACACTTTTACCTTCCTGGAAGCTGGCTACACACCTAACAGTCTGTTCACCTCTATGTTACAAGAACATGCACACACAAAAGCAGTACCAGTACAACCACAGTAGTGATGAACTCCTATGGTAATCTGAGGGATCCTAGGCCTCCCTTAACAAAACCACAGGGTCAGAGGCACATCCCAGGGGGATGGACCTGCTCGTCCCAGGATATTGTAATATCGTTATTCTATTCTGTGTTCTGGTATCGCAGCTTAATATAAATGACTTCTCTTCCCTGCCTTTCTTCCCTTCACTCCTCCAAGAAACAAATTACCTCACAATTCATGGGGGAGGTGGTTGGCAGGGAACTGAGCTGCGTCATCCGGCCCTGAGGCCTTCCAGCTAGGGAGAGCATTTTCAGCCTACCCTCAGGCCAACAGAGGGTGGAAGGGGTTCTAGAGGGAAAGTTTGGGCACAGTGGGTTTTGTCCTTCTTCTACCTGATTACCTTTTGTATATATGCTCTTGCAAATAGCGTTTCTCTCTAAACTTCCCATCAGTGCGCAGTGTCCTCATTCTTACTCCTGCAAAGGGGTAAGAGTCACTTCTGTCCTCCAGTTCTGGGTATTCTCATGGACCGAACTGGGACAGCTCCAAAAGTCACCAATCGACTGGTCAGCAAATCTTCAGGTCTAAAAACTGAACTAGAGGTCAATATGTCATTTTGTAGGTTTTAAAAGTATCTTTAAATGTAAATTTCAGCTTTTCCACTGGCATTTGACAGCAATTCTGGTTGGAAATTTTGGTAGCTATTATCATTCCAAAGTGAGTGGATAAGACACCCTTTAAACCATTAGGAACAAAACACATGGTCTGATCAGAATTTGTGGCCTAACGCCCAAGTAGTTGATTTCAGCTAATCTTCATGTTTTTATTTGAGTTGTGAACGTCAAATTTGAAAGACTTCAAGTGCAGGAGCAAAAACTAGTAAACACAGGTAACAATATACACAGATGGTATACACTATAGCCTCTTACGTATACAGTATGCAGCTAAAATCTAAGACTTGAATGTCTTAAAACTAAATAAAACTAAACATAGAATCATAGAATGGTAAGGTTGGAAGGGACCTCAAGGATCATCTAGTTCCAACCACCTGCCATAGGCAGGGACACCTCCCACTAGTACAGGTTACTCAAGGCCTCATCCAATCTGGCCTTGAACACATCCAGGGAGGGAGCATCCACAACCTCCCTGGGCAACCTGTTCCAGTGCCTCACCACCCTCACTGTAAAGAACTTCCTCCTAACATCTAGTCTAAATCTCCCCTCTGCCAGTTTAAGCCCATTGCCCCTTGTCCTGTCATTGCAGGACCTTGTAAATAATCCTTCCCCAGCCTTCCTGTAGGCCCCCTTCAGATACTGGAAGGCTACTATCAGGTCCCCTCGAAGCCTTCTCTTCTCCAGGCTGAAGAGCCCCAACTCCCTCAGCCTGTCCTCATAGGAGAGCTGCTCCAGCCCTCTGATCATCTTTGTGGCCCTCCTCTGGACCCGCTCCAACACTTCCATGTCCTTCCTGTGCTGAGGGTTCCAGAACTGCACACAGTACTCCAGGTGGGGTCTGACGAGAGCAGAGTAAAGGGGCAGAATCACCTCCCTTGCCCTGCTGGCCACGCTTCTCTTGATGCAGCCTAGGACTCGGTTGGCTGTCTGGGCTGCATGTGCACACTGCAGGCTCATGTTGAGCTTTTCATCAACCCAGACTCCAAGGTCCTTTTCCTCAGGGCTGCTCTCCAGCCATTCACCACCCAGCCTGTATTTGTGCTTGGGATTGTGCCTACCCAGGTGCAGGACCTTACACTTGGCCTTATTGAATTTCATGAGGTTGGCCTGGGCCCACCTCTCCAGCCTGTCCAGGTCCCTCTGGATGGCATCCCTGCCCTCTAGCAAGTCGACTGTGCCACACAGCTTGGTGTCATCTGCAAACTTGCTGAGGGTGCACTCCATTCCTCTGTCCATGTCACTGACAAAGATGTTAAACAGCACTGGTCCCAGCACTGACCCCTGAGGGACACCACTTGTCACTGGTCTCCAGGTGGACATTGTGCCGTTGATCACCACTCTCTGGGTTCGACCATCCAGCCAATTCCTTATCCAGCGAGTGGTCCATCCATCAAGTCCATGTTTTTCCAGTTTGGTGACCAGGATGTCATGTGGGACAGAGTCAAATGCCTTACTCAGGTCCAGGTAGATGACATCAGCTGCCCTTCCCTTGTCCACTGTCGCTGTGACTTCATCATAGAAAGCCACTAAATTTGTCAGGCAAGATCTGCCCTTGGTGAAGCCATGCTGGTTCCCACCAATCACCTCTGCTTTGTTTTCCATTTGCCTTAGCAGGACTTTCAGCAGGATCTGCTCCATGATCTTGCCAGGCACAGAGGTGAGGCTGACTGGTCTGTAGTTTCCAGGGTCATTCTTTTTACCCTTCTTGAAGATGGGTGTTATGTTTGCCCTCCTCCAGTCAGCAGGAACTTCACCAGTCTGCCATGACTTTTCAAATATGATGGACAGTGGTTTGGCAACTTCATCTGCCAGTTCCCTCAGGACCCGTGGGTGGATCTCATCAGGCCCCATGGATTTGTGCACATTTAGGTTTCTTAGGAGCTCATAAACGTGATCTTCTACTATAGTAGGCAGATTTGCCTGCTCCCAGTCCTCACTTTTACCCTCTGCAACTTGGACATTGTGGTTGGAGCCCTTGCTGTTGAAGACTGAGGCAAAGAAGTCATTGAGCACCTCAGCCTTGTCCATGTCCTTTGTCAGCAGCTCTCCATTTTCCTTCTGTAAGGGTCCCACATTGTCCCTAGTTCTTAGGGACATCTTAAAACTAAATAAAGCCCTTTTAAGTTAAGATTCATCCTAGGGTGCAACACTGTAAGGAAAACAAAGCTTCAGCCTGCGAGTCTATGTGAGCACTGAAGATCAGCACAGTGAACTCAAGTGTATGAAGAGGCAGGTTTCTGCCTTCGACTCGAGGCAGAAACACAGACTCTTGAAGTGAAATCAGAATCATCATGAATGCATAACATGATGATTTCAGAGGATTCATAAGCTATGGAAAAGACAAGCTGGAATCAAGCAAATGCTGCAGTGAGAACCATGCTGTCAAACCCAAGTTAGAAATTATTTTTTCAAAAATTATTGGAAATACAGATGCATGAAGGGGATTTGCATTTACAGTCTTGGTTTGTGCCTCAAAGGTTCAAAAAGATACGTTTTTTTTTTAGTGCTGCCTTGAATTTGGCAGTCTGGATTGCAAGGCCCAGTAAAATAGCCAACACCAGCCCCCCACCACACACCCCTGCAGCTATGTGCCTGAGAACACAGTATTGATTTGGCTGGGCTTCCAGTCGCAATCTTGAAAATTGGTACCAGATAAAGGAATATGGACAATACAGTGAGCAAGACATTCTTTCTACCCTCTACCTCCTAAGTGGGGAAAAAAAAAAAAAAAAGATGAAGAAA
>VWZE01014928.1:26516-101576 GCA_013396675.1 Eubucco bourcierii | reverse complement strand
AAAAAAAAAAAAAAAGATGAAGAAAAAAAAAACCAACAAACCCAAAATGGTAATTCCACTTAGCAAAAAAAAGTTTGTTTCCATGTTACAAAACTGCATTTTTAAAACTGGAAAACCAAGAAGATTATGTAGGGAGAACTGATGGGAACCCACTGACATCTCAGCTCTACATTACTGATGCTGTTGCATATATCTAAGTTGATTTCCAAGTGTTAAAATAGACACTGTCCACTAGAGATCACACATATGCCATTTCACATCAGTGATTACCCCAAAAGCAGTATTAGCAAGTTTGATCTGCTTTATTACTATTCCAAACTCTACCCTAATTTCCCATATATTCTATTACTGCAGCTCACTCTGAAGGCTTGGATTGCTTTGGGAGCTGAGCCTAGAGAGTATTTGCGTGGAGTGTTATTACTAGCGTAACAAAATACAAACTGATGTCTGGTTTCTAAAAAAGCAAGCAAGCCCCAAATAAACAAACACTTAACATGGTGTGCTGGTAAGCAGTTTGCCACTGAATTAAAAAAGAAAACAGTGGTTATCTAGAAAAGAAATCTCACCGTTGTATCTAATCAAACCAGTTGTGCAGCCATACGGTCCAAGGTACGGTACAGCTCAAGAAAATGGAAACAAAAATTGCTTAAATGGATGCAATTAAAGAGAAATAATGACCAGACTGACTTTGGAAAATGCAAATGTAGTTTACACACATGAGTTTACGCTGTAACCAATCAAAAGGAAAGTAACAGTCATGGTTCTCTGACTTTCTTTATTTGTTTCATAAAGAATTGCACATCTCTGCCATAAGGCAGAGTGAAATGTCTCCCTCTTTTGTGGAAGAAGAAGGGAAACATTCAGAGACGGGTATTTAAAACTGAAACATAAAGACTTTTCTTCAAACAAAAAGCAAAGAACTTTACAGTTTCAAGTGGGGAAGAATGGAAATTACTTCTGAATGATTTGATTTTTAGAATACAGGAATGTATGGAGGTGTTTAAGGCTAGGTTAGATGAGGCCTTGAGTGATCTGTTCTAGTGGGAGGTGTCCCTGCCTATGGCAGGAGGTTGGAACTAGATGATCTTAGAGGTCCCTTCCAATCTAAAACATTCTATGATTCTATGTAACATTATCTGGAAAACAGCTGTGATTTTAGAATTCCATTTCTGAATGCCTAAGCTTCCTAATAGATGCTTTGAGTTCTATTTATTCTCTCTCTGAAATTCAATGCTGGGAAGTATTTTAGCATAATAAAAACCCAGAAAAAAACATTACAGTAAATTGAGTAGATTAAGTTTTAAGCCAAAATCTGTGATGCCATGCAAAATCCCAGATTGTACCACCCCCAGGAATAGTTCTTTGCAAATGCACTAAGTGTTTGAACTGACAGAAGTCACAAGGTACATACCACGTACAGAGAAGTGGTAGGATTAAGTGAAGAAAGGGTAAACAAAGATAAATTGCATTTAAAGAACAAATATAGTAACATTTTCTTCAATCAATTTTATTGTAAATATCTATGCTGTCATTCATCAAAGTTAGCCACATATACCTTAATCAAACTACTGCAATAATCCACTCTCCTTTGGGACATAACTTGAAGTTCTGCTATACTTTGACTCATGAGCTGCCATGAATACCTTTCTTAATATGATATTTAGCTCTTGTAAGAACAGTTCCCAGTTCTGGTATGGCAGAAAGACTGCTACAGAAATCATTTTGTGCCACTGCTAATTCCAGTAACAAGATTGAAGACAGGCCTAGCAAAGTTGTCTTCTACAAACAAAGGAACTGGACCATTGGTTTTTCATAAATGTTTGCATTTTAATGTGCACTGAGGAAACCGACCACATTTCTCTAAAAAGAAACATTTTAATTCGTTCTTCTTAAGTCTAGGGTAAGGTAGTACTATGAATAAAGCCAAATGCAAGAGAAAAAAATTCTAATTATTGAATAGCGTGCTGGTTTGAGGCTAATTTTAATATTTTAATGAAGAAAATTATAGGTTGTGAAAAGAAAACAATGGTGATGTCTACTTCACTCATAGGCTTACTGAGATGTGTAAGAATAAGAACACAAAACATAGATAACAAAGAGTCTCTCGGGCTTGGAGTCTCAGACTCTCACTTCTTGCCTTCTCCTCTACTGAATAATCTAACTAACCACTCTGCTTCTAACTCCCCTGACGGATCCTCCAAACTCACCTTGCACGTAAAGTATAGGGGTGGAAAGGGGGTGGAAGGGTGGTTGGGACCCCTCCTGGGGACTCTGTGTATATATCTGCTTGTATATTGTGCTANATTACAGAATCACAGAATGGTAAGGTCGGAAGGGACCTCAAGGATCATCTAGTTTCAATCCCCTGCCATAGGCAGGGACACCTCCCACTAGTACAGCTCACTCAAGGCCTCATCCAACCTGGCCTTGAACACCTCCAGGGAGGGAGCAGCCACAACCTCCCTGGGCAACCTGTTCCAGTGCCTCACCACCCTCACTGGAAAGAACTTCCTCCTAACATCTAGTCCAAATCTCCCCTCTGCCAGTTTAAACCCATTGCCCTTAGTCTTATCATTGCAAGACCTTGTAAATAGTCCCTCCCCAGCCTTCCTGTAGGCCCCCTTCAGATACTGGAAGGCTACTATAAGGTCTCCTCGAAGCCTTCTCTTCTCCAGGCTGAAGAGCCCCAACTCTCTCAGTCTGTCCTCATAAGAGAGCTGCTCCAGCCCTCTGATCATCCTCATGGTCCTCCTCTGGACCCGCTCCAACAGTTCCATGTCTAAGTTTACTTAAAACCTCCTTTTTCTATTAGCAAGTGCATAAAAATAACACAAAAAACCAGAGCCAGATTGTACCAATACAGCTGGGAAAAGCTCAAATGATTAGTTGATCTTTATTGCCTCTACTGTGTTCATTTATTTCTGTAGGTATCACACATGCACAAAGATTATCTTGGGTTTTTTTAAAGCAAGAGGGGTTTCTTTGTTTTCAAGCTGATGACCTTATTAGGGACATATCTGGCAAGTTAATTCAAACGATGACCATAAATAAACAATATGAAAGCCTGATCACCCCTGCTAATGAACAGAGTTAAGTTGGAAAATAATTTGAAATTTCAAATAACATCTCTACAAAGCTTATGGGATTCCTAAGGCGTTAAGCCAGGCAATCTCATTTGAATGTAGCAGGTTTTGTTGAATGGATCAGTATATTTATGCCAGATGTAAAGAACCAAATTCTCTATCTGCTTGAAAGCAGAGAAGAGAACGAAATGGAACTGCTTACATTCATGTCATTCTGATTCCCCTCTATCCAGGGCATAGCTTTAACTGACTAGGAGCAATCTCTGTTTATTCCATGACAGTGATCTTAGACAAAACAAAGGCACAGGTCTACTCCTCTTGGTCTTGGTCTTCCACCTCCTGAAACAGTTTTTCACTGGAATTATGTCACTCTGTAAGAGTTGAATGAAATTTTCCAAACAAAAAAAAAAAATCCAGCTAATGCTATCAACAGAAATGTTTACAACAGAAAGAAACACATAAAAAGAAAATCCTGTGCCAGAAATTACTCAGCACAACTGACCTTGTGCTATCCTGTTTACGGCAGATGTTCACTTACGAAGTGATAGTTAACTGATGTAACAAAATGGAAACTTTGTGTCACTTTAATCAAGTTTGGGCATCACGTTTTAAAAATCAAGGGCATAATTAATATTAAAGTACAAAACCTGCCTAATAATCTGACCAATACCTATGGTAATTCAAACCTAATTGTTTCTTATTGTGTAACACTCTTCCTGCTGATCTTCTGGTGATCTTCCAAACAGTGCTAGAGACAGACCTTTAGAGACAGCACTTTAGCACTATGCAATTTGAGTTTCAGACACTGTATATGGAAATTCACCCAGAATTTTCCTTTATATTGAATTATTTCTATAATTATAAAAGCAATACTGACACTAAAGCATTCTGGGGTGCCCGAGAATTGCCTGAAGACCTTTTCAGTTCGACAATTTTACAATTCATGATTAAATTAATTCTATTTTTTTTATCTAGCAAACTGTTTCTAGAAAGTTTTGTATTATAATATCAGAATAAATTGAGCACAAAAATGTGTTAACTGGCCCATTGGTTAGAAATCTAGAGAGAAATATTTTAGGTAAACGAGTAAGAAACCCAGTTTAAAAGGAGGACAAAGTGGAAGAGGTTGCCACATTCTCAAGATAGCATGAGGAAGCTGGCACATCTTCTTGCCATTGGAGAAAAAATGGACACAAAGCTTTGCAGATCTTTCCTAACAAAAGGCACCATACCACGCAATGAGGCTAAATGAAACCTCTGACATGTGACAAAAGTGCATGTCTCTCTCTTTGAAACACTTAAATTTTGTGTTGTTTTCATGTTTTTTTAAAGCACATTGTAGCACTTCAGTAAATGCTGCTATCCTTTCAAGCAGATCAACAGGTTTCCTTCATTATGCTTTCAGCCAAACACACAGCGCATGCAGAAGCTAGAGGAGTGGAAGAGACAGAGAGAGAGAGAGAGAGAGAGAGAGAGAGAGAGAGAGAAAGATGCTGGCAATAAAAAGTCTGAGGTAGAAATGGGTATAAAAATGGGACCATTGCATAACCATACCTAAGTGTAACTTTATAGATCAAGAGACTATGGACTTTCATTGTTCGTTGGTTTTACATTTTGTGTGGTATTTTTAAAGACACTGTCTGAAGTCAGAGGACTTATAAAAGTGTAAATAAAACCAACCTGATGTAATAATTTCTTAATTAAACCACTATTATTAAAAAAGAATAAATTACTATGTTCGGTGATAACTGGATAAGTAAATTATAGATCCATTACACACATACTACATCGCAGAAGTGCTAAGGCAGCATTATTCCTAATTAATATTTCTACTCTTAGAAAGACCATTTAAGCAGTCCTGCTAACATTTACCAAAATTATAGGTGTGAAGCTAACAGCTTTTCACGAAAGGAGAAATACCTTATTGCATATTATGAAATTCAAAAATAAAAGGAGCTTGTATTTTATCATAATATCATTTTAGAGCAATAAAACTGTATTTCTCTTGCCACAAGGAAGCCACTTTTTAAAGAAACTCACTTGGATTTAATTGCCTTGATCCAAAGCCAGCACCTCATTCTAGACACATGGAATCATTAAGGTGATGACTGATGCTACTACCCTACCAAGCCTGGAGTTCAACAAACCATGAAAGTCTTTCTGTACAAGTTGTAAAATCTTTCTGCCCATTCCTTTCTAATAGGCATCAAGCGACCTCATCCAAAGTCAACAAAAAGGACCAGATGAAAAGAAGCTTTTTCCAATTACTGGGCTCTGAGATGCAAAATAGCCTCTATGAGGATGTTTTCTATGGAAAAAAATGAGGCAGCAAGTCCTACTGAAAATTCTTGACAATGATGAACACACAGATCTCAAGTTTCTCTTCTGTGGCAGGTCTTCTACTTCTTCAATCAAAGGCCTTTCATGCAACAGCAGAAAAAAAATATGTTCGCTTTCCTTTTCAGTAATCTTAGTTCTAGAGTACCAATTGATCCACTTCTAGAGCTTGTCTTGACAACTGAAGAAGTAATGATGTTTCTTACAATGAATCTACAATGTCTGTTTCTGGAAAACAGACTTCAGCAATTGTTTGCATCAGGTTACCTTTCACCTTCCGTTGTACCTTTGTCAGAAGGCATGGTTCAGCTGAATTCCCACAGCACTGACACCATTCCTCTCCTCTTGTGTTCCCGGTATCCTCTGATGGTCCCCAAAGCTATCTGGTGATGGCTTGGACTTACAAAATTAAGAAGGTCAGAAGGAGGTGCTTAAGAAAAATATTTTCTTGGAAGAATAGCACAGTAATAGGTGTATACACAAGAAAAAGCTTTGAGGTCCTATCATAAAAATGGTCCCTTTATTCCCTGGGATATGAGACCTTATTCAATACATTACTCCTTCTCCTTGATCAAAAGTAGTGGCAGGCTTTTGGACTCAATTTCATAATAACTCATTCCAAGAGACTTTCCATTATATTTGAGGCCAAGATACTGTCCAGTTATGGCAGTCTTTCCCATCTTCCAAATTAAGAGTAGGTGACACTTAGCACCATGTATCTTGACATAAAGATACATTCCTGAAGGAAGAGCCTCTTACAAAGTTAGAAACTACAAATTTTTTATGGATCCCAAAGAATCTCCAGTTCCTCTCCTTGCCTTTTGCAACAGCTAAAACTGCCACAGAGATCTTCAGTTCCAATTGATTTGTCCATTTGGATCTGTCATTGGTTAAAATGGTCTGTTCGAAAATACAGAGGATTCGATCCTGCCACCAGAGAAGAATGTATTCTTTTTTTTGTATCCTTTTTCTTCTTTTTTCTTTTTTTTTTAAATTTTCAGTTTGCAGTTTAAAAAAGGGCAGTCCAAGTCTTGCACTGTCCATTTCATAAGCACAAAATTCTGATCTCCTACACATGTTTTAACTGCATCACAAGATCTGGTTCACGTGCAGCCAGGTTAACTACATTCCAGATACAAAAGTCTTCCCTTGGGACAGAGCATAAAGGATGAATTGCTGATACAGCCTCACCATGCCATCTTGATGCTTCAGCCAGCCACCTTGTGTAGACGGTGTTGACTAAGTTTTCATGCACTTAATACTCCAATATTCTTCTTCAGTTGGAGTAGAATCTACTATTTTAAAATCACTAATTGCTACCACAGCCTGACAGCTCTGAAGAAGGGAAAATACATTTTGGAATTCCATGAAGCAGGAGCCTAACATGCACTGACCAGCCACCAGCCTCAGCACCTTGGTTTGCACTTCTTTCGAAGATGGTGATCCCTCCAGAACATGACGACAAATGGTTGAAGCTGCAGGCAAAGTGGGAAGAGTCCAATGTCCCCAGATGTGGTTTATTTACTCCAAAATTCGTAAGAGCATGCCCACCATTTTTGTTGATGTGAACTACTGGAGTTGGATTCTTTGGAAACAAAGTGCCATCAAGCTGAAATACCTGTTGATCCAGTGCTTTTGCTTAATTTCATACAGACCACTCAGAAGAATGACTGGTTGAGAGAGGGTGTCATTTCTCTTGCATTTGTAAGCACTAAAGCTCTTGCTCCTGTATTAGCTTAAAAGTATCTGTATGCATGAGCATAGGGCTGCTTATTCCACATTTCTGTGCCTATAAAAATCATGATAAAGCAGCGAGGCTTTCAAATAATACAGTAGCAAGATACAAACAAACTGCGGAATACATATCGGGTGCTTTTAAGAATACATACTTGGTTATCTTTAAAACTACTTGTTTCCAGGTGAAATTTAAGAAGGACATTGAGGTCCTTGAGCGTGTCCAGAGAAGGGCAATGAGGCTGGGGAGAGGCCTCGAGCACAAGCCCTATGAAGAGAGGCTGAGGGAGTTGGAATTGTTTAGCCTGGAGAAGAGGAGGTTCAGGGGGGACCTTATTGCTGTCTACAGCTACCTGAAGGGTGGTTGTGGCCAGGAGGAGGTTACCTTCTTCTCTCAGGCAACCAGCACCAGAACAAGAGGACACAGTCTCAAGCTACGCCAGGGGAAGTTTAGGCTGGAGGTGAGGAGAAAGTTCTTGACTGAGAGAGTCATTGGCTACTGGAATGGACTGCCCAGGGAGGTGGTGGAGTCACCGTCCCTGGAGGTGTTCAAGGCGCGCTTGGATGTGGCACTTGGTGCCATGGTCTAGTCTTGAGGTCTGTGGTGATGGGTTGGACTTGATGATCTTTGAGGTCTCTTCCAACCCTGGTGATACTGTGATACTGTGAAACCAGACAACAACTATTTATCTATAACAGAAAAACTGGTAAGCATCTTTCTTCCTCAAAATTTCATTAGATCTTTTGCCTGTTCACACACTGAAACTAGGAAAAAAATCTTTCTAATGTTAAGGATACGAAAATTCTAGGAATGATTTGTTTGAGAAGCTGAAGCTTTTCAGAACAATTTAGCCACATATCAGTAAGATATTGCCTAGACACAGATCTTCCTGCTTAGGAACAAAGTAGGTGAGCCTCCTTGTGTTTGCATTTTGTGTAATGCTCGTTAACAGAACATTTGCATCAGGTCTCAAATTCGGTCCACATCGTGAGAAAGAGTGAACTGTCATCTCTTCATGAAAGCTTGCCAGCTTTCAAACACAGAATAAATAACTGTGTGCTCAAGACCGACTCAGTACTGCAACAAAGCTCTAGTTCATCTTTTTGATACTCATCCACTAATCAATTACAATAATGGGCTGAAACCTAGTCTTTACACAGTGGATCATGGCATTCCTTTGTCAGTATTTTATATACTCCAATGGTGTGAATTCTAGTGTTTATCTTAACATCTTACTCCTTTTTTTCTCATCCTAGTTATGACTGAATGCATTTTTCTTCTCAACTCTTGGTAAGATTGTACTGTGTCTTTTGGTAGAAGATCATCATGAAGCTGATGTGGAAGCATGTACAACAACCTCTGCATTTGAGCAGGCAGTTACCCAAGTCAGATCACTGGGAATTAATAACTTTGGGAACTGAACTTCAGGTCTCATAAAATGACCTATATCTAAACAAGTTATTAGAAATCATAATGTGGTGGCCATCTTACAGAGTCTTTCCTGTTTCACTGGCTGAAAAATGGGTCAGACTAAGCAGTGAAGCATGCTGCACCCTAGGCATCTGTAAGTTTACGACATTACTGCAGTAGCTGCCTAGCTCAAGAGTGGTGTCTTCAGACTGATTTTAAAACCACGCTGAACATGGTTGCAGACCGATCATGCAAGATCTGCTCCCCCAAGCTGANTAAAAAAAAAAAAAAAGTAAATAAAACCAAGAAAGTGTGATGGGTGAGCAGGTTGACTGTGTGAGAGAACACGTGCAAAGTATACCTCAGAAACACTATAGGTGGATGAGCACGAAGGGAGCCGAGCCTGGTTGTGCAGTGGGGAAAAGAAAACATCGTTAAAAAAGAAATGGTGGCACAGTAAGGGTCTCAGAAGGTTTTCTGTATAGGTGGTTCCAGCACTAAGATAGTAGCAGGGGATTCATTACGTTTCTGTGACCAGCTATTACAGAAACTCCAAATTTATACCTTTTAAAGGGGAAGCTTCTAAGTGAAAAAAAAACCCAAACAAAAACCAAAAACAAATCAAACCCAAACCAATTGTATTTGTTAATCATTACTTCTAATTATTTAACCTGAAGACAACTATTAATCCTTCCTCTAAACTGACAGCACTATTCTTAGGATAATAAGTTAGGTTAGGATGGATGAAGTTTTACCAATTTCTTTTATTTAAAACTACTAAGTTTTATCCTAACTCTGTAAATGGTACTATGTGAAAACCCACAGAGGGCCCATTCTCAGTAGAATTTTGACAATGCAGGTTTTTCTTCAAGCTCACTGCCCCCAAACCTAGAACAGCTTGCAAAGTTGAATAACTAATGGCCAGATATAGGTCAATAGAAATCTGTAGATTATGTCTCAAACCAACTTAAAGTGCTGTGCTTCTTGAGCAATGCAGCTTTCAAGACAAGCAAAAATTAACTGGTAGCACTTTACTGATCACTTAGGGAATGCTTTGTTTATATTGGATACACCTTTTTTTCTATGCTTTTATTCATTCAGACAACTCAAGTATTAAAAAAGCCCTCTCCAGTTATTTATAGGATTTCTTTTCCTAACAAATCTGAAAATTTTCTTTGGTAGAAAACATTATATGTTTCGATTTGAGTTTGAAGTTGTTGGGTTGTTTTGTTTTTAATTTGTGTTAGCTCAATAGCAATCTGATGGCAACTGGCTGTGAAGAAAGAGTAAACACAGCCTAATAAAGGAAATCTAAAAAGACATGGTTCTTATAAACAGAATTAAAACATCCTATAATATCCTATTCCTTTCATTTTAGGAATAGGAAAAAAATAATCATTGGAAGCTCCAGCAAAACTTCCTAAAATGAAATTAGTATTTTTGCAGCAGTTTGGAAAGATTTGTGGTACAGATGAACCCAGTAGGAGTTTCCATGTAAATTATTCCTGACCACTTGCTGACTTAGGTGTTATGATGGACCGAGCAGAGAATGCGGTACTCATAAAAAGATATCTCTCAAGTACTCTTCAATCTCAAATGTGTATTTAATAATTCTTCATTGAAATATAAAATACTGCTTCCAGGATAAAAACCTAAAGTGACATTAGTCTGTGTCTCCATTATATTGGACTAGATGGTCTCTCCAGGTCCCTTCCAGCCCCCTAACATTCTGTGATATTCTTCTGTAAAGCTGTTCTTGCTTCACCAAAAAAAATTTTAAACTCTGAGAATACTCTTGTTCCTCTCTGGCATTCTGTACTTTGTTTACTCTTCCAGGTAGTATTACTAAGGAAATATGAATCACTTCACAACACATCAACTGCTCATATACGTTCAGCACTTTCTTCACCTGACAAAGCGTTTGCTTTTAGCGTAGATTTGTACAAGGATTAGGGAAAATAATTAGAAAATTCCTTCAGATAAACAGAAAAAGTGGAAAATTAAGTTTTAAGAAATCAAACAGGCTTTATAAAGGTGTTTGTGAATAATATTAAAAAAAAAAAAAAGAATAGAGAACTCCTTCTGGCAGAGCAAAACCCAGTTCTACAAACATGATTTCTCAGAAAGATTTCAAAGCAAAAGATGTGCTTTTGCTCAGCACAGGGTTCTGATAGTCACCAAGTACTTTTGGATGAGCATTTTATCAAGATTCTCATGTCACGTTCAGTCATTATTATCATGGTTTGTCTTGCAAAAGCATGGAAAAAGAAGAACCGTTAGCTTTTGCAGGTGCACATCCAAAGAATGCAGTGACAAACATCACAGCAGCAGTTTTAAAAGTATCAGCAACTAGCTAAAGAGATTTGTACTCTGCTAAGCTGTGAAGAACTTGGCTCCTCTGTCTGCTTTTCACACTAGTGTACAAGGGGTATGAGAGACAATTGTGCGTTTATTAATCTTCTCTTAGACAACTACTTTAAGTAGGATGATATTGCTTTCCTTGTGGAATTATCCTGTGACCTACCAATCTACATTTTCATTCATGTCTAGGCTTATCATTCAACTCCAGTTTTATTCCTATCACTTCAACTACTTCTGTATTTTTCTACTCAAGGCCAGTTTGGATGGGACTTTGATCTAGTGGAAGGTGTCCCTGCCCATGGAAATGGGGTTGGAACTAGATGATCTTTAAGGTCCCTTCCAACCCAAACCATTCCATGATTTTATGGTTTCCTTTTTGATAGTTTCTGTTGTACAGAAGGAAATGACAATACTCCCTCCAAGAACAGATTCTTAGCTTACCTATAGCATTTTCTCATGATGATGCAATCAATGACCTAATGTTCTTGAGAAGAGCATTACACTTCTACCACACTTCTTCACATAGTGATTGTTATTTATTTTCAACAGGACCATACAATGTGACAGTTTCATCTGCTGCATATTTAGACTTTCCTAATAATTTCTGTTATTGCCTTCCCGCTAACAAGTCTCCATTCGATGATTCTACCATCTACCACCTACTCACAATCTGTCATTCTCTATGAACTCTGGTGACAGTTTCCTCCAGCTGGAGTGAGGGCATACCTCTCTTTGTGAGTTACCTGACAATGCCACAACAGATGATGCTAATGTGCTAATATTTCAGCTGTTGGCCGCTTTTTCCCTATGAACATTCAAGTTGAGGGGCTATGTCATCAGTCATACAAATGTTCCACTGTGAGAACAATTTTCAAAGACCTGTGCCTATTTACACGAAGCTGAGAATCTGTTCCAAGTTGCAAGTTTGCTGTTAGTCTGAGGGCCTTACTAGCTTCACCCAGAACTTTAGTAATGGACTACTAAGACTAGGAATAAAAGTTTGTAAATGTAATCCTCCACCAGAGTCAAAGAAGGCAAGAAACTTAAGAGAGAATACTTCATGGAGGAAACCACAGACTGAGATACACAGCTATGGAAAAGGATAATCCAGGTTTCAATAAACATCTATTTGGCCTCCTCTGCTCCAGATTCTGAGAACAGCTTCTTGAACAAAATCAGAATTGTTCACTCGGACCCATGCCAGTAAAAAGCCACAAAAAAATTCTTTGACATATTAGTTGGAAACTCTGTCTACGATTTCTATATGTGGGGGTTGTTTACTTTTGTTTTTTTCCCCAAGTTTTCCATAATACTTTTATGCAGCATTTAAATGGATATTTAAAACCTATAGCCTGCACAATTACACAAAAAAGAGAAAAACCTTTTTAAAACACTGATTAAAGCAGTACTGTTCTGCTGAATTTCAGCTGAACCCCACACTTTCAGGAAAGTATTAATTTTAGCAGGTGTTAGGAGTTCTGAAATACAAACCAGACAGCTGTTGATCGTCTCAGTAGCTGATGCATTTGCACTTGCCACATTGATTTGAACAGCAGGGACACACTAATGTGTCCAAGTGCTGGAAGATTAATTTTTCTATACAATATTTAAATTCAGACTTAAACATTGGTCTCTGGAGAGATCAAAGGATTGAGCCACAGAATGAACCAGAAGAGCTGTAGGAAAGATGGATGAAGATCTCAAGAAGAAATACAAAACCAGCTCTCAGGTTGGGATAACTTTTTGGGTGAATAGTTATCCATTGCCTTTACTCAAACTCTCAAGTTGCTTATTTAATTCAAATCTTTGTGCATGTTTTCTGTGCAGTTTTATTTCAAATTTCCAACAGGTTCTCAAACTTCTGTGGAATCTGGGATATTCTGCAGAATTCCAATGTTTCCTACATATTTCCAGTGGCCTCTGATTTTAATCTGGAAAGCACATCTTTGCAATTCATTCTGGAACAAAAGTTCTTCTTTACTACTACACGCAATTGTGCAATTGCATTTTGTTTTCACCTGCAGGGCTGGCCATCAGACACTGTATGCTCCCCTCCCATACCAGTCAACACATTTGTCACATTCATTGTAGGACTATCAACAACTTACATCTAAAACTCTTTCCAAAAGCAGTATGGAGGAGATTTTTTTTTTTCTAAAGAGGAATTATTAACGAATCCCTCATTATTTGCTTCCCAACTGATTGTTATTCAGAAGGGTTTGTTGTTTTCTTTCATCAGTCATTTGTAGATTGTCTTTTTAAATGTTGGTTTATCTAAGACATCCATGATTAAAACATCAATCAAAGTGGCAGGGACGGAAACTGTAGTTATCCAGTATCATACTTGCAATGTGTCCTGCTTATTTTAAGAAACATAAAGGGCATTATGCAGAATATATGGAATATTTCTTAGTTTATAGTCTGACTTCCCAGCGTAGATTGAGTAGGGTATGGCACAAAGTAACAGATAAAGTGTCACAAAGGAACAGGACAATTTCATGACAGGCAATTTGTTGAGGCATAGGAAGTTTCATGGAAACATGAAGAGGAATTTTGTCACTGTGAGGGTGACAACACTGCAGCAGGCTGCCCAGGGGAGTTGTGGAGTCTCCCTCTCTGGAGATATTCAAAACCCACCTGGATGCATTCCTGTGTGATCTAGTATAGGTTATCCTGCTCTGGCAGGGAGGTTGGACTGGATGAGCTTTTGAGATCCCTTCCAGCCCCTGACATTCTGTGATTCTGTTATGGCTAATGTGGTGACACAGCTTTTCATTCAAAACCTTACCCCATGTGACATTCTGTGAAGCGCTGTGTGATTAGAATATTTTTATTTTTTTTTTTTAGTACAAACTTTCATGGTATTTTTTTTTCTGGCTTTATATTTAATCACTACTACTAAATTGTGAACTTTAGAGTGATGAGTCTAAACCAAAAAACTTTGTCTTGATTATGGCTAATAAATTTGAATTGTCACAGATTTTAAAATGTAATATAGTTTATTCCCCCAAAAATTTGATTCTTAAAGATTTTCCAGGGAAAAGATACAGCCCTTTAATGAGATTTATAGAAAGCTGTAATATGTTAGCAGCTCAGTTTCCTTGTCTTTGACCTGTTAAAGATTAGCAACTCAGGGACTTCTTTTTGACAATGAGCAGAAATCAACTTTATATTGGGTACATGGCTGGACATGCAAAAGCATCAAAAAGGGGTAAAAGTTACCAAATCATTATCATCACTAAAATTATCTTGCACTGCATAATCACAGTGGATTATGCATCAGAATGATAGTGCTGAGAATGACAACAGTCACAGCATATGGGAGACACAAAGAAGACATGAACGTAAATAAATCACTGGCTGGATGTGCACAGGGACGATGGCAGCTTCATCGCCACGTGTTCACAACTGCCTTTTCTTTTCAGCTTTAATTATACATGATACACTTCTAGAGAACTGATGAAAAGATTGTCTTAATTTATGAGGTGAGCCACTAATTACAAGGCACTGAATGTCTGTATTAGGTTGGATTTAACTTGTGATTAAGAAATATAGTGAAAAATGGGCAACTTTATAAAGATCTCATGCTGGATATACTAAATCTTCATCCTTTTTTTCACAATTTGTTCCATTAAAGAACAAGCCGAACACATAGGAATGCTGCAGAAGTTTCTGTATTATCCCACTAAAAAAGCAAGTGATAGAATTTGTACAGCTGTCTTTCAACCCAACATTAACCTTTTTTTGTGAGTAAACATAGGGCCTCAAAAACACTGAAGGCATAAACCTATCAACCACTGGCAGAAGGTATTTTGATCCATTAGATTAAGAATATTTATTTTGTTGTTGTTGTTGCCAGGTTTGATGTTCAATAATCAAGTAATGTGCAATTTCAGATTTGGAAAGGGAGTGTTTTTCAGTTGCTCTAAAGCCAAGCATTTGGATGAGCATTCACTAGAATGTAGCAAGTAATTCTTTTACATAAACCTGTCAATTAGGTCAGAATTCTAACACATTAAAATGAAACCCCAGCTAGAAAAGAAAACACAAAGGGAGAAAGAAAGAGAGAAAAGGAAAAAGATGGGGATGAGAGGACAACTGAGTCAGATTTGGTGTTACCAGGCAGTTGAAGATTTAAAAAACCAGAGCACTGAGTGAAATTGCACATTTACTCAGAGAGAACATCCTTTGGCATTGCCTTTTAGGTGATCTCTGAGCTCCTCCAGCTTTTCATGGAGCTACATGTAAACATCAGAAAATTAATTGAAAAAGCAGCGTGTTTTCTTGTCACCTTGGGGATGTTTTTCTCTTTCGTTCTTTGCTTTTTTGGGGAATGTTTTTTATCTAAGTATATCGTAGCACAAAACTTTTCTCACTGCCTCTGGAAGAATATCTGAAAACATCTAAGTACTTTGAACAACACAGATGTACATGCTCACTAAACTTTGACTCTGGAAACAAAATATTTCTCCTGATTAACATGGCTCATTTTTCAGTACAGGACAAAAAAAACCACAATTGGCAAATCAAGGGACAGGTCTTTCTTAAGCTACTGAATCTCTCCCACGTGTTAATCTATTTATTTACTTGGTTATTTATTGGTAAAGCTGTGTTCTAGAACTTATTTCCTACAAAAAACCCCCCCAACTTTTTAGAGGTAAATTTTCATGTTTGGGAACCTCAGTTAGAATTTCCCATTTTCTATAAAGATACTCATGCAAAATTTTGTGTCCAAGTATACATTTTGGATCATGAAATTATATCCTGGGAAATTAGGCACAGAAATAATAAACCTAGATTAAGTGTCAGTAGGCACTGATGAAAACGAGAAGTGAATCCCACCACCTAAATAGGCTACAACTTCGGTATCGGCACTACACACCTAGAATTCTGTGTGATGGCCCATTCAAATGGTCTAAACCAGCACAGACATGGTGGTTTCTCTTGCATTTTCCTCCATGTGAATTCAGTGGTCCTTAATGTTTGCAGCTGAGACAGTGCCTCATTCATGTACAGTGCTCTTCTCTACACTGTAGTTACAACCTCTTTCCAAATAATGGCATGAAAAGATAAAGCCTCGCAGACAGCAAAGAACACTACAGATGCCCCTATCTATAACTTATATAATCAAATAGCAACTGGTTTATTTTTCAGAGCTGTGATAAATTTAAATGGTGGCTTTACTGGAATGAGGTGCATAATTAATCCTTCCCCTCCCCTCTTCTTTATGTTCAGTGAAATAACATTTTCACAAAGAGCAGCTATAGAGCAGTGGTGGACAACAGAGAGGATGGTTTGTCCTGGAACAAAGGCGGTATAATCACACACAGAACCAAAACAAAATATCAGAAATCAAGAAGGCAGGAAAGGCAGGAAGTGTGAAGAAGAAAAATTAAATAGTCAGCACTTGAGGAAGTGCTAAAAGGAAATAAAGTGGGGAAAAAAGTGAAAAAATTGAAGGGACAAGTGTTGAGATGTGAGCTTAACAGAGTGGCTTGGACTGTGTATCAGTATCTTGATAGACATTACGTTCTGTGTTTTAAACCGTTTATTAGGGTGCAACGTTGTGCATGGTGGGTACTGATTTAGATACCTGCCTGGCCTGCTAAGTGCTCAGAATATTTATGTTCATACAAACATAGGAAAGGCAGAAGGACTAATTATTAGCAAACCACTGGCTCCATTGCTACTAGCCTCACATGAACCTCTCTCTTATTTCCTTTTTATTTACTCTGATTTTCTGATTTAAAGGCTATATATACATGAAATATTCAACTTGCTTGTCATGGCCATTTGCAGAATTAAATGCAAAAAAGTTTGAACACTATAAAAGTTTAACTATATTTCAAGATGAGTAAGTCACTTCTTCACGTAATAGGCAATTAAGAGACAAGAAACAACACAGATCAGAGAAGTGGTTTAATCATGATCACGAAATCAGAGGCACTTCAGGAAAGTTGTTACTATCTCTTAATTGTGGTGACATTCAAAACTAACTAAGAGCAGCTTGCCTTCAGTTGGTTGTTCTATGTGTAGCACAGAAACAAACAAAATGTGACCCAACAGCAATAAGAATACTGAAATAAAAATGATGGGATGGTGAGAAATGGAAAAGCCCCTTCCCTCCCTCACCTCCCCCTTCAAAAGGAAAAGTGTAGGCTATAGAAGAAAAGTTGCAAAATAAATGTTAGAAACATATTTACTTTGAGGGATCCAACTCTACTAGCAACTCCTTTGCTTTCATCCGGCCGTCTAATTTGCTACAATGGGGGAAGATGGGTAAAAAAGACAGAAGAATAAAGAAAAAGTGAACTTAAAAAAATTTCCACACAGTCAGTTAGCAGTACATGCAAGACATCAATTTGACTCTCTGAGACACCTCTAGAGGACAAAGACACAGACTCTAATTTCTGGAATAAATGATGTTGTATCATGGTATTTTAAACTTGCTTTGCTGAAAATATTTATTTCAATATCTTACCAATCTGGCACATTCATTGCATGCTGAATTCACTAACGTTTCTGAAAGAATACATGTTACTTATCTGATTTGGATCTGATGAATAATGAGGTCCTAAAACTCAAACTGAGGGAAAAAATACCCTGTATCTTCTACAGCTCATATGATCATAGTATACTACAGCTGGGATTATCAGCCCTAGCAAGTATCACGACTGATACCTGACAGAATGCAATACAGATTCCTATCGACCCAGGCCTAGAGATTTTAGTTAGCCACTGCTATCAAAATTCCCAGTTAAAAATTATGCTGCCCAACCAGAAAATTTTAATGCCAGACCAACATTAGATTGTTATTTTAAATATACCACATATATAACTTCTTACTCAATACCTCCTCCCTGATTGCTTTTGGTTTATCATGTAAGGTTTTTTTCCTAGTTGATGCAGAGCACGGAAGAAACGAAGTGGTAGCTGCCCAAAGGGCTTCACATTGCTAGAAGCATGTGTAATAAAACATATATTTACCACAAGAGTTCATTTCAGATTTGCTGAATCCAGCAAAGAAACCTCTTTTATTGCTAAAGTAAACTTGTATTGTGTCATTTGAATTACCAAGGAAGAAGACATTAAAAATTACTTTAAGGGTATTATTCTAGTTTGAGTCAAGATTGAACTGGAAGTTTTTATTTTCTGATGGTTTCTGTCACAGCTTATGTAAAACAAAGTCCCACAAAACTGAGGTGAACCCTTTCAAACCTCGTTAGCTGTCTTTAAGAACTCAGACAAAGACCAAATGAACCATGGAAATTCAACTAGGCTTTATGCTCTCTGGAGCATGGCAGCAAAGCCATAGCTTAGACTGCCCTGGTTATTTTGACGTGACCCATGCAAAATGGAGAAATTCATATTTAAAACAGACATGGCTGGCTTTGGTTTGGTTTTTTTACTTGGACTGAAGAAAATAATGCAACTAAGCAATATATTAACAATTTCAATATTTCGTTCTGATTTGGTGTCCACTAGAAAAACACAATGGAAACATTTACATAAATTGCTGCTTTTCTTCCCCAGTTTTACAGCATTCAAATACCACCACTTCTGAACTCTCACGTGAAACACCCACATTACTGTGTTCATGGGACTCCAACTGCACCTCCAAGCAACTCTACAATACTGACCAAGAGAAAAATTGTCATTTATTTCCTCTAGAAGATAGATTCATTCATAATTTAAGCTGTTCTAACTCACTGTATTTTTCCTGATTTTCTGAAAAGAAAAAACCAAAACAAAAACCACCAAAAAAACCCCTCAACAGGGGAAATAGATTCTTATTTGAAAATATATCAACAGGAGTTAGAGCAAAGATACTCTGACTGAGATATTACCAGTGGTAGACAATAAAATGTGATGAAGTAGAACACCAACTCACATTACTAATAATGAAACTTTTTTTTAAAGTTTGATTTTGAAAAAAATAAAAATAAGAAAAAAACAAATGCCGATAATCTGTGCTGGTTTGAGGCTAATTGGAATATTTTAATAGACAAAGTTGCACTATAGGCTGTGAAAGGAAAACATCATGATGTCTACTTCACTCATACCCTTGCTGGAGAATTGTTTGGGAACACTAACCAAAACATTAGATAAGTCAGTCTCTCTCTGTTGCTTGCTGGAACAGGAGCTGCTGGTGTGATCTAGCAGCTTCTGGGCTCTGGTTCCTCTGCTGATTAATCCTCACTAACCACTTTTCTTCTAACCCTCCTGGCCGATCTTCCTAATTTACCTTGCACGTAAGGCAAACCTTGGGGTGAGGTACAGGGGTGGGGAGAAGGTGGAAGGGTGGTTGGGAGCCCCTCCTGTATTACCTTTTACTTGTATATTTCTGTAAATATTCTGTATATAGTGTAAATATCTGCTGTACATTGTGCAAAGCTGTAAATAGAGCTTCATCATTTAACTTCCAGCCGACTGAGTGCTAGTCTGGGTCATTTTACAAAGTGTGGAGAGGGGGTAACTCCCAAACCTTCACATAATCTCACACAACGATGTGGAACTAGGAAATTAACACAGCACAGAAACTCAGGAAAAGCTGCAAGTGGCAGCGATGTGCATTGTCCTGAGGTAAAATGTTTGTCACCTGCTGCTTATCAATGTGGGCATTGCGGCTGCTCAAGCTGCATCCAAGTTTTAGGATTCAGTCAGCAATGAGTTCAGAGATACTACAGGTGCATATAATTGATACTATTTACTCCTCCTTTCTTTGAAATGTATAAATGCATAAACAATGTGTGAAAGCAAGATCACGGGCTAAGGCCAGCTCTTATGTCCATGGCACAGTTAATATACATAATAACATGTTTACTGCAGGAGCCATGCAGCTTGGATGCTTCTCAAGGGATGATTGGGAGTGATACGAGCATTGCAGAAACTATACTATTTCTGGGAATTAAGCATGGTACTACCAAGAAAGAAGCGACAGTAGGAATAAAAGCCCCTCCCCACCCTATCATAAACGCCACAGAAAGGAATTCAGGCATATCTTTATTTCTCTCTGATCAGCTCCTGTGTGATGTTTGCATGAAGCTGACTGATAAAGCAGTACTTCAGAAACTGGCATGTATTACATGTTCCTTGTTTGTCTGAAACTTGTCTAGCCACAGGAGCCCCACCACAGATGAACACTTGTTGCTAGAAAAGACTGGAACATAAGATGTGCACTCTAAATCAAAAGGATGCATATTTCTGTCCCCATCAGGCAATGTGAGCTAAAACCAAAACCTTTAATTTTTCTATTTCAGATTTGTAAAATGAAAGCAATGCTTCTAAGCAAAACATGAGCCTAATAAAAAGAACCTCAGCAGAGGCAACAGAAATGCATCCTTCCACCTCAGGTTTATTATCTGTTTCTTTTCATGACACAACACAAGCAGGGTGAGTGGATTAAGAGATGATGCAGGAGCAACGCTCAGTAGTTACTGGCAAAATGTTACCTGAAAAATGTGAGAGTTTTGCAGCATCCTGAAAGAAATGAATGAAGATACTCAATGTAATGAAGGAAGAAAGTTGTGTGTGGAGGGAACATTCCAGGAAGATGGCAGAGTATAATGCAATGACAGTTAAAATAAATGGATTATATCTGCATGCCTTTCTTATACAACAGGGAATAACGGTATGAGTTAATAGCTAAAAATTAGTCACAACGTGTCCTGTCCCTTCGTGACATCTAAAAACCAAGGCAGAGTTACAATGGAGTAGAATGAGATTAGAAAGGCAGTGAAAGAAAAGTTAAGGAAACCAGAAACAGTGAGAAAAGAGGACAGCTCAGATATGCTTAATGGACTTCTTATAAGATGAGTGAAAGACTGAACAACTGGCTAATCTAAGATTCTGGCTTTACTTGCATTTATTTAAAACAAGAGGTTCACTGTAGGACAAATAGCCTCAAATACTTCACATTATCTGTCTTAGGCTCCTTCCCCTTTCTCAGAATCTATCCTATTCTTGTCATTCTAAAAACCTTCCTTGTTTCTGACAAAGAAAGTGGAATTTTGCAGGAACTAAAGCTTTCAGAAATGTGTTTTCACAAAAAAAAAAATAACCAACCCAAAAAATCTGTCAGGCTTTTTCCAAGATCATTGTTTAATACAGACATGGACCATAATGACAAGACCCTTTTGATATGATTCAATGAATTCTGAACCTGAATAAATGCTAGACTAGGAAAGGAAACTCTTCACGGCAACGATTTATGAAGGTTACATTCCTTCCTAGGCACAGAATACTGGAATCATGTTACTCAAAAGCAGGAGATTTTATGACACAGCATCCAAAACTAGTTCAGAGTATTCGCTGTACACATAAGAAAAGCATAACTGTTCTCTCACTTGACTGCTACTTCAAAGATGAATGAAACTATTAATATTACTTATGGAACATCACTGAGTCTGCAAAGAAATGTTTTTGCATGTGTTTTACGTGTTATCCCACATTTCCCTGACAACTGCACTGACAAATATTATCGGTTTTCCTGGACAGTAACAGTGCCTGTATCAAAGGAATAAAGACTCTTTCCAGTTTAATGCAGTTTAAAGAGATGTTCTAGAACCCACTAAAAATGCAGGTGGATGTAGTAAGAATCCCTCACATTAAAATGATCTTAAAGATAAAATTAAGGGGAATACAAAACCAAAAAAAGAAACTGAATATGAGTTGTAACATACTTGAACAGCCCCTACATGAAGGAGCTTTCAAAATACACTTCAAAATACATTAAATACAAGGATATTTGAAAGTCATCAATAATTTGTTATCAAAAGCTCAGAGGTTCTTCAGGTTGACAGAGCCCATCCAGCTAGAGAAGAAGGAAATTCAGCTGAATGAAGAGAAAACATAAACCCCTGTACTATGTGAATTATCACAGCATTCTGTTCCAGAAAACTCTTCTTGAAATCTCTAACACCACAGATTCTCACACCGTTTAAAGTAACAGAGAAATGCATCTCAGAAGCACTAACCTAGCGGCAATGGTTTTACATCAGCTGGCCTGGAACAAAAAACTTTATGTGTTTTTAGGCCAGATCACCTAAAGCAAGTGAATTGAAGGGAGATCAGACCTTACAAAGATGGGAAGTGCTCTTTCTGACCCCTAGAAACATTTGTCAGAGTTCATGCTATACAACTGCCTGGAGACCAGTGAGGGACAGTGACACACACAAAAAAAGGAATAAACTGCAAATATCCCATGGCTGGCAAGAAGATATTTCATTAGTGCAGTGATTACATGCTGCCTGCCAACAAACGTGATGTTTGGGACTGTCGTGGTAGGCCTAAAAAGGCCAAGCGGACTTGTACATGTCCTGGTTTACCCAGGCATGCTCCCCTGCTCCCCCTCCTTCTGTGCTGGGGGTGGTGGCCACCGGAAAGGAGACAAAAGCCCCAGTTTCACCTAATATGGGCAAACTGCCATGCTGATTGGCTAATCTATGTCCAAGGGCCCATCAGTCTGAATGGAAATAAAGGCACCAGCAGGTAACACAAGGTGCTCTTTGCTATTGTATCCTGCGTGCTTACTACCGCATTGATCATGAGCTGAGGCTCTGATGCCTCCACACGTTCAGCCTGCACAGCCAGCGTGACACCGTGCTGGGACTGCACATCACAAGACATCTGCCTGCACATGAGAGCCTGCTGCCAAGAGAGCCAGGACCAGGGCAGAGATGTCTGCCTCCTTTATCCGAAGCACCCAGGAGCCTGAGGAAACTCCAAAGCCTCTAACAGCTTCCGACCCGGCAGCAGCCCACCATGTGCTTTGGGTATTGTCCCAGGATATTTTTGTGAGTAAATACTTCAAGCCTCTTGTAATCATTAATTGCCTTCTGCCATAAGTAGAAAGGAGTTTCCTGCGTCCACCCAGTGGCTAAGCAGGATAACTAACTGCAAGTAGTGTAAGTGACCGCACAAACCTTCTCTGCCAGTAAAATTGTTTGCTTATGCTATTGCCTTTAAAGTGTTCCAGTTTTGCCTGTTCCCTCTATGTATAATTTTCCAAACTGTGCGTTTTGAACCTTGTATATAAGTTTTGTGGTGAGATTTAATGTTAATAAACAGTTTTCATAGTTATTAAGAGTCTCTGCCTGGACATCAAAATTAATATAATTATTAATTTTGAATCCTTTCGTTACAGGGACATCCAAATATGATGCAACAAAACACTGACATGGTCAGTACTCCTTGCAACCCTTACTTGTCTGGTCAGCAGTGGAAAATTCTGATACAGAAAGCTGAACTCTGATTACAACTTTTTTTTTTTCCTATTAAGAACAATGTTCTACATCAAGGCAGCACTTTCTAGTGCTACCGAAGAGCTGAGTATATTTTTAATATTGCAGCAAATCAAATTCTTTTAAGCTTAAAAATGCATTATGCATAACTTTTACATTCATGCATGAAAAACAGACTCGCACTTGAAAGTATTTTCACTTCTGCATTTTTAGGCCGTACAAACACCAGTCAGGTGGGATTTCCTAATTAAACAGGGAGCACTTTCAAACAAAGGGAATTCCATCTGCTATATCAAAGACATACATTCTCAATCAGTAAACATATTCATATACAGTGGACTGCAGCATAAATACTGTACTAGAGTTGCTGCACTGCTGGAAAATGGTGAACCTACGAAACACACGTGAGTGCTAACAAATGCAAAAATCATCATTATCACACCATCATGAATTTTATTTACACTACTCATCTACTTTTAAAATAAATTTTAGTTATTTCTTTAGAATGGGAACTACTTCTCACATGCTCCATGTGCAGATGAGGGAACAGTGAAGGTGGACCAACCAGTGATAAAAATAATGTGATTTTCTTGCAGTTCCAGAGTTTAGTATATTGATTATCTTGAAAAGATCGATGCTGTTAACACATATAATGGCAAACATAAGGATGTCTTTACACAAAACTCTAACCCTACATTTTGTAATACTATTATTTTACACCAACATGAGGTAACTTAGTTCTTCAAAAAGTATCTCTTGACCTAAGTGAAATCCAGTGTCTGAAATAAAACTTAAAATGTGTAGGTAAAAGGCACAGCCCTGGCAAAACAGACTAAAGAAATACAACCATTGAATATTTTATCACTATTCTTATTGACTTCATGTCCCAAATCTCTTTCAAACTGGAGCTCTGGGGCACCTGAGAGTTGGGTTCTTACTTTCACTGTGCAGTTAACAAAACATGCAGGCTTCATGTTCAAGACACATGAAGAGATGCTAAAGGATGAGGAACAAAACCCAATGGTTGCTTCTGGCAGAGGAATGCTGAGCCCAGTGGGAACGGTATGGAAATTACAGGAAGGGCTCTCACTCACCGATTGTGAAGAACGTTGGTATGCAGAAGGCTGGATTAGACTGTACAGTGCTGTATGCAATTGAGATCAGACTGCTCCAAGCAAACGGATTGAGAAGAAGTTAAACAACTATATTCTTCATATTATTATATAGGGGATGTGTGTATAAATAAACAGGGACCAGGCTCTATAGCAGGAGACCAGGTTCCATAGTAGGGGAGTGTGTACAAACACACAGAGACCAGGTGCTATAGCAGGGCACATGTGTACAAACACACAGGGACCAGGTTCAACAGCAGGGGACGTGTACAAACACACAGGGACCAGGTTCTGTAGTACCGTTTCCAGGCGCAGTTAGTATCAGAACTTTCAGCTGCACAACCCACCTGACATCCATTCAAGGTTATCCTTCTCTCAAGTCTTCCTTCCATAGCCCTTTCATTTCTCATAAAGCTGTTTCTGCATGCTGACTCCAAGCTACTTCCTACTCTTCTTCAAACCACTCTAAGCCCTGCAGCCTCATCACTCAAGAGTCACAGGTACCACTCTGCTATATACCAAACCCCTACCACTCAACCTTTACATCCAATTTCTCTGCAGTTCAGTACTTTCAATCCTCTCATTTCAGTCTTGCTTTGAATTTTTTTTTTCAGTGTCTGTTGTCACATTTTCCCCCCTGTCCATGCCTGCAGCCCCTGGGTTTCCCCGCAAAGTAAAGCACAATTTGCACCTCACGCTCCTGCTAAAGTTCTTAAAAAAACAAACTCCTGTCACACATATCAGAAGTCTGCCTTGACAAGCAGGGAAGAAATTAATATTTAAGGGAAAATTGAAGCCACAAGAGATTCTTTGTGGTGAAGCTTTGAATTCTTTGTGTATACCTTTTCTGAACTCACAATGGTTATCCTAAGCTGAAGTTCTAAAAGCTACAGTATATATAGTGCTGCTCCTATTTCAGTGGAGGACACTGCCCTTTAAGCATTTTTAGACACTAAGACAGCTCTGTCAAAGACACCTTGGTGGTCACAGTGAAATGAAGTAATTTAGAAGTGGACTGATGGTGGGACAAATACGTTACAAAGCAAACCAGCCAAGACATCTGCTCTCTTTGACCACTTCTCACAGAAAAATTAAGGGAGATGTTCGAATTCAGACTCAGAATAACAAAGAAGATCCTATCAGATGAGACAGTGGGACATTAAAGGTAAGAGTAAATTTCATGGAGGACAAGCGCTTTTCAGGATTGTTCCCAATGTCTGTAATATGGATATAAGGAAAACGTGGTGATGGCATACACATTGGTAGGTCATTTGTGTTAGAACACTTCATGCAGCTTCTGGGGAATCCCAATCAGTAAAACAAGACAATGTAGAATGATTTACAGACCAAAACAAAGCGCTAAGCCACTGAGAGATAGTGTTGGAATGGTAAAAAGTAGGTTTAGATAAGAAGAATACAGGACAGTGAGCAAATCTTACATATTTAAGAGGTGGAACTGGATGGAGAGACAAACATACCCTTAGCTGGTGGCTCCCAAAGAGTACAAAAGACACATTCAATGCTGACTTAATGGATACCAGCATAAGAAACCTAGAGACGTTGTGGAGGACTTGACAGCTGGTGCTCCACATCCATGAAAACATAACTGAAGTCCTTTTTGGTTTAAAATAACATCACCTACCTGTCCTACAGCAGCTGGCATTGAACTTAAGTGCTATGGATCATTGATGTCAATAGTCAGTGAAGGAACAGAAGCAAGTTTGCCCATACCTGAGCTGTTGATTAAGATCAGGTTCATGTACGAATGGTTGGAATTACATATTAGCGGGGACTGAGATACTGAAAAAGAGGAGCAGTGGAAAACCAAATCCCTACAAACAGAATATATGCTATATGAAAATTCAGCATGCAGATGCATAGTTTTTATCTTGAAACCATATTTCATTAAGAAACAAAACCAAATCACTTGGCACAGGTAATAAGAGCTAATATGCCCAAGGGAAAGAGAATGAATGGAGACGGGAAGTCAATGTTGCTCCAAGAGGCTAACTCCAGCAAGACGTCAAAAAGGCTCCAAAAGACTCACCAAGCATTGGTAAAAAGGCCAGAATTGGTTACTACTGAAGATGGAGTTAGGAAATATTTCTGTAGAGGTAGGGTCACAGTAATTTCTAGATAAAGACATTGGGCGAAAGACACAGTAACAACCTTGCCCCTTGTTGAAAAAAACCCAATAACCCAGCCCAGACCCCTCAGTTTCTGATGCAGAAAGATTCAAACCATTTTGGACACGAACTGAAAAAACATGGATAAGGAAATTGTGAGAAGCATGCACATCCTTTATTTTTAATGTAATCTCAAACTGGCATTACCAGAACTTGAAAGAATACCAAACCCATCGCTTGGCATTTGCCAAAAGCACAGGGAAAAAAAAAAAAAAAAAAGTTGCACTCCCAAATCTAATAAAGACAAACCAACAAAAAACCCAAACCCCCAACATTTCAAGGAGGAACTGACAAACTGATGCAGCATATCCACACAAAGATCAGAATTATGCAATGCAAGTCTGAGCCAGGATGTCTACACCAAAAGATTAATCTCTTTTGGAGGGATACAAATGCAGAATGGATATAATTCGAAAAGGTTTCACTAGCCTCAGGAGAAGAACAGTATTTTATTAAGCTATGGAATTACAACTGGTTATTAAGAAAAAGAAACATAGGGAAAATTTGCACATTAAATCTCCTTCATGTGATTCAGTACCTAATGGGTCTGAAAAGCAGCTGATGCTATGAACTCGACAGCTGTTCTGGATACTCTGGATTGGCACAAGGTAGCCAATTCCCAACTACTTTAACATCCCTCTTTAATTGTTCTTAGGCATGAGACAATGAAGGGAACTGGATTTTGGCACTGCTATACTCTTTAAAACAGACTCCAGTTACCAGTGGGTATGGCACCACTTGAAAAAACAGATATTCAATAAATAAAACTTCTACTGAAATTCAGTGTTCAGCTCAAGTCTTCGTGCTTCCTGTCTAGAGACTTGTTTATGGATCTATTTTGGTACTAATGAAAAACTCCAAAATACTACCCTTGTTTTTCAACCTTCCAACAAAGTGAATCTTCCATTTTAGAAAATATTTGAGCAGACTTTGCTGTTATTACTTATGATGTGTTTGGAACTTCTTTATATTCCAAGCATATCAAACTACTTCTTTCTTAGTAATAAAGTCTCACTTTTGAAACCATGGCATTTAGTGTTTTTAACTAATGATAATCAGTGGCTTTAACCAAAATGTAAACTAAAAATAAGGCTTGTTAGGACTCAGTCATCCACATGTTTTGCCAGAAAAATACATTTTAAACAATGAGGGGAAGAGGCAATTACCATCTGGAAAAGATTCTAGTATCATAATTAGTAATTGGCTTGAAAACTGCTGCTGCATTTTATTGAGAAGAATCTGGGAGGATATGCATTGGTAAGCAGGATTCCTCCTCTTAAGGCAAGTCTGGCTACTTTCTACTCCGATATACATTCTCTCTGCCTCTCTTTTCACTAATTAAAACTTTTTGTAATCCTGGAATGTGCACTGAGAAAAAAAAATTAAATAAACTCCACAAATAATCAATAAAACATTTACATTTTAGTAGGACCAAATGTCTGAGTTCTCATGTCTATGAATGCCTACCTGTATTACAAGAAAAAGTTAGAAACTCCTGCAGCGCTCTGTTGACTAAGAATTTCAGCTGAGCTGCCTGATCTTTCTTCTGCTGAAAAATACTGAATATATCTACTGAAAATTTTGTAATAACAATTGATACAAAACCACCTTCCCAACTGCTCCCATCTGCTAACAGGTAGCTAGGGAAGAGCCAAGTAAATATCAATTAAAGTAGAGAGAAACTTTTTCATAAGCAGAGTATTAGGAGTAGCTAGATGCAAGAAGGAAAAAACCTCAACCACTCTCATCTTAAAAGTATTATAACAAGTTCCTTCATGATGAAAGGTATGAAAGGTAATAGTGAGAGAAACTTTGCGCACTGAAGTGAGACTCATGATCTTGCAAAGTGAAAGACTTTGAACGCCTCCTGTCACTGAACTGTATTCCTGGTGGCAATTCAAAACTTGTCCTCAGTCTCCTACATCTACTTCATTTGACTTTGACACACAACATTGCCAAAAATTAAACACTGATTACATCGTTCATGTATAGGAGAAGTGAAGTCTTCAACTTGAAAGCACTATTTTTGTTTTATTCTAGTATCATCTCCCTAGGAGTATAACAAAATTAGAAGCCTGAAAGGAATGACTCAGTCATTTGCTCTAGATATACTCTTTTACAGTTATCTGAAGTTACAGATCTAAAATTTTATGCTGCAACTTTAAAAAAAAGCCTCAAGACTTAACATGATGCAAACATATAAAAATTCTCTGTTTATATAAAGGCATTTCACATGAGGTAAGGGTTCTGGTTTCCTATCTGAAGGTTACAACAAAAACTTGCAAGGCACACTGTGTCATCATGTGAGCGCTCAGCAAATTCAGCTAACCTTGCTGAGGAAGCAGGAAAACTTTAAAAAGCCCAAAAATACCTGTAGAAGATCAAAATACTTGTCATGATCATGACCAACTTTATGGCTCAAGGACTAAAAAAGGGAGGGCTGCTAGTGCAGTTTTCCCTTGAATAAAACTTATATTGCCTCTATTTTGAACCCATTTGAATGTTTCTTGAGCCACAGTTTGAGTTTTGCTTGAAACTCGAATGCAATTTAGAGAACAAGAAGGTATTCTATGGAGATTTATTGGAAGCTAACAAAAGGAAGTTTGCCTAGTTTTGGGGAGGTACTTAACATCAGACAAAGCAGTCCCGATGGAAATTTGTTTTGTGAAGTTCTGATCTCTCAAGAGGCTACAGAAAAACTGTAATTACTTCTTTTATCAGGAAAGCAAACTTTTGAGAAATGATTGAAAGACAGAGGTTCAAATTCAATGGTTCATCATTTACCACTTTGTTAGAGACCTTCAGAAAGCGTGGAGGGTAGCGGGTAGCGGGTAAACAGTAAAGCAAATTTAAAACTACAAGTTGCATTTTGTCTTCATGATCTGTGTGCACCTGTAAACAGCAGGAAGGAAAAGGTAAAGACGTCTAGCAGATCAGCCAGGAGCATCAGTAACACACTCTCCCATAGCTGCTCTCCAGTATCCCCATGCATTATTAACCTGCTACTTACAGTCATTCAACAGAGGTGCTCCCAGTACTGCAGAAGGTTGATTTGTTATTTTTTGTTTCTGCGAGACACACACAACTTTCTGCTATTCAGCAAATTCAGCAAGAGAGATGTAAGGGTTTATGTACACGTAGGGCAAAAAAATTACAACAAGAAAATGGTGCAACAAAATAAACAAAGAAATATAGTGTCACTGGCTCTAGGGCTGAACACTACCCCCCATGCCCCCCCCAACCCAACCTCCATGATCAAAGAAAACTCAGTAGTGGGATTTTCCCCTGAAACTTCCTCTTATTTGTTTCAGTTCACAGATGTGTGTTTGGAGTCCTGAAATTAGTTTTTAAACCAGCACATGAGAATATTTAAAAGGTATACATCTGCAGATTAAAGAAGAAAAATAACAACCATCCTGGAATATCAACTAGATGCTGAAGTACTAATTACTTTTATTCTGCCTACTGTGTGAATCAAGAGGGTCGGTGTAAATTTAATTCATATTGAATTATTAGAAAGCCAAGATCCATAAGGAAAAACACTGGAAGTG
This sequence comes from Eubucco bourcierii, assembly GCA_013396675.1. Taxonomy (NCBI): domain Eukaryota; kingdom Metazoa; phylum Chordata; class Aves; order Piciformes; family Ramphastidae; genus Eubucco; species Eubucco bourcierii. Next base: position 71,559 of record VWZE01014928.1, on the reverse strand, counting down.
AAGACATTTAGACACTGACAGTCTTGAGCAATATGAACAGACAATATTTTTTGACAAATTCAGATGATGTTTGAGAACTTGAAGGTACCAAACAGGACTGAACAAGAAGATAAGGAGTAGTTTGTTTGGTTTTCGAAAAGTAAAATGAACCAAGAGCTCTCTAAGTATCAAAGAAGCCCATACTTTTTATGCAGAACGCAACCTCTAGGTGATAGGAACAGCTGATACCAGGTTTCAGGTTTATTTTCTAGTTGGGTTTTGTTAGATCTTTCCCTATACAAGCTTCTACCATCCAGTTTCAAAACACGTCACAGAAAAGCCAGACTAGCCAGATGTGGCATGACAATTCCTGTTACAGAAGTGGTGCAGTCTCACACGTTTTAAACAAAACCTGACTATGCAGAAATACATAAAAAACAAGGTTTAACATGAAATACCAAAGCATGATCCAATAATGCTAAGATCTGAGCTCAACTGACTTCCTCAAACATATTTTGAAACAGATTTTAATCCTTTTCAAAGTTCTTGTAAGTTCCCTTCTGTAATCTCTGAATCCTCTGGAGGCAGTCCAGAGGAGCACATTCTGCTTTGCAAGCAAAAGCTTTACTCCTTCCCATTGCAACAATTTTCCTGAAAATATATAGGCTTCATCTAAACCCATTTCTTAGCACTGCTGTCTCTTTTTTTATGTCTGTTACCGGTCTCCTTTGGTTTTCTTTGGGCACTTTTGTTTTCTCAATAGGCATATAACTCAGTGCACTTCCTCTGCTTCTTATTGCTCTTCTGCTCTGAGTGTTCAATGTAATAACCTCTGAGGTTTTATTTTTAACTTATTGGACAAGTGACAATTTTTTAGCAAAAAAAATGAAGGAGCCACTTGCAGATGGAACTCACTGAACATCTTAAGAAAATCAGACTGTATAATGAACTTCAAGCACGCTGTGCATCAGAATAATCTTGATTCCATTGCAGTGAAGGTGAATACTGCATAAAATAAACCCATAGGCTACACCAAAACATTTCTATGTGCGGTTGCCTATAAATCCTGTTTGCTGACAGAAAGGAAAGAGACAGCAGGGAAGAAGAACTAGCAGATGCTGGCAATCACTTTAGGATGCAGAATAATCTTCAAGGATCATGAATTAGATGAGGAAGAATGTTACTGTTTGCCATCTGCTATGGGTCTATTAGCATGTCAGCATCTGGTGCCACAGAAAGATCTTTGTGATGTGAACGCACAAAGTGAATTCAGACAGTTTTCTTCTGCTGAAAGGAATCCTGCTGAAGGGAAACATCACAGGCCTTGCCACTTAGTTTTTGTTGTGCGCTAGTTAATGTTGATTAAAAAGACAACATGATAGAGTTCACCTCAATGATTAAATAACGTAACTTCATCACTAAGAACTAAATAATAATCTCATAAGGTTGGCATTAAAACTTTCTTTCTATTCAATTTAGTCTGATTTTTGTTTCCAAATGTCAGGCAGCAAATATCTAAGTTTGAGCAAAACCAGTCGGTTTGTCTTAAACTGAACAATAATAAAGAGGGGCACAGAACTGCCCCAGCCCAGGTTAGAAATATGCACATACATTTTCTTGACAAAATCCTAGTTGCTTAATGTTCTCAGTGGTAGGATCACCTATGTTCCTGAGGATATTAAAGACATTTGAGATATTAACAATTTCATATTCACTTTTGATATTGCAAGAGGTAACATGAAACTTCAGAAACCATAATGTGTTGGTGGACCCACATATTATTACACTGTGCAACACCCATGGAATGAACTATACTGTCTTGCCTTTACCTATGACTTGGAATGGCACAGCCCTTGCATGCGAACCAACCTTGTTCCACAGAGGCAATACTGTTAGTCTGATAAATTCTACAAGCATGGAGCTTGCAAGGCATAAATGTACTTACTTTTGGCGTTGGGCAGGATGCAGTGGAGAGGCGAGAGGTGGCCTGGGCACGAGGAGATTCTGAAGGAGTAGTACTGAGGGAGGCTGTATCACGTGGAAGCACCTGAACACCACGAGAGATGATGGAATCTGGAATCTTAAAAAGAAGAGATATGGAATTAAGAGTAAAAAATACACTACATTTAAAAATTACTCAAATCCTTACATCAAAAATGCAAGAATGTCCCACATGTCAGTTTGCCTACCTTCTCACACTCAGTGCTAGCAACGGTTAGTGGCATGTTCTTATAATTCCAGTAACAAATACATAGCAAATATATAAAATCATATTCCAATTGAAGTATCATAGAACATACTCTTTGTCCTGAAAAAAACTATGGATCAGACAGATTACAACAGAAGATACTAAGAAAGTAATGCTTTTCCTCTTAAGCTCAGCTTCAAACCAAATGTCCAAGAATGACTGCTACCATTGCAAGAAGGGTGGCAGACTTCCCATTCTCCAAAGAGGGGACAATATTCTGAACAGAAAACCATTTATTTGCAATGACTGAACATCTCTGAAGAAATGTCATGCAGTGAGAAAATTTCTCATAAGAAATGTCATGTAGTGAGGAAATAATCTTCATTCTGTGCAATGACAACTTTATTGCAGCCACAGAACTTCTTGATGTAAGGTTTGTGCTGCAAAATCTACGGGCCTTTCTGGAGGGAATGACAGCGAAAGCACTAGAAGCTACCATCCAAAGCCAGCACTTGGTTTAAAATACATTCTGAAAAGGAAACTTAAATAATTTCACACACACACACACAACATATTGGCTAGGAAAGCATATTTGACCTGATGAACGTGACTGGCAAACTAGTAACAATGGACAAAGAGAAGGTTGAAGTACTCAGGAACTTCTTTTGCCTTGGTTGTCTCTAGCTACTTCTTTTCCCACACTTGTCAAGCGGATGGACCTCAGAGCTGGGACTGAGGGAGCAAAGCCCTTCTCACTGTAAGGGAAGATCAGGGTCCTGACCACCCAAAGAACCTGGACATCCCTAACTCTATGGGACCTCACAAGAAAAGATCTAAGTCTATGGGACATGAGGGAAAAGGCTGATGTAGTTGCCAAGTCACTCTCTATGGCATTTGAGAAGTCCTGACAGACAGGTGAAGCCCCTGGTTGCTTGAAAAGGAACCACTGCAGTTATTTTAAAGAAAGGTAGAAAGGAAGATCCTGGGAACTACCGATATGCCAAGCCTCACATCCGTGCCTGGGAAGGTCATGGTACAGATCCTCCTACAATCTATGCTAAGGCACATAGAGGACAGGGAGGGGATTTGAGACAGCCAGCACAGTTTCACCAAGGGTAAGTTTCGCTGGGCCAGTCTAGTAACCTTTGAGGGTGGAGTGACTACATCAGAGGATAAGAGAAGAGCTACACATGTTGCCTATGTGGACATCGGTAAGGCCTGAGACTTACTCTCCCACAACATCCTTCTCTCTAAATTAGTGAGGTATGAATTTGACATGTGCACTGTTTGGTGGATAAGAAATTGGTTGGATGGGCATATCCAGAGGATGGTGGTCAACAGCTCAGTGCTCAGATGAACACTGGTGATGAGTGGTGTCCTTCAGGGGTGCGTATCGGAACTAGCACTGTTTAGTATTTTTGTCAGTGACACAGAGGGATCAAGTGTACCCTCATCAAGTTTACAGATGACACCAAGTTGAGTGGTACAGTTAACAGGCCTGAGGCATGAGATGTCATCCAGAGGGAGGACTCAGATAAGCTGAAGAAGAGAGCCTGAGTGAATCTCATGAGGTTTAACAAGGCCAAGAGCAAAGTCTCACACCTGTCTCAGGGCAACCTCTCGTATCAATACAGGCTTGGGGGTAACAGGATTGAAATCAGCCCTTGGGGTACTGGTGGATGAAAAGTTGGCCATGAGGCAGCAATGTGCACTCACAACCAGAAAGTCAACTGTATCTTGGGATGCATCAAAAGAAGTGTGGCCAGCAGGATGAGGGAGGTGACTCTGCCCTCTACTCTGCACTGGTGAGACCTCTCCCAGAGTACTGTGTCCAACTCTGGAGTCCTCAGGACAAGAAAGACATGGACCTGCTCTAGCAAGTCCAAAGGAGGACCACAAAGATCATCAGAGGGATGGGAACATCTCCCCCATGACAAAAGGCTGATTTGGGGCTGTCAAGAAGAGAAGGCTCCGAGAAGACCTTATTATGGCCTTGCAGTATTTAATGGAGGCTTTTAAGAAAGACATTGACAGCCTTTTTATTAGAGCATTGTTGCAACAGAAAAGAGGAGAGGTTCTAAGGAAGAGATCTAAGGAAGATAATTTTTATAAGGAGGGTGGTGAAACACTATAACAGGTTGCCTAGAAACGTTGTGGACACCTCACCCCTGGAAGCACTGAAGGCCAGGTTGGACTGTGCTCTGAGCAACCTAACCTAGTTGAAGATCATAGAATGATCTGGGTTGGAAGGGATCTCTGAGGGTCTTTTAGTCTAATCCCCTCCTGCAGTCAGCAGGGACATCCTCCACTAGATCAGGTTGGCCAGAACCCTGTCAAGCCTTACCTTGAATATCTCCAGAGAGGGAGCCACAACCACCTCCCTGGGCAACCTGTTGCAGCATTCCACCACCCTCATAATAAAGCCTATCACTGCTTATTGTACAGAGGTTGGAATTAAAGGACTTTTAGAGGTCCCTTCCAAACCATTCTGTGAGTCTATTTCCAAGCTAGAATTTTAGGGACAAATAGCATTATCAAAGCACTTAAATAAATGGAATTACACCAACTTACAAGAGTGAGAAAGTAGCCTTATTTTCAGTTCTAAAATTGAACCCGTAATTTTTTATCTTCTGTATTTTCCATGCAGTCTAACTACCAGTTCCAAAGAAAAGAGGAAAAGAATGCATTTAAGAAGGAGCATTTCTGAGCTTTAACACAGTGAGTGTTTTCCACCTGCTCTTCCTTACTCCTGCAGTCCCTGGGCCTAGCCGTGCAGGTGCCGCCCTGGCGTGGTAACACAGCACTGGATTGCTGGTTTCACATGCTGACTGATTACTGCTTTTGTGCGTGCACAGTGCTGAAGCCTGTGAATGAAAAACCCCCTGGAGAGGAGAGCTGATCTCTACCATTAGTTCTGCAGCACAAAATGCAGCAGATATTCCACTATAACACACTTCACAAAGGCTCGTTCTGATTCCTCCGACCTGTCTGGACATGTTCTTGTGTCACCTGCCCGAGTTGATCCTGCTTTAGCAGGAGGTTGGACTCAATAATCTCCAGAGGTCTCTTCCAACCCTGACCATTCTATGATTCTATGATTTTGCTTCCATGATTCTAAAGTCATCTTTTTTTTTCAGAGATAGCACTTCTATCACACGAGATTGCTCTTACTTCCTGTAATTCGTTTTTCTATAATGACAGACCAGAAAATGCAGGAATTCAGATCCTTGACGGAGTTCACGTACACATATTTTATGATCTTTATCTTCATTAAGAATTTCCTAGTTCAGACTGATGTTCAAGCTCCAAAATAGATACCAAAAGAACCCCAGTCCTAGGATATTAAGACAGCTTTGTTACCTGTCTCTATGCACTTAAAATGACCAATTTTAAAACTCAAGTCATGAAATAATTCTTTTTAATGTAATCCCACCCCCCATCCCCCGCCTTCAACTTTCTTGGTTTCCATCTATCAATAGTGGTTATGAATACTTAGCAACCTTGACTTAGAGAAACTGGGTTATAGCTAGGAAATCTTATTTTACCATAAAACCTCCTCCACACATGAGAGTTTCTCATGTTTATAATCTGTTTATAACTTGTGTGGAAACAGATTTCATACTCAGTGTGCCACCAACTGCCTGCTTTCTGCTCTGCTGCTGCATTTCTAGACTGGCAGTATTTTTTGCCAGTCATTTTATGTCAGCATTTTTTAAAAAAAAAAAAAAAACAGCTTTCTGCAGAGAATCTTTCAAGGCTAAGGAAATGTGGTGCTGCAATTTCCACTATATATCATGAAGTCAGCATAGTTTCTTTTCATTATGCATGATTATTCTGAAGACACCTTTCTAGAAGCAGTACCTCGCTGGTTTCTACTCTGAGTATTCTGATTTTCAAGTGGTATCTTAGAGATGTACTATAAATAGAAGTAAACAGAGACAATGATATTCTGATCATACGAGCAGTTTATAGGCAAAGACACCATTTCAATTCTGCTTCCTTTTCTTCCTGAAATGTCATCTTCACTATGTTGAACACAAAAATATCCCTAAGCTTATATAGGTATAGCTCCAACACTACAAGCTTTCATGCTTCCTTGCAATCTCCATGACTGAGGATAACACATTATTTTGTTCAAGACATAAAAAAATAAATCCACAATAAAAGAAAAATTAATTTTAAGTCTAAAATATCTTTCTTTACCTTCCTCTGATAAATGGCTGCACACACCTTGAGAAGATTGTATAGGGGTCCATTACACATATTATATTATATTATATACATAAAGATCCCACAATACAAATGCAATGTATCTTCTGGAAATGATACTATGATCCAGTTCTCCCTGGGTTTACACTGGTTACTCCAGGGTAACTAGGTATTACATATTGTCTTCCCCATTCAAATGAGTAACTGGTTGTCATGGTTTGTTGCTTTTTCCCTATCCACTGTGTCCATCAACCATTGGTACTACAATTTTGTTTGATAGCAGCCTTTTCAGAGAAGAAACCCCTCTCTGCATCAAAGCAACTGAGATAATCCCAGGCTCCCCTGAAGTGCATGTGAAATATTAATTTTTGCTGGTGACAAAATGAAAATATAAGTAAAATTTCAGCCATTAATCAGAAATGGTAGCTGAAGCATGAGAAAGCTGTCCACCATATCCATCAGTCAGTGGTTCTGCAATTTTTATGTGAAAGGACTTCTCCATAAGTAGTTTTACACTGGTTTAAATATTTGTGTTTTCTTATAGAACTAAGTGATGACAAGAAGGGAGAAGAGGAAAAAATAGTAACTCTATCTTCTCTTTTGCTCAGGACTAGAAGAAGACTGATGGTGCTGGTGAGGTACCATGAAAATAATCTGGATAGTAATTACTATGATTGTGACACAAGAGCAAAAATACCTTAAAAACCTAGAGAAAGACAGCTTTAAAAACACCCAAACCAACAAGCTTCTGAAAAGCTATCCAGTTCCTGTTCTGACTTTGATCTGATTCGGATTACAGAATGCATAAAATAATAGCTTGAGTAGTTTGCGAAAGGGCTCAAATGCCTGGATTGCAGCTTAACAGCAGGCTTCAGAAAGACTTCTTTCAGTGTTATACTGATACCCAAGACTGTGGTGCAAATTCTAGCTCAGCAGTCCCAACTCAAAGAAAGAAAAGAAGCTGTTGGAATCAAGATGTGTGTTTACACGGATAGCTTTATCATCAAGTGTGTGAAGTTTAAAGCCTTTGCACTTCCTAAGTGATTTTTCCAGAGACATGGGCATCATTTCTTAAATACAGAGGGGTGTTATGCTATTTGATTGACAGTTTAGATTACCCTTGGCCTGAGGCATGAAAACATGCAGCCTCTGCCACACATGTTCCCAAGAACTTACACCTCATGTGCTGGCTGTCATGAAACAAAGCAGCCAGGCAGCACAACTGTCACCAGGACAGCTGGCTTCCTCAGGCTTCTCTAAGGCACAGTTATGAATATAGGAAATTGCATTTCACTCCTGATGATACTGCAGCCACCATTCTATCTTGATTTGAGCCTAGACTAAACCTTTGAAAGACGGAAAATAAAGTGTAGCATTTAGTTAAAGCCCAAGCATAACCTCTGGGTTATAGCAAACAATATTCTTCCCATCATTCATTGAAACAGTTGCCTATTATTCACTAACATCAAGTAAATTTTAAGTTCACTATATTCTGACTTCTCAAGCCTGGTTTTGAGAAATCCTAGTTCTAAACAGAACACAAAAATAAAGGGGAAGCTGCAAGGGATGACAGTAAACCATGAACACCCAGGGCCAATGCTGTATTTATGTTGGCGAACAAACAACTCGGATCAAAAAAAAGGCAAAGTGAGGCAAATGAAAGGGGAAAAGTTACCAAAATTCCATAGCTCTAAAGCAGCAATTTTAGTAGATTATTTTAATTCTATTCAGTTATTGAGTATATTAGATGCTAAAGCTGATGACTAATCAGAAACACAGGCTTTACAGCAGCGATTATCTGAGCAGCCAAACGCTTCAAAGTGACACCACACACAAAGCTTTACCTTGTTTAGCCTTGCATCTGAAATGGAATATTTTCTGCAGCATGTTCTCTACAAGATAGCAGTGATGTGGCTTTTTTAGAAGAAAATAAGTAACACTTTCTCTTCGCACAGTAGCCTAGGAGGCAGGCAGAGTATTTTTAGCTACTGTTAGTGCAAAAGCCTCTTGCAAGTGTCTCTTACCGGTTCTTCTGCACTGCCTGCTGCGTGATGGTAATAACTGATGAGACCAGGGATGGGCTGTTCACCTTTTGCCATGATAACAGCTGAACTGGTGTAGGATGGATGCTTCTAATGCACAACACATAACAGCTATGAATATAGTGACAGGAAAATATGAAACTGTACAAGCAAATGACTGAAAGGGAATGAGGTGAAAACAAGTGTGACATCGAAATGCCAAACTCATATGAACACGCCAGTTTAGATCTCAGGTATTTTCTGCCTTTAAAAATTGAAATTGTTATTACTTATCTTTGCCTATATAAAAAGAAAGGAAGCAATTTAAAATTTGCATTAATAAAAACTGAAATTTGCAAGTGATAATTACCTTAATTCATCCCTGTAAAGATATATGTAACCAGGATTTTCTGTACGGGAGGAGATGATCTCCAGCTGCAGCTGTCTTAGAAATGTCAAGATGTCTCAGACCTGAATTCACATTTCTGTAGTTAGAATGCTGCAGCTCTGGTTTAGAAATTGTTTCGTATAATTTTGAGTTACTTCAGACTTCCAACTTTTGTAACAGGAATTAAAAGCACAGTTTGTGGAGTAAATATAGAACGAAGCAGTTTGGAAAATAACAACCCTTTCCAAACACATAAGAATAAATTTGGTTTTGGATCTGAAAACCGAAGACATAAAACTGAGGTAAATATTTATATATTACTTCAGATACTATATTTCCGGAAAAACATTCAAAATTCAAACTGAAATAGTTTGCAATTGTTATCTGATTTTTCCCTTGTGCAGTCTCAAATGTATTATTTTGGTCTGTGTGTGACTGATCCAGGACAACTGGTTAAGGCATGGCTATATAGAGAATGTGATGATATTTAGACTTGTGGCAGAATTTCACACCTCTTATGGGAGCATGCACTCTGGCATACAATAGCCTGATAGTTTACTACTTAACCTGCTACACCTCTCTGGCATACTTTTGTAATCACTGCTTTTAGAAAGCAACTTTTTCTTTTAAAAATAGATATTATGGCTTTTAACATGTTGTTGCCATTCCTTGATACGCCACCTCCTGGACTTTGCGTGTTCAGGCACGTGAGTACTTCGAGTTAAGAAACCCACTGTCTGTCACATCTGAACAGTAGCTTAAAACCTGACCTTAGTAACGAGCAATAGGTTGCCCACTGAAATCCGAAACCACTTACTGAAATAAGATTTGCATCTTTCTATGAGGCTATACTTACAAACAACACCCAAAACAGGTCTGTTTGACCATAGAGACATCAGCGTATGGTCTCCACATGCAAGAGAATGTTGGTGGAAGGCACCTGCGACAGAAACTAAGGGGTCTCTAGGGAAACAAGCCAGACTCACCTTAGCTGCAATGGCTGCTGCTGTTATATGTGAAGAAGAACTGTCCTCTGTTGAGGCAACTCCACTATCCTTCTTCTCTTCCTCCTCTTCCTCACACTGCACTCCTTTGTCTTCTGTCTGCTTGTGAGGGCTGGTGGTTGGAGGAGGAGAAAGAGGAGGTGGTGGTGAAGGTAGATCTTCAAGCTCATCGTGCACCTCCTTTACTTTTACAATGGCATCCCGCAAAAGATCAATGGCATGAGGTAGGGCTGGCAGTATAAATTGAAAGCATTCCTACGCACAATGAGAAGAGAAATGACTATGAAAAGTCACCTGCAAAACTCAAGTTTTTTTCAGATTCACTTTTAAAATATACTGGGGATTTAGATGTCTTTTCATCTGATCATAAATAAAACCTTAAATGCCCTATGCAATTGCTCATAGAAGGTAAAAAAAACAAATTCAGGAACAGAACTGGGGACTGTGCTATATATTTTTGCTTTTTTTATGCAAATCAAGAAAGCTTTACAAGAAGGGTAGTGTAATTAAAATCATATTGGATTAAAACTTCAGAAAACAAGTAAAGTTTTTATGAATATATAATACAACAGCTGGGAGAACACTACAGAAATGCAGAATAAAAACATTAATTCTATTCATGCAGAGATGCTACTTTCAAATCATCCCTGCTCTGTTCCTTTGCAATTAGAGAACAATTCATAGTGTTTCCATGATTATACTTTTATAAAAATACATCCTTTTTATATTCACTGACTTGTCCTACATACTGGAAGAACGACAAATTCCACTGATGTCATTAGCATCTTATGAACCTCAAATAATGCTTCATAGTCTAATTTTCAAACCTCCCCTTGCCCTATGATCTTAAAACTTCCAATTAGAAAGTTAATCTTAGATGGCCAGAGAAGGTAAAAATACAGACACTGTATAACTGTTCTTATTCCATAATGATCCTACAAATATATTGCTACTTCCATCACTAAAATATGCTTAATATTGGATCAACTCAATGAGGCATTTCAGAACATCACAGAATACAACCTCCTGCTTAGAGCAGGGGCAATATGAAATTCAGACAGGTTACTTAGGGTTTTGTCCAGTAAAGTCTTGGAAAAAAATTAGGAACAGAGACTCCATAACTGTTCCTGACACCTGTTCTAATGCTTAATTACCTCCAAAGTGATTTTGATTTTTTTTTTTTTTTTTTTTTTTTACCCTTTTCATCCATCTGGAAGCTACCTTCTTCATTTTATTACTGTCTCACATACTCCTCCCAGGCTCCTCAGTAAAGACTTTTCTTCACAATATCTGAGCAGACTGCACATAAACACTAAATTGGAGGATGATGGTAAGGTCACAAGAGTGAGCTGCCATGCAGCACAGTCAGGGCACACAGAGGCTGCCATGGAAAGCTGGCATTGTTCCTGTTTCGGCACTTCGCTTTTGCTTTCATTTCAAGCATAAGGAAGATGTAAAAAAAAAATTACTCCAACATTTTAGGGTATACACAAAATAAATCATGGTAACAATTCTGCAAACAGATATTGCAACACAAAAAAAAAATGTAAACAAAACAAAAAGCAAATCCACCATCAGAAATTACTGGAACTTGTACAAGGCACTTTGTAAGTCAAACTAACGACTCACACTCTATTTCTTCCAAGCTTCTAAAGAAGAATCCACCTTTCAGTTTCTCCTTTAAGAGTAATGAAAAGTCAGACTACTTCAGAGATTTATGAATTCTGTAAGTACTCAGTCTGGCACTTGAGAACTAGAGCAAACTGGTGAGCATGAGATACTGTATATAATGAATATATATTCCAATATGTTTGCAAACATAACAATGAATTATAATTTCCATCGTAGCCACAAACCTCAGGGTTATCATGGCTCTGCAACATTATTTTTTAAATTCTTAACAACACTGAATTGTAAACCCATCATTATAGCTCAGCACAGTTGATTCAGGCAAGTGGCAAACAAGAAGGGAAGTCTCTCACTGACCAATAACCACACAGAGCACACCAGTGGCTAACCCAGCAGGGAAGCGTGATCCCCTCTCCTGCCGCTGCAACAAAAGCCTCGTTGGCTTCATCTATAGCTCCTGATGAGCACTCTACATTTGTAAACCTCACTGGTTTAGGCAATTGTAGGCACCATTAACAAAACTGCCAAAGACCCAATGATTTCAATGAGAATCTGGCAATTCCATGCTTTGCCTTCTTTTATGACATTAAAAACACCCTGCAAGGCTAAAAGGAAAGAAAACACACCAGGGCAACATAAAACTGGAAGTATTCCACAGTACTTGATTCAATGTTCTCTGGAGAAAACATACCTGGCATGCATCATGTCCATTTCTGAGATGGAACAGTTACACCGCTGCTGCTTGCTATTAATATTTTAATATTGTATTGATCTGTACTGCTGCCATTCCCTAGCTCTATATAAACTTCTCATATGGTTGTTTTCATAGGATGGAAAGGAAATTGGTAAATCTTAAGAGAGAGAAATCCTATTTGGTTCTCAAGACCAAGTTTGTTGCAAAACAATTTTCTCTACTATTCATCTTAAAAGTCTTTGCTGAAATCTGAGACTTTAAAGATGTTTCATATTAAAATGAACTGTGATAGAACAGAACATCATTGTGACAGGAACAAACAATTCATCAGTTTATAAAAAGCTTGCTTGGCTAATTAAAATTTTTTTTTTGTTGTTTTCCAGCAGAATTACCTTTTTTATTACTTTATACCAAACTCTTGTTAAAATACTTAATAACATTTTTTCATTTCTTTTTGTCATCCTCTTTCCACTATCTCCTATTGCACACAACAAAACCCATCAAAGGTTGTAGGCTATTTAATTTCTTACACAATTCAACCAAAGTATAGACTTCCAAAAAAAACCTTACTGGTGCACTGCTACAATAAATAAACATACATATGACCTCCCACTCATTGCAGGAAGGTTTTCAAGTAGGTATACTCCTGCCCCACATCATCCAATGCATGCTCCGTGATTTCAAGGCATTGAAATCATTTAAATCTCACCAGTCTCATCAGATTTCCCATAAGGGCTTGAAGAAATGTTAGAATCATAGAAGGGCAGACGGTGTATCTGAAAACCTGGGATGGGTGCTGAAGGCAGTATTCAAAATGTCTCCTCTTCAACTTCCAGGAGACAGTCCACATAAAAACTCCTTATTTATCTCCAGACATAAGTCTTTCATGCAATAGTGACTTCAGGGTTGTGCTGCCAAATACATTAGTACTGTCTCCTCTGAGATTGGGTACTACCAGTTCAGAAGATGTTGATTAACTGCTAGGTATGCATTTTTCAGAGGCCCAAGGTAAAGACACTTTTTAACAAGGCCACTGACATAGTCTGAGCCCCGAAGAAATACGTTCTCATGATTGATAGGATATCTGCCTTAGCAGTTTTGTACCAGGTTGCACAGCCCACTATTCAGCTTGGCAACGTTTATGTGGAGAAGGCTGCTTGTCTGGATCTATCAGCCACCTACACAGAAAGCACAAGCATCAGGAAGATCCAGCCCTTCTAACAGGGAAAATCTCCTCCTAAGATTTGATTGGTTTTTTGCAGCTGTACAGTCAAAAAGGAATCATGAACTAAAACATAAAAGTCCACACTGAGCAAAACACAGGAAGAACCCAAGCTGGGTAAAGGCTGTAAAGTCTGGTATCTGTATCTAAAAGACTTTTTAAAACCCTCAAACTCTTAAAAATTATCTTCTTACTCTCTGTTGTTGCTGACTAAAATGGGGAATATTCTTTATGCCCCATCAAGCCCTATCACACACCAGGCCTGCCTCTTACTTCTGCACAAGAAAGAACACCTTGAAAGCTGCAGTCAACACAGGGAACAGGTAGAGGCTGGACAGGGAAGGAGGCTGAAGTGTGAGAAACCGTTAGATTCTTCACTTCTGACACACTATGTTGCACTACCTGTTAACACTGTCCTGCCCACATGGCACCTGTGTGTGGTCCCTGCCCACAGCAGATGGCACACTCCGCTACAGCAAGGGGACAGAACACTGGAACAGGCTGCCCAGTGGGGCTGTGGAGTCTCCTTTTCTGCAGATATTCAAAACTTGCCTTGACGTGTTCCTGTGTGATCTGGTATAGGAGATCCTGCTCTGGCAGGGGGGTTGGACTGGATGAGCTTTTGAGGTCCCTTCCAGCCCCTGACATTCTGTGACTCTGTGATTCCAATTGGCTTTTGCAGAACCTGCTGCAGCAGGCACATTCTACTGTGCAGAAATAATGGGAGGTACTCGTCAGGTCTTCCCGGTAGCTGATCGGGAAAAACTTCTTACCTGTGACCCTTTCTTGCTACCTGGCAGATTAATTATGAGAGTTTTCCCTCTGATTCCACACACAGGTCTGAAAAGAAAGAAACGCAGAGTGAAATTCCTGCATGTTAACTTTCTCCTCAGTAGAAACAGGAACAGAGCATTTAAGTTAAATTCTATTTTTTATCAGAATTTTGAAAACTCCTTTTCCACATTCTGAAAATATTTAGAGAGAATCTAAGCTGAAAAGACATCAAACAAGGCTGGTAGAGTCTGAAGTTTAATTGATGGCATAAACACTAGTTGGATTTCCACGGTTTTTAGATCTGTGTAGCTCCCTTAATTCTATTATTTATTTTCATCCAACATATTCTTTGATAGAATCCCTACTGGCTTACACACTGGGTTCCTTTGTAACATAGTTGATGGTGTCAAACACCATTTCCCTTGCCAGCTAAAAATACCAAGTCATGCCGGTTGCATTAATTCAAATATATCTTCTATTTTTTTAAAGATGCACCGTCAGAAAAGCACAGAGGGGAGTAATTCTCCCGTGAAAAGTGTACTTATGCAATTCAGCTCTAGTTCTTCCTAACAGTCTTTCCTTTCCTCTCATGAGAAGACAGAACTAACTACCAAAGATGGAAGATTTTACTTTTTTTTAGCTTTAGGGAATTCTTTGGTGTTGCTGCAGAGCTGAATTTAAAACACACAAGCACTGAATGCTTTCTGTGGTTCAGAGTTTGCCTCTTCCTCCTTTTAGATAAATTTTGTCAAGAAAAAAGAAACAATTAAAATGACTGGATTTTATCTGGAGGTTGTTAAGATTATCTTCTGGTTTTCTTCACTGTTTACAAAAACAGTGGTAAAAAACAAAAGCAGGGGTAGGGTAAGCAAGAAGTAAATGGATTAGCCCAAACCACAAAGACATGGAGGTTAAATTGAAAGAAATTGTGTAGCAATCTCTTCACCACACAAAAACACGAGCCATAAAAGACAGGTTAGAAAAGAAAAAAATATTTCTTGCTAGGTTATCACCAGAAATGTTGAGCCAAAGAAGATGCTTCATGGGGTAGTTAACTCCCCTAGATTTCTACTTCTATAAATAGTTCTCAGTGACAAACTATTGGTAGCATGGCTGTCATAGTAGCTGTCATAATGCTCACAATTAGATGGCACAGAGACCACTTTTGTGCCACAAAACGAACTTTTGATATCAAAGTAGCCTTTTTTTCCATCTGGCAGCTTGAATTTTGCCTGACTCGCAGATTCTGTTTTTCCCTCATTCACTTCTTGTATGCTTTATGCCTTCAGTTAAGACATAACTGCAGGTAGTTGAGGAATGCTCTACTGCAACACAAAGAGGAGAATCCTGAGTTTAAAAAGAATGTTCTCATCTACTCTTGTTGCAGCAGTCAAACTTAAAGAGTCAAATCCAGCAAATTCCATACATGGGATACAGTTTATGACAGATTCAAAATAAAGGAAATAGATTTTATCCACAGAGCAAGCAAATTAGGGGGGATTCTTTTAGGCAGATAGCTCCTTAAACTTCTTCTTCTTGGCTGTTTCATTTGGCCATAAGTAATTTGGAATAAGCAAACCTGTAGCCATTTTCCTTGAAACTACACATTTCATTTGCCAGTAATTGCATCAACCAGCTCAAGACAGAAATGGAGCTGTCAAAACCTCTCAAAAGTGAGTAAAGTACCCAAGAACCTCTTGGTNAAAAAAAAAAAAAAAAAAAAAAAAAAAAGGTGTGTGCATACAAGATAAAAGCACACAAAAAGTGCTTGCACTCTGGGTCATTTGAGAAATAAAGTCATGATATTTCTCCAAATGTAGAGAAGTTGAGAGAGATGCTGTGGGCAAAGAACTGTGAGCAAGACAAATACAAATAGGAGCAATGGAGCGGAAGGAAAAACAAGACAGAGGATAAAGAAAAGAACGGATGTGGGAGCAAAGAAATACAGGTCTGATGCAAAAGTAGGAATGGAGAGCATGATCTCTTTGGGGAAAGATTATGACATACCTGGGAAGAAATTCTACTGATAAAAGCAGAAGTGGGCAAAGCGACAGACAGTGCTTCAAAAAGCTGCAACTAAGCCTAGCACTGAATGGGAAGTTGACAGGTAAGGAATTAGGTAAAAGGCTGGGAAAAGGACACTTCTGGAAGGTCACAGAGAAGAGGAGAAAATGCTTTCAGGAAAGGTATAAAGCTGTTTAAGACACTCTACGATACTCTCTGCTGGGCCTTGGGACTGAATTTGGCCTAAGAGAGTCTCACTGCCCCTCATTCTATGCTTTGCCTGTGAATTCAGCCTACAAAACTCACCATTTCCTAACACTGCACTTGGTCAGAAAGGCAGCCCATCAACTTACAATGATTTTTAAAAGTCCACGCGACTGTGATTGACCTAATGTTCCCCAAACTGCAGGTGCTTTATAGATGTATCAGCTTAATGCTGCATAACATAACTTCCCATGGGCTTCAGAAAAGTCAGAGAAATCACAGACAAAACAAAGTCAACAAGAGGTAAGCTTAAGACGAGTGACATTGAACGTGAAATGTTTGGAAAAATTAGGATCTTTGTTTTTCAAACTCTGCACCTAACAGTGGTGTAGACTTCTGACCTCTCTTAACATGTGCCTTAGTTCTCATGGTAAGGAGGGTTTACAACACTACATCCATTTGCAGTGTTTTAAGGAAAATACATTAACAATTTGTGTCTTAGAACAATAAATGATGTAAGAAAAATCCCCGAGGAAGCAAGTATGTGTTCAGACAAGAATTTGAATAATGACAGGAAAACCAAAACAAAGTAAATTCCCTGCCTCCACCTGGAGCACTTGCAAAGGAACTCTGCGAAAATACGTCAGCGCAACACAGGTGCATTTGTGCAGCAGCATGGATGTTCCAGAAGCCATGGTGCTGTAATTGGGGATTTTTGTGTGCTTTAGGATCTGAACAGCCTTTTGCTTGCTCATTGATTTTAGGTCTGAAGCAAACTTTCACGGGGAAACATTTTAAGGCCCAATATCATTGCATGCAGTATCTTTGTAATGCTGTCTCGTATCATTACTGCTGGAAGTGGCTGCATTTAAGGGATATTTTCTTACCGCATGCACACAAGAATCAGGGTGCAAGGTAGCACTTTGATTGCACTACCAGCCATCCTGATCACACCACATCCTAAACCAAGTTTGCTAGTGTCACCCTAAATGGCTATGTGTTTCTTAATCAGAAATGGAACCACTCAATTAACCTTTCCTCTCCCTGTGGTAGCATTCTGATAAACACAAAGTATGACATAAAAAAAATCTAACAAATAAAAAAATCAAAAATACCTGCTAATTTGAATCTGAAGGTGTTAGTGTGGTAATGTTGCCCTTTCACATGTGATACATATGAAAAGTTTTAAAGTATTGAACCAATAAGCCTCTCATTTAAAAGTCCTTTAAAGTATTTGAATACAAAGTTGCATATTTGAAAGTTCCTTCTTTTTTTCTTACATAATTATTTCTATATGATATATATATAAAATATTCCTGTAAGAGCCATTGTTTCTCAGTTAACCTGAAATAATGTGCAATCACAAACTAACCTGTGGAAGCATTTGCATTACTATCACTGGTAAAATGAGGCAACATGAAGGGATAAAGTAAAAATCAACTCTTAAAAAGAAATATAGGATAACAAGTGATGTCACTGGTAAAAAAAAAAAAAGAACAAATAGACAGGTAGACTTGCTAATTATTTAGTAGGAAATGTGAAAATATAGGAGTTAAAGAATCACATCTGAAAGGATGGGATAAGATACATTTAACTTACTCAGAGAGCTTTTCCTGATACTGGAACATAGCAATACCAAAGCAATATATTTGCATTTATCCAAAGCTCTTTTTTGCTAAACGAGACATTTTAGTCCTTGATTAACAATGTGGAAGAATTATTCAGTCAGCACCAAAATGCCACAGCTTTAGGATGAAAAGACAGCTGTCTAATAGCATGTATCAACATTCCAGGTCACCTGGCACGTGAAATACAGGAAGATAGGGTGACCAATAGGCAGCAAAAGGAATTGAACAAGAACACAATTACCATTCTTGGAATTTGTCCACTTCTCTGGAGCTGAGACTTCATCTTGGTAAAAGTGGCAACCTTCATTTGTTTCATGAGAATGTGCTTCAAGGAAACTGTTCGCCTTAAAATTTGAAGGAAACAGTCTTACCTAGAGAGCATGCCCAGAGGAGTAACATTAAGTGATCCCATCAGCATTGCCAGGGCCATCCCTGGGGCTTCTCGCTCTATTACTTCTTTAGTGGCCTGAAATGAAAGATTAATTAACAAAGTGAGTGACAAAATACATGAACAAGAAAACTACAAAACCAGCTAAAATCTGGGTGAGAATATCTCTCTTTTTCTTTTTTCCCCCATTTCCCCTCTTCCTGCCAAGAGACATTGCTGCATTCTCAACACTGAACTATTCTAAATAATTTTCTCTTGGTTGTGTAAAATAGGGCAAGACAAGGGTTGGGAAGAAGCACTGTTAGCTGTATGGCAGGATCCTATATGCACAGGAAATGTTAACCAACACCATGTAAGCAACAAGAACTCCCTCTATCAGAAAGGAAAGACTGGGACTAAGCACAGAAAAGAACAACTGTAACTGTCTTCTCTTGCTCAGCAATCTCATCTGTGCTCTCTCACTGAGATTTGCCGAGGCATGAGAAGGGTGAATTGGTCTGGGTAGAAGTCAGAAAGAAATATTTGCAAAGGGAAGCCCATGTGGCAGGCAGGCAGGAAAACAACAAAATGGTAATGATGATGGCCAGAGGCTAAGGCCTTCCCTTTTGATCATGTCAGCAAAACAGTGGTTCCAAACCGGCAGGTGCCTTTCATTCACAAATGGTCCCTATGCAATGGGCATTGAGAAACCTGTAAAGAAAGGTTGATAATTCTTGCCTGTTTTCCACACAGGGAATCAGATGGAAAATTATTTACCTGGAACATGGGTAAATTTCTGCCCTTATTTCCTAACAAAAATTTTCTCAGATGCACAATCTGTCCAGTCTCCCAGCCTCTAGTTAAGATGTAACACCTCCAAGGCAGGTTACAGTCGCACCCCCACTTCATTTCCCTCATAGCAGTTGCTGTTCAGTGGGTTGTCCTGTTTCATGTTCTGAAGTAAGACTCTTAAGTTGTTTGGCACAACTGAAATGCTAGCAGTGCTTGTACAACTGTGACATCCATTGTAAAATATCTAGCCACAGCAATTCAATGGCACAGCTATCATATCAGTTAAGTATAAAGGACGCTCCCCTAGGAGAACGATCCAGGAGTTCTGTAATAGCTACACAGTTGAGACATGGGAAGCAGTAAACGAAACAGAAACCAAACCCATCCCTGAACAGTACAGATATTCCAGTGGCCTTAGCCTCCAACACCATCACTAACATTTCACTTGTTTTAAAGGAATATATCAGTATCAGAAGACGTCAGACACAGCTACCAAGTAAACTTCCAAATCTTTTATTACTAAGCAAATTTGGTATGTGCTTAGTCATGGGAAGCAGGAACTTTGGTTTACAGTTTCAATTCTGTGCCTGCGTGTTGGTTTAGCATCAGCCATCCTGCACTCAGAAGAAGAAAAGGCATAAAAATAAAATGCTGTGTCTGCATTTCTACATGGGGGAAAGAAGAAGAATCAGGACAGGAATAACGTAGACAGAATCTCTCCGCTGATGGAGATTGCCTAAGGATACCTGTTGGAGTACTGAATTATCAATCACATTAAAAATTCTTAAGACTATCCATAAACCTGATCATTTTCATGGCATGGAGGAAAAAGCCACTGCAGTGGTGAAGGGACAGTTTGCTGATGATGAAAAAGCTGGCGAAACACAGAATTCTCTGTGTGTGCATACCTAATAAGTCTATCTCTATACCTTTTACTTTCAGCTAACATCATGCTTCAAAGCTATTCAAAACTAGTTTTAAATTTAAAGTGCGTTTTGAGATTTCTTCTTTGCCCTTGAGCACAGTGACACTTTGAAGATATTGTTAGTTAAAATTCTAAACAGGCTTCAAAGGTAGTACAAGATGCAAGAGAGTTCCATAAACAACGATCCTGCAGCTCAGGGAGCCCTTCAATGAAATTCAAGCCCATTCTCCAACTTCACAAGAAAAATGACCTTCTCAAAATGTCACTGCTGGCAGGCAACGTGATTATTAAAAATGTATAGACTAAGCAACAAAATCTGTAAAGGGCAGAAAGTCCAAGCAGCAGCACAGCTCTCGCTAGAAGTTTCTAAAAATACTTGTTTCAGAATATGTATGCTTGTGTTTTGTTTGTTACTGCAGGCGGGCTTCTACAAACAGAGATGGATGCAACCAAAAAAGGCTGCTAAGTAAACAGCTTCCACAGTGACATCTGCTCTTGAAATCAGACACTGGAAAGTCCACTCTTGGGTTGTCCTCAAATAGCATGAATTAAAATATGCAGGAACTGAAATCAGCATCAGGCTGAGAAGCACACTCTTCATTAGCTATACAGACAGACACGCAATTAGTGGTGCTGCAGTGGGTTGCAGATACTTTGTTCCTATCTATAAGAGCTCCTTGCTTCACGTAAAATCATACCGCAACACTGGTGGCTAGGTTTTCTAATTCTTTCTCAGGTTTGAAGGAAGAATGGAAGAGCGATGACAAAAGTAGATTTTCATATATGTCCAACTCAGGAGACAATGATCCGGTACGTAAACTATTGAAGAATCAGTGACTCAGCACCTTCAGATTTTACCAAGACCATAGCAAGGCTGAATTAATACAGTTAAACTTTGTTTCATGGCCATTTTTTTCTTCACAGTCTCACCATCAGCCAGCTTTTGCCTGCTGCAGAGGAACATGGTATTGGCACAAAATCTCAGCAACAAATCAATGGTGTTGTCCCTGGCTGCCTTACATCAGTGACTGCAACACCACTATGTGGGCAGAAGCAGGAATGAAAAACTATGATATTTTATTCAAAGCTGTCACACTGATGCTTTCATCAGGACTGAAACTATACACTGAATTCTCAAACCTGAAGCTGATGACTATATAAAAAGTAGGTGGGAAATAGTGGAGGAAATTTGTCTAAAATACTAAAATGACAGCAAAGAAAATTCCCCAGTTTCTTCTGCATGAATGAATAGGGCAAAGATGACAGACACATACAAGGAGGAGGTGGAAGAGAAGTGGAAGCACCTGAAGGTAAAAGAAAGACTTCAGGAGAGACACAGAAATGCAGAAGGGCCAGTCTGGCAGCTGCGAAGAAAGGTGAGGTTTGTAGTTTAAACAGCAGAAGGGAATGAAGACATCTAAGAGTAAAGGAACTGTAGAGAAGAGACAGGATCCTGTCAGAAGGGCAGGGATGAGGGTATAGTGACAGTGAGTGAATGGAGCAGATTGGAAGTGAGGCACAAAGTGGCTTGGACAGACAGTCGAGGAGGGAAAAGATCAGAAGCAAAAAGGAAAACAGGACATGAGAGGAGTGTCAGGCTTTGAGAAACCATGGAGAGGGACAATGAAAATGAAATAAAATGGTAGTTTCTGCTCCAGAGAGGAGAAACAGAGACTAACAGTCAAGTAATTATTTTGTGGAACTATTCAGGATTTATTAAAAATGTCTGAGAGCAGCAGCTCTTCTATTTCATTGCTATGTGAGTAAATGCAATTTCTTTTAATATGCATTTTTGATTGTTTTCAAAGTGCCTTTTCATCGGCGTTAGGGCATTATGTTCCCAAAGCAGCTGATGTATTTTTAGATATCTTTGACGTAGCTGTGGTTGCTTAACAGATGGCTTGCTGCCAACTGCTTTCACAGAGTTCTCTGCTGCTTCACTGCCTTTCTTTGCCTTCATACAAATTAAGTTCATTTCTTAACCTGTGGAAGCCCTCCCAGGCAGCTTCTGGAGGACATACCCACTGCAGACTGACTTAATTAAAAGACCTAGGACTGCTCTTCTTGAAATGTTCAGAAACTCCTCGTTGTTGTCTTTCGGGTATTAAGCATAGTGAAGTTTGACCTCAATAGTAAGTAATGATCTGAGACATTTCATCTACTCATCAGCAGTTCTGGGGTGGTAATATAATTTTATTTCTTCAACTAAAAGGCAAATATGAGACTAAGAAATCAGAATAAGTTTGATTAAATTAAGATGACCGAGACTGCTTCTGCTGAAAATATTTCTGTCAAAAAAGTTAAAACCTCTAGCCTATCATAAAGCTACTCATGCAAATTAATGGGCACATTTGAAGTTGATTTACATTTAATAGATTATAAAATTGGCATAGATAACGTTTTATTACCTATTTTCCTTGCCAGTGGAAGTCTCAGAAGGGCCTATCCAAAGCAGTATCTATAGCCCCTGTGCAGTACAGCTCCCAGCCCGCAGTCAAACCTCAGAAGACTGCACAAAACTATGGAAACAGATCAGTCAAGGATGCCACAAAAATGTCAGCCACCTGTCAAGAAATGTACACTAGGAAGGAGACAGCTTGAGACAGTTTGGAGATGTGGAACCTTGTTGAAGGTTATCCAGTGTACCCTGCTGAAGAC
Organism: Eubucco bourcierii; assembly: GCA_013396675.1. NCBI lineage: Eukaryota > Metazoa > Chordata > Aves > Piciformes > Ramphastidae > Eubucco > Eubucco bourcierii. Next base: position 48,873 of record VWZE01014928.1, on the reverse strand, counting down.
AAGACCTGTGCCCAATTGTTCACCAGTCAGCATAGAAGACAAAGCTTACATGGAGCTAGCCTGATTAGAGCTTCTTGTCTAAAAAAATCACTTATCAATGTATAAGTAAAATTAAGTTAATAATTCTCTTAGTAATACAGGTTGCAGCAGTTCACATCTTTCAGTACACTGAGAAGTTTTTGGCTAAGAATCAGTTCTGAGTCGTTCATGATTGACATCATGCCATCTTTCCTTGATGTTTTTCTTACTTCCTGCCCCCACTAACCTATGTGATAATATTCTGTGCCTTTTTTACAGCTATAAGCCTGGCAGTCATACTTTCCTCAAGAAGTGGGCCTGTAAAAACCCATCAACTTTCATATCCCAAGAGTAGTGGAGAGCAATTGACCCAAGCCTAAAGTAAGCATTAATTTCTGTGTTTGGGCTCAAGGATGACCTAGGTAGGTAGATATCAGGCCAGTGCTGCCCCTGATGTGTGTGTTTGTTCTTCCCAGGCATCTGTCAGTGTTACTGTACAGCAAGAAACCCAGTCTCAGTTTGGTGAGTCTCCATCTGAAGTTCCTATTGGGTCCTTTTGACAACAAATTCAGTTATATGCATCACACAGATACATGATGAGAGCTCTCTCAGTCCTCAGTCTTTCTTACATTTAACATAAACCAAAACCTGTCTAAACATGCCAAGATGGCTTACTCAGTTGCCTTTACCTTCTAGCAACAGAGAGCATGGTCCTTATTCCTCCAATAACTGACTCGATTACAGGGTATTTTTCCTCTTGCACTGTCAAAGGTAGGGGAAACCCTGACTAATGTAGCCAACTGAAAATGAACTCCAGGAACTGAGGTACATGCACACATCAATAGGGCTTTTCCACTAGGATCCACTGCACAATCTATTGGAACTTAGTGTCTGTGGCATTAGACTCAGAGTCCAGAACCTAATCCTACAGTTAATACAGCTGGCAATGATACAAGCTTTAACTAAAAGAGCAGTAATTCACTGAAAAAAATCTCTATGCAATTTTCTGGTTATGTGCACTGTCTTCTAGAGTATTTATACCAGTGGGTAAGTCAGGGTACAATCAGCTTCACTTCATACAAAACTGGAGCTATACTTGGATTCTTTATATGGGAGGGAGATATATTAAACAGGGAAGTTTAGAATTACCTAAGAAAAACAGAACTGTCACTTTTGCTTAGTGACAAGCAACACAAGGGAAAGATCCTCATCAGTGCACACAGAGAACGGCTCCCCAGGTAGAAATGTCCCCTGCTTTCTCATAAGAACATGCCCAGTAGTTTCTTGGATAGTGCAAGAACCAAAAGTTTAACTTGCCATTTCACTTCTCTAAATAAATAATTTTGGCCACGCTTTAGCTTCAACAGATTTGCTACCAAGACTGAGATGTATAACTTTTCTGTGAAGAATGTTGCCTTTTGTTTGCCACCTTCTGCCACGAACAAGCGCTAGACATGAATTTTGTACTTCTGCAACGCCTTCAGTTTCTGACCCAAGTAAGCAGCTCCTCCAAATAATTTCAGATCTCAAATCACCAATGCTGAAGATTAACCAAACCCCCCTTCCTAATCTACACCTTCTATGCTACAAAGGATGGACTCCTAAGGGATAATTTCTCAAGACCATATCACAGCAATACAAGAACTAAACAAGTCCTTTACTTATACAGTATCTTCACTCTCCACACAATGACAAGGCAACTCTAATCCTGACAGCTTTAAGTACTTCTGCCATAACCTGAAAACACACAGAAAGGACTCCTCTGTGAGATTCAGGGCTGCAGCTGAGAGCTGATGATCCAGGAATAGGTGAATGGTGTGTCCCTTGGAACTGAATCTCTGAACGGGTTTTGAAAGGCAAAGTTGCCTACTCTGCACTCTGTCAAACTATTTCCTAGACAGGATTATTTCGCTCCTGGCACAAATCACACTTCTTTCCTCCAAGATTTTCATGGGAACAATTGGATGAAAAGGTTTCTCAAAGAGAAAGTGGAAAATACTTCTTTGAGAACGGTGAAGCATGGAAACAGAAGACAGCAGTGCTCCTCATCACACTGAATGAGGAATATTACAATTTTTTTTAACCTTTTCCTTGGAATTTGACGTGACTATTTAATTAATGATTTACAACACTTAATTGTAATAGTCAACAAAATAACAGAATGCAGCATAAAATATTTTCCCTTTATTTCATTGTTCCTAAGATCTCTTTGCTACACATTTCTGTAGCCAAAACACCAGTTTCTTCCAGTTTTAGAAGACATTTAAGTAGCCTTCAGGCATCAGCTAAAACCAGTTCAGTCATTTATTGACACTGCTTAGCTGTGACAGAGCAACGTTTTAACATTACTGCAGCTTTGCATTGTATAGACCAATTCTGGCAGTTTACTTCCTAACTGCCCTGACGTTCTTACAATGCAGAGACAGCAACACAGGCATATCCATGCCTCCTTTCACATACTCCTCAGTTGTGCTTGAAGCAACAGATGCAGAAGCATCTTTTCGGATTAAAAAAAAAAAGTCAGTGTCCAGACATTTTCAGTAGATTGATTTTTTTACTAGCAGTGTATAAGTGGAGCTCTGAGAAAAGAGGCAGTTTTTAACAATTGATAAGGCAGAATAGATTCTAAGATAGGCACAGGAAACAAGTTCATTCTTCTTTTGTGTACTTGAAGCATACATAGGACTCTTGCTGTAAAGGCTAAGCAGCTCACTACCACAACAATCTGCTCACACTCAGAGAACAGCAACAGCAAAGTCCTAAGAAGGTTAACTTCAGTAAAAAATCAGCAATAATCTACATAGTATATATGGACAATAGGTAGAAATCATCTGCACCTAAGGTGAGCAGTCTAAGTGATTAAACAAACAACAGCTTTTAAAAAAAATCTTGATTTAAGAACAGGTGACAAGGAAAAGAAACAAGGATACAAAATACTACTGGCGGAAACATTAAACTGTCCTAATATGCCAAGCTATTCATTGAGAAAAACTGCACAAGTTTCAGCTAGGTTGGGAAATTCATCTGTGCTATGCTTTAAAGAAGCCAAAAGAAAACTCCACGCTTACAGATGCCTTCTTGCCTGCAAAGAGCCATGGTGAGTTAATAGCAGTTTCTCATTAAGAAGATGCAAGGAATAAAATCCTTACAAGACAAAGATAGATAAAAGTAATTTGTGCTCTCCTCACTTCTTCTCAGTCCAGAAACCACCAATGCTGAATAGAAGAAATCAGTAAAATTCACAAGAATAGCAGAAGAGCTACTGCAGCTTTAGGCTTTGCTGCTCATGGATCAATACCCCATACCACTGGATACATACTTGGGTTGCAAGGAAGAACTGCTCAGCTAGTAGAAAGAAGTGGGAATAACCCAACCATTTTTCCACTCTTGAAAAAAGAGTTTCAGCCTAAAAACCTCAGACAAAAAATGGTGTAACATGTAGGTTTCATTAAGATTTGAAATCTACAAAATCTGCTACTTGAGTGAGGTACCTGGTCACAACAATGACATATCTTCTTACGTAAATACTGCAGTCAATCTGCAAAAAGATTGGAAGAAAAAGCTTGAAGGAGGTGTACAAACATTTCCTGAAAGCAAAGAGTGAGGGTGGAAAAGATTATTTAGTAAAAGACTAATCAAATAAAAGTTTAGGTACAGCCTCACAAAAAAATTCTGAACCATGTCATCTGTCTGACTTTATCAAACTCCTGAATGAAAGAAGCTCCAACAAATCCAAAACCTAAAACTTCACTGGGCAGAATAGAAAAACATAGTGGGGGGCAGAATTCTGCAACAGTCATTGTTGGTTGGATGGCTGAGTCTCCTTCCATGGATAAACTCAGTGAATGGATCAGTTTTCATTTACTAAGGGCAGTTGTTGACTTTAAGCCACGGATGTGATCTTAAGGAGGAACAAGTGAAACCAGCACTACAGCTGTGGAAACACCTTCTAGTGCGTAATCCAAATGACATTTTAAGAAAAGAGAACTCAGAGGATGGAGTGTTTAAATCTGCACAGAATCACAGAATGTTAGGTGTTGGAAGAGACCTCAAAAGATCATCAAATCCAACACCTCTGCCAGAGCAGGATCACCCAGGAACGCAGCCAGGTGGGCTTTGAAAGTCTCCAGAGAAGGAAACACAACAGCTTCTCAGAGCAGCCCATTCCAGTGTTTGGTCACCCTCATAGTGTAAAGTTTTTTGTTATGTTCACATGCAACCTCTGACTTCTTCCCTTCAACCACTTCACCTCCACCTCACTTCCCAATCATCCAGACCACACTCCCTCCATGTAGCTGTAATGATGCTGTGGGAGACAGTGTCAAATGGTTTACTGACATCAAGATAAATCACATCCTTTGCTATACCATCATCTGGTAAAGCCACCTGATAATTTCCTCATAAAAGGCTATCAGGTTGGTCAAACATGCTGACTGCTCCTAATGTCCCACTCTTATCCTTGATATGCCTTGAGACAGTGCCAAGGACAAGTTGCTTCATCAGTTCCCTCAGCACCCACAGGTGCACCCCATTCAGGACCCATAGATGTCCAGGTTGCCCAACTGCTCCCTATCTCAGTCCTTGTCAACCAAGAGAAACTCCTCCTTTGTCTTGACTTCCTCTGGGCCCTCAGGGGTCTTGGGCTCCTGAGGACAGTCTCCAGCAGTATAAATAGAGACAAAGAAGGCCTTCAGTAGTTATATTTTCTTTGTACCCTTTGTCCCCAGGGCACCACCTCACACAGCACTGGGCCTGCATTGCATTTAGGCTCATTTTTTTCTGCAATTGATTTGAAGAAGCCCTTTCTGTTGCCCTTGACCTCTCTTGCAAGGTTGAATTCCAAGGAGGTTGTAAGCTTTCCCAGTTGCCTCCCTACATCCTCCAACAACAGTCTTATAGTCTTCTAAGTGGTCAGCAGATCTGCAGACTCTCTTCTTCCACCTGAGTTTGCCCAGCAGTTCCCTATTTAACCAGTCAGGTCTCCTGGCTTCCCTTCTCGATTCCCCACCTGTTGGGATGCTCTGATCTTGAGCTTGGAAGAAGTGATTCTTGAATGTTAGTAAACTGTCTTGGGTGCCTTTGGCTTCCAGTTTCTTGTCCCATGGAATTTCCCCTAGCAATTGGTTGAAGAGGCCAAAGTTGGCCCTGCTGAAATGCAAGGTTCTCATCCTGCTTGGTGTTCTGTTCCTACTGCACACATCTTGAACTCCACCATCTCATGGCCACTGCAGCCAAGGTTGCCCTCAACCTTCACCCCTTCAACTAGAGCCTTGTTGTTAGTGAAAATCTTCCCAAATTTATAAGAATACAGGAAAAAAATCCTGGGTTACAAATCTTAATGCCCCAAAGTAACCAATGTCACATTATCTTGCTTCGTACATCTGCTTTGCATTTCTAGCTCCTGATTTTTCCAGCAAAAGCTATTTAACCACTAAGCAAAAGAGCCAAGAGTAGAAAGCTACTGGAACTTCCTGGTATCATACCTTCAGCAAATCATTACATGAGTTGTGCCAGCAAAAGCCTTCAGCACTAACAGCAGAGCATGACCCAGAAAGCTTGCATGCTCTTTAGCACAACACGGATCATCTGAGGCATTCTTACCTAAAATTAGCCAAATCAATTTTTCAAACTGGATCTAAAAGCATCTTGCAGTCGTAACAAAGCATGAATTTCATGTTACTACAAGTCACTGTCAGACACATCGTTCTTCAAAGAATGGAAAACTCGCAAACAGTGGTTCAGTGCCTCATGGCAATGGAAGCGCTTCTGGAAATGCCAGCGGCAGCAATGTCATGAGACCATTGCCTTTCTTTAGGAGACCCCAAGAGCTGTCTTAGTTAAGAATGTGTTGTCTTTTCAGAAGCAACCAAAGAAATTAGGTGCTTAGATGCTACAACGCTGACTATCATCAGAAAGGATACCTTTAGGAAAAAAAGAATAGAGAAAGAAGAATAAAGATTGTAATGGATTTGAATACTGCATTGAATGAAGTGAGAAGAGGATATCTGAGAAACACTCTCCTGACAGATCATTTGTAGGATTAGACACACAATTTCAGGAAATTAAAATTAACACATCTTTTTTACAAGGGATAATAAGTAAGAAATAGAGTCTAACAAGAAAAGATGCAATTAAGCTGATAACAGGAAATTTGGTTATGCTGGAAAGGGAAATTCTATTAGCTGGAAAAACTTGGAATCCTTCAAGACTGTTTCAGAAGCTTTTTTTTTTTTTTTAATTAGAAGTGCACAGGATAGACTACCTAATACCTTAAAAAAAACCAACCTAACAAATCCTGCTGTATTTCATTGTACCTTAAAAAAAAACCCAACCTAACAAATCCTGCTGTATTTCATTGTAGGATTTGACAGGTAAAATAGTATTCTCAGGGCTCCATGGGTGATGTTTGCATTGTTTCTTTAACCCAATTTTTACTCATTTGAAAGATTAAAAACTATCATATATTCTTTCAACTTAACATAGATTTTAAAAAATTTAAAAAAAATTAAATGTTTGTACCATAACTTGATCACTGTAGATGGAAAACTAATTTATGTGGCAGTTTTACAATGAAGCTGTATGAAACAGCACTGCATTGGTTCTCCTAAAGGTGTTATTTTCAACCAAGAAAATTCCATACATTCAAGAAAAAGTGTTGTGCTTACTTTCCTCCAATTTCTGATGCTTTTCTGCATTTAAAGTTTCTAGAACCTGAACATGACTTGAGAATTAGCCTTTTTGCTGACATAATATAATTTTTTCTTAAAACTTTACTAAAAATAACTGAAATCATACATGGAAAATTTATTTATGGTTCTTGGGGTAAGAAGTGAGTCCTGGCAGCATCCTGCAGCGCTAGAGTGAATATTCCCTCTCGCAACATCTGATGTTACTTCCCAAATAACAGTTAGGGAAGCAGCAAAGTAACGCTGGGAGCTGAAGCTTGGAGAAAGGGAACTGCCACTGAGATCTTTTCTTGTCACTAGACCCCTCAGTAGTGTGAAGGTGGTGGGAAGTGAGAGACTGGCAGTCTCCTGCCTTCAGAAGCTTGCAAAACTGTAAAAAGAGCATGCTTGGAGAAGCTGGGAAGGGTTGAAAAGGCTTAAAAGAGAGAGGACAGGAAAGCCTAGGAGACTGAAAAGGACTGAAGGTGCATATAGGTGTCTTCCAGCCCCTCTCAGCACAGCACAAGTTTGCTGGGTTTCTAGAGGTTAATGTGAGAACTGGGAGAAGGCTTCTACTGGCTTTTACTGGGAGCACTGTCTGCAGTACTGGGAGTCATCCTCCACAGGGGTAAGCTCGTGCTGAGAGTGTGTAAGGTGCTCTACCACAGTGTCTGATTCTGATTCCATAGCAGCTCTGTATTAGGTGAAAGATGCTGCCCTGCCTGCATGCCTATTTAGGGCATCGCTGAAGGTAGCTAACGTAGTAATATCATATCATGAGAGATTAAAAACTAAAGTTAAAAGAATGCTACATAAAATTAGTTAAAGGGTAGGAAACCTTTATTATGAAATGATGACAGGGTTCATTGTCACAGAATCACAGAACTTTAGAGGTTGGAAGGGACCTCCAGAGATCATCAAGTCCAACCCCACTGCCAAGGCAGGATCATCCAAGGTAGTTTGCACAGGAATGCATCCAGGTGCGTTTTGAAAATCTCCAGAGAAGATGACACCACAGCCTCTCTGGGCAGCCTGCTCCAGTGCTCTGTCACCCTCACTGTAAAGTTTCTCCTCATGTTGAGCTGAAACCTTCTGTGTTCCAATTTGTAGCCATTGCTCTTTGTTTTATTGCTGCTGACACCCACTCCTCAGATATTTGTATACATTGATTAAGATCTCCTCTCAATGTATACAGAATATTGTCCCTAGTTCCTAGTCGGTACTGGATTCAAAGGCTTAAAAACAACTAGTTAGAACCTGCAGCAGATTTAGGAAAAGAGAGGTTGAGTTGAATTTAAAGAGGCATCTTACTCTAAGCTGTGACAATGACTTATTATCTTACTATGGACCTTAGTGGTCCTTGTTCTTAATCTGTGAAAAAGTGACAAAGAGATCTTGTAAGCTGGCAACTGATCATTCCCCCACAACAAGTAGGAAGCAGCAACCAGGACACCCCACAGCTGGAAAATTGTTTACTAACCCATCACTTTCAGATTAGCTGCAACCTTGTGTTTTATGTGAGTAGATCTGTAACCTTTTTTTTAGGTCCTTTCATCCACCATGTTTGCTGAACATAGATCAGTGAACATAGTTTACTGAACCTTAATCTTTCTGCACCACAGCAACAGATTGTTTTCCCCCCAGGTTATTACCTACCTTCCACAGACTCTGAGCATTACCATAGGTAATATCAGTGATGTGTTTTAGTGCTTCATTACTACCAAATTCAGTGCTGAATTCAGTATTATTGGATAGTAATACACCTATCAAGTGAAGAGATGGGAGCAAAGAGTAATTTTTTTTTCCCCTTGTTTTTGGTTTTGAGCAGTTCTATGAAAAAGTTGGATGCTGGCACTGAGATCAGTTTCTGGCTGGTATGTTGAACTGAATTGGATCCTGAAGGAGCCACGCAATATTTTGTCCCCATTCCTTACAATTCTTAATTTTTTTCAGACTGGTGCATATTTAGAAATAAAATCTAGGCAGGTGGGCAAGACGACATGACAGAAATGCCAGGCATAAAAGCAAGTGGACAGGATGGCAAGAGAGTAAGTATCAGTGAGTAAGCAGCCTCACAATGCAGCAAGGGGACACTGTATCCAAGGACCAGGAGAAAAGCTAGCAGAAAAATGCCAGACTAAAAGCAGGACCAAGCAGCCAGCAGGTGTGCCAAGCAGCAGAAGAGAAATTCCACAAAAATCAGCAGATGCATTCAGCAGGAAGGCGATGCCAGGCACTCTGAGCATGAAACAGGGCAGCAGAAGGCCAGTGCCCGTGTGGGGTTGGACCAAGAGGACAATAAGGAGGCAATGCTGATGTCCAACAGATGGACAGGGCAGCAGGAAGCCAGTGTCAAGCAATTAGGTGGTCAAGAGGTAATACCAGACAGTCAGGCAAAGGGCCAAGGCTTTGGGAGGACAACACCACACAGCCAGCAGGTGGAAAGAATAAAAAAGTAGTAAATGCTAGGGAGTCCCCAGACAGACGAGGCAGCAAGAGACCACAGCCCACAAATAATCAGCTGTGACTGTCAGCCACAACCAAACGTAAGCCTGTCAACCAGCTGACAGGGTAGCAGGGTGGCAGTGCTTCTTCAGTAACTTAGGATACCAGGAGAGAAACAGTCCCAAGAATCTAGATGCTCACCCTTTGATAATATCATCAGATCAGAGTGAATCATGAAAATCCACAGGAGAATAGCACACAAATGGAAACAGCAGATGAGTCTGACCCTAGCACTTGGGGAAGCCATGGGACCTTCCTATAAAACAAAAATATGAGCATCCACAAGAAAATCAAACAAATGGGAAAAATATGTCCAAAAACCTGTTTCTGATGATGATTTAAAAAGCAAAAAAATACTAGCAAAGAATTAGTTTGGAAATGATTGGGTGGGATCAAAGATGTTGCTTACCCCTCTCTGGAGCCCACATAATGGGAATGTTGGGAATTTCTGCAGCAGAAAAACAGAGAGAAAAGGGATTTCTGACTCCCAGTTCAAGGAAACCATGTCAATTTAGGACTGGGTAATCTCTTTGGGCAAAAAAATAAGAATTCAACTGAATCTCTGCACATCCCCAGCCACATGCCTTTAGTCTTGAAAAATGTAAGAAGCCCACATCACTTCCATCTCACGACATCCCACCCTTACTCCCCAAACCCACACTTACCTCACACAAGGTGTTTAAGAGGGGAAAGGGGGTGGTCTTGTGAGCTCATTCCCATATCCACTGCAAAATAGCTTGTGAAGATGAACAGGAGTACCCATTAGCCACTGCTGGCCATTTGCCATCTAAACTGACATCATTAACTGTTACTCATCACCAGCGCAGGTTGGTGTTCAAATTTGGCTTAAATACACTCACACAATAATGAGCCTCATGGGGTAATCCTCCTCTATGGTATGAGTTGCAAAAGTGGGACTTATCAAGACCTTTTTACCTTGAACCTCTTCTTTAACTTAAGCATTCTATCATTTAACATGGTTGGGTTCTTTTAAACAAATTAAAGCATGTTTCAGAACTCTTCACTGCTGCCCTGTTTCAGAAATATGTCATGAACTCTGGAATGTAAAAATGGAGAAAATCACAGCAGTGATAAAATCCAGTCATTTACCTAATCTGTCAGTTTAGTTATGAGTCTTTTATTTAGCATCTTCCTGGTAACTGAGTCATAGAATCACAGAATGGTCTGGGCTGTAAGGGACCTCCAAAGGTCATCTAGCTCAACCCCTTCAGAGTCAGCAGGGACATCCTCCACTAGATCAGGTTGCCCAGAGCCCTGTTGAGTCTCACTTTGTGTATCTCCAGGGATGGGGCCTCAACTACCTTCCTGGGCAACCTGTTCCAGTGTTCCACCACCCTCCTGTTCTTAACCTGTTCCTAACACCCAATCTAAATCTGCTCTGCTCTAGTTTGAAGCCATTGTCGCTCATCTTGTCACTGCAGGCCTTTGTAAACAGTCTCTCTCCATCCTTCATGTAGGTCCCCTTCAGGTACTGGGAGGCTGCTATTAAGTCTCCCTAGAGCCTCCTCTTCTCCAGGTTGAACAGCCCCAACTCTTTCAGCTTGTCCCTGCAGCAGAGGTGCTTCGGTCCCTGATGATCATCATTTTCGTGGCCCTCCTCTGGACCTGCTCCATCAGGTCTATGTCCTTCCTATACTGAGGGCTCCAGAGTTGCACACAGTACTCCAGGAGAGGTGTCACCAGAGTAAAGTGGCAGAATCCCCTCTCTGGATCTGCTGGCAATACATCTTTTGATGCAGCCTAGGTTGTGAGCTGCAACCTCACACTTCTTGCTCATGTCCAGCTGCTCGTTCATCAGCACCCCAAAGTTCTTTTCCACAGGGTCGCTCTCTTTCACCTCCTCCTCCAGTCTCTACTGATAGTGAGGATTGTTCTGGCCCAGGTGCAGACCCTGCACTTATTTTTTTGAACCTCAAAAGGTTCACCTAGGCCCACCTTTACAGCTTGCCCAGGTCCCTCTGGATGACATATCATCCCTCAGGTGTATGGCCAGTTTATCAAGGATCACACTTCACTTTTTCTATCCACTTACAAGTCCATGTTGTACGTGTACTTATCTGTATCCTTCTTACTGGTAACAATGACAACCTACGTCTCACAATCTCAACCTACATCAAAGGCAGTAATGTAAGAAGACAACTCTTCCCTTTCCAACAGACTTAGAGAAACTTAGACACAACTGAGAAATTATTAGTTCTGCTGTGAACCACTGAATTAGGATTTGGAAAGGTCACAGAGACCTTTGAACTCACCAGGTACTTATACACAACAAAGCTTTTAAAGCATACGGGAGTAATAGATTACACGGATGGAGCATTGTTTGTACTGATCCTCTGGGTATCAGCCTCTCATTCTTCTTCTAGATAAGCAAGGCACAGGAATATTAGAGGTTAATGTAACATCAAATCTAGAAATTTGGGTCACAGAACAGGAATTTTGTCCATATCCAAACTTTTCTGTATCAAACACCACTCTTTGGACTTGTAACAAAATGACAGGAAATACAGGCAGGAGATCAAGAGATCCCCATTGTACTACTGGCAATGGCATAACGCAGCCAGTGTGACACCCACTCTGCCTGAACTAGAGAGGGTACTACACACAACTGCAGAATGGTATGGGGCTGGAAAGGACCTCTGGAGATTATTGAACCCAGTACTCCTGCTGAAGCAGTTTTGCCTAGATCAGGTTACACAAGGACGTGTTCTGGCAGGTTTTGAAAGTCTCCAAAGGAGACTCAGAAAGGAGACTCCACAACCTCCCTGTGCAGCCTGCTGCAGTGCTCCATCAACATCAAAGTGAAGACAAGGGAGGTTATTCTTCCATTGTACTCATAACTGGTCAGGCCAGTTGAGTACAGCTTGAGTACTGTGTCCAGTTCTGGGCCTCTCAGTTCAAGAGAGATGTTGGGGTACTGGAACGTGCCTCAGAGAAGGGTGACGAAGCTGGTGAGGGGCCTGGAGCACAGCTCTATGAGGAGAGGTTGAAGGAGTTGGGATTATTTAGCTTGGAGAAGAAGAGGTTCAAGAGTGACCTCATTGCTGTCTACAACTACCTGAAAGGAGGTTGTAGCCAGGTGGGGGTTGGTCTCTTCTCCCAGGCAACCAGCAACAGAATAAGGGGACACAGTCTCAAGTTGTGCTGGGGAAAGTATAGGCTGGATGTTAGGAGGAAGTTCTTCACAGAGAGAGTGACTGGCATTGGAATGGGCTGCCCAAGCAGATGGTGGAATCACTGTCCCTGGAGGTGTTCAAGATAAGTCTGGATGGGGCACTTAGTGCCATATCTAGTTGATTGGATAGGGCTGGATGATAGGTTGGACTGGATGATCTTGGAAGTCTCTTCCAACCTGTTTGATTCTATGATTCTATGACATTTTTCCTTTTGTTTGGGTGGAACTTCCTGTCTATAGAGTACAAGGTAGTCAGAGCATGTCTTGGCACTTGTACGAAACTGTGACATTATGGCCAGCAATAACTACAGTTAGCTCACCACATCAACAAAATTCCTAGCACTTTCTCTCCACAGGGAGATCTTTCAAGGTTTGATGAAAATGAATTATGACAAACTGATCTCAGCAAACCATAAGAACATGTCTACTTGGTGAGGAAAATATGGACTTTTAAAATCTAGTGAAAGGTTAAATGTCGATAGTACATAACCCACTTTTAATTTGGGTATCCTCGTTACAAAATAACTTGGAAAAAGAATATATGTAGAAAGTGATGAGAAGCTAAAACATGGTTTAAATTAAGGTTACAATTTAATTACTTTCTTTTCCATAATAGATAAGTCTCGTGCCTGAGTGGGACAAAAGTAATTTTGGTTTTCTATTGCTGTACTTAATACTGAGTCAATGTCTTGCTAAAGCTTCACTGCTCCAGATGGAGTAGCAAAAGCAGGCAAAGGACTGGTTATAATCCTAAGGACAACAGCTGCAGTCAGTTGCTTTTCAAAACTCTTCTGGTTTCTTTCTATTTAGTGGCTGGAAAAGCTCCTACAGAGCAGGCAAGGAGCAAATGAGAAATTTGCTGCTTGTTGCTAAGTATCAGTTTAATGATCAACTATTTTAATAATGAGTCATTTTGCTTCTCTGGTGTGCTGATGTCAAAAGGACTACCTCAACTCCATCCTTGATGTATCTCACATGCAAACTAGTATCTGCCTTTACCTGGGTACCATTCCTTTAATATGCCTTCACAGAGAAGTTTCCCTAACATGTTTATAATTTTTTTTAAAAAGAAACTTCTCCAACTTTAATTAAACTCTTTGTAGCAGACCATGACTAGAAAAAATGACACATTAAGGACAAGAATTGCATCATGACAGGCCTGAAAATGCTTTCAATGTTATTTTGCCTTAAACTGATTTTTAATTTTGTTCAGTACCTTATTACCTTCTGTAAAGAGATGCCTTAATGGAAAATAGCTTTAGAAATGCTTAAGACAAGGAAATTCCAGAATTTCCAAACTGAAAATTCTGTTTTGTGGAAGACTTATGGTTGGGACATTCTGCCCCAGGTACAGAAAGGTCTATCCACCATAGCATTACACTGCTAGTAAGAGCCAAATTGATTAAACTAACAGAGGTGCCAATGTCAGCCACAGACAGCACGGTTGAAACACAGCTAAAAGGTTCCAGCAACGCTAAGTGGAAGAGAATCCTTCTCTTTATTGTAAGAAAAAGTGCAGTATAAGCTTGTTCAGCCATACAATAACAGGTTGGAAGGGACCTCAAGGATCATGTAGTTCAACCTTTCTTGGAAAACCCAATATTGGTCTGGGTGTGTTTTTGAACACATTTGGGATCACGCATTTGTCAACCCACTGAGTCTTTTTCCAACTCCCATTCTGAAATTACTTTGGAATAAAAAAGCTTGATTTAAAAATCACAGAATCATAGAATGGTAAGGTTGGAAGGGACCTCAAGGATCATCTAGTTCCAAGCCCCTGCCATAGGCAGGGACACCTCCCACTACTACAGCTCACTGAAGGCCTCCTCCAACCTGGCCTTGAACACCTCCAGGGAGGGAGCAGCCACAACCTCCCTGGGCAACCTGTTCCAGTGCCTCAGCACCCTCACTGGAAAGAGCTTCCTCCTAACATCCAGTCTAAATCTCCCCTCTGTCAGTTTAAACCCATTTTAAAATCTAAAACCATTTACAAATCTAAAGGGGAAAAAAAATAAAGAAAAAAAAATATATTTCCTGGCTCATTACTTTGGCTTTGACATTCATTCTCAAATCATTTACTGTTGTTTTGCTCCTGTTTTCTTCTTTTCAACAGAGTTTATAAATATTTCATGCACATTTGAAAGGAAGAACACAGAACTACTAGTTGCTATTTGAGAGTATTAAGTAAGCTAAAATAAAGCAAATACATTTGATCTTCAAGTGGTCAAAAATATCCAGCTGCTTAACAGGGATTCTAGTAGTATTATCTTTAGGATATGATAGTCAGACAACTTTACATGGAGGCTAATACATTACTTAATGCCCCAGCATCCTCAGCAATATTATCAGAGTTGCATCTTCAGAAAAGAGAAGCCATCCACAAAATCCTTTTGGACACAGGAAATAAATTTGCTTATTTATTAATTTTGGGATCAACTATCATCTGCTTTAACATGTGCAGAACATAAGGCTAGAATCTAGTCTGGCCTTCTGCACAAGGTAACTCATTAAACATCATCCATGCTGTCTGTAAGTAGTACAAAATAACTTGAGTCTGACAGGAGTGTGAAAGTAGTCATCGCTTCTGATTTGACAGGATTAAAACAAGAAATGCAGCTGCTCTTTATCAAGTTTGTTTGTATGATTCATCTTTCATTGTTAAGCAAACAAATCAGCCCAAACACTTCAAACCCCTTCTGTTATGAGTGTTTTTGTAGTTTTCTTTTTTTTTTCCTATCATCAGCTATTTTTATTATTCTCTTTAACAGACTAAGAAAGCCATTGGTATCGTTATTATTTCTTAAAGAGAATACAGCATTTTAATAATAATAATAACATAGTATATACTGTGTATTATTATTTCTCAAAGAAAGTAGAGGGATTAATAAAGTATATGCCAGTGGTCTTTATGATGAGCAGATGAAGCTGTGTAGCTCTCACAGAAAGCACCTATCCAAGCCACCATACAGGTTTTTTACCTACCTCTATTTTTTAAATTATTTTTTTCCTTACCATCTTCAACCTTGTCTGCATAAAGAAATCCAGACAGAAGCAAGTTGAGAGACAAACATTCTTTCAGTGTTGTATCTCAGCTGGACATCCAGACAAGGAAATATGTCCAAAATTGCTACTTTCTCCAGAACATCAAGTATTTACCAAGCCCTCTTTATGGACCAGAATTAGCATTCTCCTCTGCATATATTTTGAGGGGTTATGTTTTCTGTTTGGAATTTTTTTTTTTTTTTTTTCCTCCAGACTTGAGTAGAGGCAGCTGCACCAGGGAGAGGACTGAGATTTCTGTCTTTGGGCTCTGAACTCCTTTCTCATGCAAAGAGAGGGTCAAATGAAAGGAGAAATAGAATAAAATTGTGTTTCATCCATAAGTTGCTTAACCCAAATCCACCAGTTAGGATGATATGTGCTCATGGAATTTGACCAGTGTGATATATGGCCACATCCACTCTTTAACAGCAGAAGGGACAAATATGGAATCACAGGATCACAGAATGGTAAGGTTGGAAGGGATCTCAAGGAGCATCTAGTTCCAACCCCCTGCCATAGGCAGGGACACCTCCCACTAGTACAGGTTACTCAAGGCCTCATCCAATCTGGCCTTGAACACATCCAGGGAGGGAGCATCCACAACCTCCCTGGGCAACCTGTTCCAGTGCCTCACCACCCTCACTTGAAAGAACTTCCTCCTAACATCCAGTCTAAATCTCCCCTCTGCCAGTTTAAACCCACTGCTCCTTGTCCTGTCATTGCAGGACCTTGTAAATAGTCCCTCCCCAGCCTTCCTGTAGGCCCCCTTCAGATACTGGAAGGCTACTATAAGGTCTCCTTGAAGCCTTCTCTTCTCTAGGCTGAAAAGCCCCAACTCTCTCAGCCCGTCCTCAAAGGAGAGCTGCTCCAGCCCTCTGATCATCTTCGTGGCCCTCCTCTGGACCTGATCTAACACTTCAATGTTCTTGTGCTGAGGGCTCCAGAACTGCACACGGTAGTCCAGATGGGGTCTCAGGAGAGCAATGCAAAGGGGCAGAATCCCCTCCCTTGCCCTGCTGGCCACACTGCTCTTGATGCAGCCCAGGACTCAGTTGTTGTCTGGGCTGCATGTGCACACTGCAGGCTCATGTTGAGCTTTTCATCACCCCAGACCTCCAGGTCCTTTTCCTCAAGGCTGCTCTCCAGCCATTCACCACCCAGCCTGTATTTGTGCTTGGGATTGTACCTACAAAGGTGCAGGACCCTACACTTGGCCTTGTTGAATTTCATGAAGGTCAAGTGTAAGGTCCTGCACCTGGGTAGATTCTCTTTTTTGTGTAACCTCTGATACTCAAGCAAATGGAGCTGAATGGCCTCTGGTTTCCTCCCCTCCCACATCTCTCACTGCAGCTGTCCTCACAGCTGGTACGTGTCACGATGCAGTGGCTGAAGTTGACGATAGCAAAACCAAGCTCCTCAGTGATGCTGGCATGTTACCAAGTGACCCTAGGAAACTCAAACAAGAGAAGAGAAAGTGCACTTTTCAGCACGTGATACATCAGCTACATCACTCTGGCATTTCCTAGGACACAGGTACCTCTGTAATCTGACAGCGCATTGGGTAATGCAAATCATCTGTACACTGGTACCTCTCTAAGAAACCTGTAATGGTTGTCTAATGAAGAGTACTCTGCAACAACAACAAAAAAAAATCTACTCTGCTACAATAGCATGCCTTTAAAATATTATTTTAGAACTCTTAATTAAATTATTAAAGCATAAATACATTTGGATTTTTACACCACCAAGTACAGTGTTTCAAATAACAAGTTTAACTGAAAAATTGAAGTAGATGGGATCAAGACCTTAACATACGAAATAGGACCTGTCTGGAGGACTAAGGAAAAAGGACCGGTACCTCATAGGCTGGCTGATAAGTTCCGACAGGACATGGAAGGAGTCTGTCACAGAGCAGCATATTTGTTACTTAGATGTAGCTATCAAGTTTTCATAACTCAGCCTCTTTAGGAGCATGTTGGATTGGAAACAATTTTCTAAGACATCTGGAGAACAGTTATTCCAAAAGGGCTCCTAGCAAGTGACAGGATGAGATACCACACATGCACAGCGCACGGCACTGCACAATAGCTCTGCAGATAAATCACTTAACAAGGAGCAGGACCTCCATTAAGAGATACAGAAAACTAGTGTCTTAAAATAGACCACAAAAAAAAAACCCTCTTCAAAAGGTTATTATATTGGAGGCTACCTTGAATATTGAAGGGTGAAAATCTGAAACAATATCATGAGTAACTAAAGGATATTAATTAAAGGTTGCATGGTTTCCCAATATTCCTATCACAAAATGACTCATGTCCTGCATGAAGTGAAGGTTTCATTCCTCCTCACTACAGAGTCATCCTGAGGAGACCATTTCTAAAAAGAAAATTAGTTTCTTTTTGCCCCAGTTAAGCACACTAACATGTATTTGGTATGGCACTAAGAAGAGCTGAATACTACTGAAGAAGGCCAGAAGTACTTTCATACCCACAATGAACAATACTGAAGTCCTGGGAAGGCACTATCTGAACCATGGAGGATGAAAAAAAACCTATCTATTTTTAGTTTAAATGATTGGCTAGTAAACGAAAGTTGTGATTTGCCACATCTCAGTGGATTTGAATTTATTCAAGGGAATATATGCTGCTTTGAGAGCATGGCTAGAGCACAACACAAGCTTCTCAATGCATCAAGGAAACTGAAGGGGAAGCAAAGAGAACACAGGGAAATGGCAAACCATAGAGAATAGGCTGCTTGGACAGAGATCTGGAAGGACAAAGATACTAAACTAGTCTGGGGAAAAAATATGGAATTTGCAGAAAAAAAGTCACATTAAATTCTAAAGGAGAAACTTGGAAAATAGCAATGGTGAAAGATATTGTAGGGAAACAGGAAGGACCAGTGACAGAAGATTGGCACTTGGTAATGACCATAATGCTGGTGCAGTTCTGAACTGAATTACAGAGTTTGCAGCACAGCAGAACAGAGGTTTTCTGCTCTCCAAATGGGACTTTTGGCTGCTTAACTTTGAAGTACTTTGTTCATTCTGAGCATGCTGCTGCTTTTTTTTTTTTTCCTAGAGAAATGTTGACAAATAGGACAGAGCTGCAGACAACAGTGCTTCCTTTCCATGGACCAGAGAACTTGGATGAGAGAGGATATACTGTCTGATTAAAAGAAAACAAGCACACATCTGCATGTATTTTAAAACTGTCTCTAAATATTGAATCATCAGCAAGAACCAAAAGGAGTATTCATAGTTTTTGCAGAGCACTGGAAAAGGAGGAAGACTGTAAGGAAATGTATCTCGTTTCACAAGACAGAAAAGAGTTCTTCCATGATACTTCTGAAGCCTTATCTTAACATTTCAGGGCTGATGATCACCTGCAGTGTGGCCGAACTATTTGTCCCTCCACATAATGCCACAGCTCAAGGATGTCTAGCACAACAGCTGATTTCTATTGCTATTATCTAAGCACATGTTAGTCCTGTAGTGGGACAAACAATATTTGTGAACCATTCCAGGGTAAAAGAAGAGCCAGAAGACTCTGCTAGGGGCAGACAAGGTAAAATTTTGATGTACAATTTTGCAAAAGAATAAATGCAAAAGCAGAGAAGCCAGAAGACAGTAACCTGCACAGAGCACCTTTGTACATGGTCTCTTTCCTTTCTTCATTATACTGGAAATGGTAACACATGAACTAAATTTCTACCTCAGCAGGCTACCTAGTGCTCAATGAAAAGGCTCTCACATGATTTAATACTTTCACCAGCATATATATATATATATATATAAAATCAGCAGCATTCTGTAAGAACTGCAACTGTTTGCCACTCAAGTACTGTAGCTCCAAGGGAAAAGATGGCCTGCATGTGGAAATACAACATGGAACTTGGACCATATGTGAAGCTGTACTGGTTTCAGCTGACCGGCCCCACTAAGAGGGGTGAGGCACAGGGGATGGGGGAACAGGGCCACCTCCCCACAATGGCACAGTGACAGAGCAGGCTGGGTGGTGTATTCCACAGCATGCTGACATGGGACTCACTAAATGGCAGCACAGGGGTTGGCTGGGTTTTCTGGGACTCACTGGGCTTTCTGGGACTTGCCAGTTTTAAAGTCTCCTGTCCTGGATTTTTGTGTCTGCTCCCCAGTTTCAAGGCTGGGGTTCATGTAATTGTTTTTTGGTTTGGGTTTTCTCAGGTACTTTTTCCTCTTTTTGTTGTTTTCCCTTTCTGTGGTCTGATATGTCCACAAGAGAGCAGGAAATTGTCCTTGTCTCAACTGACATTTCAGTTTTTTTAATTGTCTCCTTTCCTCCTTGCCCAGACAGAGGGGAGCACTGGGGATTCAGCTACCAGCTGAGTTAAAATCAGGACAAAAGCCCTGATCTCTGACCAGCAACAAACACTTCTGAAATCAAAAAGCAAATTGCATGAGCATTTCCAGCATGGATTTAAAGACCACTCTCATAAATTATAGACAAAGTTAGATTGTTAAAAACCCCTATGAAATGAAGCCTACACATTGGCCACAGTCCAAATGCAAACCACCAGCTGTCACCACAGATGAAGAATTCCAGCATTCACTAACGACATCTACGACAGCTTCCTTCAAACTCAGTCATCTTTGGGGGAGTTTTGTTTTTTAAATATCCACATGTATTTAATGACTTCTAGTCACGTTGACGAGAAAGTAAAGGACATTCACACTCCTTAATTCAGCTGACCTTTGCTCCTCCAGATGTGAATCATAGGAACTAATGCAAAAGCTTCTCCAACCCACTGACTAGACTGAGGGTACAGAGACCAGAGATGGGCAACAAAATCAGATGTTGTGAAAACTCCTGAAATAATCTCTTCCATTCATAAGAAAAATGTCATTTGAGATTGAAACAAGTGCAACAGCCTGGGATGATTCTGATATGGTGTTCAAAAGGCACAGTTAGTGGGGTAAATGAGTCTTTTTTTTTTTTTTTTAAATCATGCATTTCTTAATTTCAAGAAGTTATTTCTGATAGATACATTACACTGGGCACTTCATTTCAATTCACATTAATTCTTCACCCTGCAAATACTGTTAGGAACTAACTTTACCGTCTACAGTACAGTAGCAATTATGTATCCAGGTTCAGAAAATAAAGCAGAGAAATATATTTTCTAATCAAAAGGGCAGGAGGATTAAGGAGAAGCAGAACTGAATCATTCCAGCTGAAACACGACCTGAGGGACTACTCTCCCCACTCTCAGGACAAACGCTACAATGTCTTCCTGCATCAGGTTCGAGGATGAGCAGTCATAAAATGATGGCATCTCAACAGCACAATGTCACAATCACACAGCTTCAATATACCCCTTCAGTGATGAGAGGAGAGCACACCGGGCAAACACTACACATTGAAGAGATCAAAGCCACTTTGTACATCCCTGCAAGGTCTCCTGAAGGCTTGCTATTGCACACTGCATGTTGATGACATGGATTTCCCAGGCTGACCTGGGTCTTGTATTAACCTGACAAATAGAGAAGATGGAGCCAAAGCTCCTGCTGCTTCACAGGTTCCTGCCATGACACTTACTAGCAAACTAATTTTCTTCCCTTAAAAACATTTGTTTGAGTGAATGAGAAAATAAACTCTCTCTTTAGAGCAAACCTAATCATTGCCACTTTGTAATAAAAACAGTGAATCAACTTCTCCACTGTCATTTAGTCTGGTCTTGCAGGTTAATTCAACTTAAATGAGTGGAAATTGAGCAAATACTGCCCTACATAAATTCTTTCTAGGTATGAGAATAATTGGACAGTCAGAAAACTTCACTGTGTTATGACCAACTAAAGTCTTGCATTGCTATTCTGCTTAAAAGCTATGCAATTTTTCTGCAGCACAAGTTATCAATAATCTTGCTCTCAGTGTGTTTTTTACTATACAGTCTAAAAACACTTCAACAACTCAGATAATTTTTAAATGCCTCACTGTAACATCGAAACTAATCAAATCATCACCCACCTGTCTTTTCTTGTTTGAGTAGCAGAGTTCTCATGTGTTGATTCTTGCACTAAATGCTGCTTGAGAATCTGTGGCTAATTTTTGGCACTGGTTGAAATGCTTTCTCTGGCATATGCTTAACCCTCCATAAAAGTAATAAGTCAGGAGAATCAAAGCAGAAATTCTCCTCTCCCTTTACACAGTGCTGGGAATACAATCTCCAAAACCATTAGTTTGCAAGAGACAAATTCAGCCAATGTGCTTTTCACTTTGCTGTTGTTTTAGCACACTTAAGTTTCATTGGCTAGCACACTGTGGGCATCTCATACTGTTCCCATGTTATGATACCCTTAGGTTTTAGTCACTCAAGGTTTCTAGCGTATAGCCTAAAAACACCAAAAGTAACGTACAGGACCATTTTCTTTATGTCTGTGTTGAGTTACACACACCACAGAATCCCTGAAAACATCTGGTTGGAAGAGATCTCAAAGATCATCCAGTCCAACCCTTGACCCATCACCGAAGGGTCAAGACTAAGACTAAACCATGTCACTAAATGTTATACAACAATCTAAAAAAGTATTTTTAGATTCCAAATGGAAAAAAGTTAAACTGCAGTCATGGTTAACAGAATGTGTATGTAAGTTAAAGGCACTGCAGGCATGTTACAATGAACCCAAATCAACTCCAAGTTCAAAGTCTAAGCAACTGAAAACTTATACATGAGTAATTAAGAGAAATCTAAATGTGTGAAATTATGCAAAAAAACACGTCAGGCACTCAATATTAATTCTGCTCTTTAGTAAACATAAACAATTTTAAAAGTATGTGTTTTTAAATAATAATCTAATTTGGAACTCTTAAACACCAAAATATTTCAACAGCTATCACCCTGTCACCGAATATGGCAACTCATGGCCATGAGACTATCAAGTTCAGTTTGCTTTTTT
>VWZE01014928.1:2680-26487 GCA_013396675.1 Eubucco bourcierii | reverse complement strand
TTTTTTTTTTTTTTTTTAACCTTACCTTAGCTCTTTAAAAGTGGAATGTAACCAGATTTCCTGTGCAGCTTTTACACTGGAGGTTACCTCCATCTCTGCGTCTGTTTAACTTGTTTTGATCGTATGCTGTCAAGCAAAGGAACTGCAGCTCTGTACAGAAGTTTTCCCCCCTATCTGCCTCCCACGCTTTAACCTATAGCAGGAGCTGTCAGTGCAGCAGCCTGCAAGGGAGAATTAAAGGACCTTTCTTATCCTGTTTTTCCTTGTGGGGGACACAAAAAAAGCTACACAAGTTTCTGCTTTGCAGGGCTGCACTGCAGCGCTAAGGAAAATTACACCCAAAAGTCGTTTGAAATCTGTTTTGTAAGGGAACTGGAAATCCATTATACTGCAGCACATTTGAGTTTGGAAACTGTTTCGGGTCAGAACCCAGGGTCAGAGCAATTCTCATGTGCTATATTCCCTGTTGCTTTTTCTGTTTCCAAGGCGTGTATCACTTGACCTGACCAGAGATACTGCAAAGTAAAGAAACAGAGGAAATTTCAAAACAGTATTACCCCCTCCCCCAGACTTATATATTTCTACACCAAAGGGCAGATTTTTCTTATTCCAGAACTATCTCACCTCCGGAGTGACATCTCGTGGTGCAAACCCTGTTCCTCCAGTTGTTAAAATCAAATTAAGTTCCTTCTCATCACACCAGTCTATCAGCGTCTCCTGAAAGAGAACATGAATCCTGTCAGATCTTAGGAGTAATACGTGGGATGGATTTATCTCAGAAAACACCTGAAGACTTGAAGTGTCTTAAAACCAGAGACACACACAACACATACAGGAAATTGTGATATCACCCCTTTGGTTTTTTTTAAAAAGCACTGTTTGTAGCCAATGTGTGACAGATAATTCAAGGATCCATCATAATGTTTTTAGAAATGGAAACTGAAATTCTGTTCTCCACCTCTTGACCTGAAATGGAAAACAAGAATTCACAGTTACTCACTTATATCACTGTTTATCATGATTTTGAGACACAAATCTAATGCTTGGAGAGGTTAACAGAGTTTGTGCATTTCATTCATGTGACAAGGGTGATTCATATCACAGTAACTTCAGCCTCCATGCTCCACTTTTTAACAGCCTGAGAAAAGCAAAAGGCAGGTATTTGTAATCTTCTCTGGTAAAAGACGTAGCAATACACCTGATGCAGCAACACAGAGGATTATTATCTTTTTCATGATCCCTACAATATTTCAGTGGGCCTGTGTATACCAATTCTAGGGCTGGGCTAAGCAAGCTTAAGCAATCTGTCATGTCTATGTAATGACATACAGTGCTGGAGAACTCAGGCTACTGAAGTGTTTGCTATGATTTGCATTCATTTTGTAAATTTTTAACTGGTTTTCAAACTGTGATAAAAATTTGACCTAAGCAGGAAATCCAGGTAGCCTCCACATGACTCTGCCATGTTCCCTCCACACTGCCACGGGTTAGTGACAGCAGCAGAAGGGCTGCTTGGAGCTCAGAATAAGCTGTGTTACACAGAAAAGCATCCATCTGCATGAATCACTTAGGTCAGTTTTTGAGCTATGGTGACTCTAGCAAAGAAAGCTCATGCTTTGAAACAGCTTAAGGCACATTTATGTTTCTGGCATATTACACTGGGAGGGAACTCTTCCAGTGACTTCTTCTCTAACAGATTTTTATTTACCATTAAGTTAGAGCTGAGCAATACACTGATTAAAAAGCTTTAAGTGCTGTTGGTGGTCATAAACTGCTCATAACAGTTTAAAAGTACAACCAATCTAGATTAATCATCAGGGGTATATTCTGCAGACTTAGGACTCCTGTGTAACTTCCAGCTAAGAGAAAGCTCGCATACAGCCTCTTCCAAACTGCAGGCAGAATAAATGCGTGCCTGCCCACCAGGCTCCCATGCAAGTACATCCAAGGATGGTTTGAATTGGCCAAACCACTTTGTCTTGTTTCCCCTTGTTTTACTTATTCTTTCCACTTCCTTTGCAGCATTACCACAGAAGTGTCAAGGTTGGAAGGGACCCCAAGGCTCATTGTGGTCATTTGAGGGATCCTAGGTCCCCATTAAACAAAACCATAGGGACAGAGGCCCATCCTGTGGACCTGGTCATCCCAGGATATTGCAATACTCTGTTCCATTCTCTGGTATCACAGCTCAAAAGATAGTGCCTGACTCGATCTCTGCCCCTCTCTTCCCTGCCTTTCTTGCTTCCACTTCTCCTCTCCAAGAACAGCACACATTCTTATGTCATGGTTCATGGAGATGACCATGGAATTGACCCACCGAGGCCTCGTAGCACGCAGCTGGGGCGGATGGGCAGTTTTGGCCTACCCTCAGGCTGACTGAGAGTGGAAGGAGTGGAGGATTCTAGAAGGCCAGTTTGGGTCTAGTGAGTTTTGTACTTTTTCTACCTGATCGCCTTTGTATATATGCTCTTGTAAACAGAATTTCTCTCTAAACTTCCCATCAATGTGCAGTATCCTCATTCTTACTCTTGGAAAAGATAAGAGTCATCTCTGTCCACCAGCACTGGAAAGCTCATGGCCCAAATTGAGACAGAATTATAACTGGTGCCCAACGTGGCCATGGGCAGGAACACCTCACACTAGACACTTGCTCAGAGCCACATCCAGTCTGGCCTTAAAAACTTCCAGTGATGAGGCTTCCACCATCTCCCTAGGCAACCTCTTCCAATGTCTCACCACCCTTATAGTGAAGAACTTCTTCCTAACATCCAATCTGAGTCTACCCACTTCTAGCTTTGCTCCATTTACCATAGCCCTATCACTACTTGACATCTTAAAAAGTCTCCCACCAGCTTTCTTGTAGCCCATTTCAGATACTGGAAGGCCACAATAAGGTCTCCTCTCTAGACTGAACAGCTCCAACTTCCCCAGTCTGTCTCCGTAATAGAGAAGCTCCAGACCTTTGATCATCCTCGTGGCTCTTCTCTGGGCACGTTCCAGCACACCTAGATCTTTCTTGTAACAGGGGCTCCAGAACTGGATGCAGTACTCTAGGCAGGGTCTCACCAGAGTGGAGTAGAGGGGCAGAATCACCTCCCTCAACTTGGTGGCCACACTTCTCTTGATATAGCCTAGGATTTGGCTGGCTCTCTGGGCTGCAAATGGACACCAGTGGCTCATATTGAGCTACTTGCCCACCAGTACCCTCAAGTCCCTTCCTTGGGGTTGCTCTCAAGCCAGTCACTGCCCAGCCTCTATTGGTGCTAGTCTTTATTAAAACTGCATCCATTCTCTTACTCTGGCCCTTCACAGGACAGCGTTCTACTCAGCTATGCTGTAAACTGCCAGAAGTTTCAGTTTATGTGAGCCTTTCAAATATGCTGGAGAACAGGTAATGTCTCAGAGCTCCACAAAAATGAATTATTAACTCTGACTTCTACTTACATTTTGAAAACACGTGAATTACAGCAGTAAAAAGCACTGTAAGTCGTACAACTGTTTGATTCAATTACATGCACTTTTATAACAAAATAGGGTATTTTAAAGAGGTGGTATCTTCTCAATTTTGTTGTCTACAAACATACTTGTCTTGGCGTCAAACAGCTACAAATTTCAGACCACATTTGAGAGAAGGTCAGGGTGAAAATGGTGTTTGGTGAAGTTAGAGCTTAATATTGTGCGTGTGTGTGTATATATATATGGACATATATATATATATATATATAAGAATTGTACAGCCAAGAAAAAAAATAAGCATAAAACAGGAGGAAGAGATTTTATGATTTTTAAAAATATTTATCTTTAGATAAAATAAAACTCACCAAACCACCTGGTTTCAGAGGTTAAATAAATCCTCCTTCTATTCTCATTCTGCTACAGCCCAGTAACACTGCAGTTAACAGAGGGGAACAAAAGCCATGTGCTAGCCCACAAAAAGCTGAAGATGCCAACATACACTCTAACTGCTCAACAATGTGAGCGGTAACTAAGTGCCTGTTCCTGCTATTCCCTCAGTGTACCTGGGTGGCTATAGCACTCTGGCAAGTTTCAGTTATGGTAAAGAAACACAAGCTTCCAGTGAGAAGACCTTTGACCACAAGGCAGTAAGCAGGTCTGGGCTTCACTGTATTTCAGAAATGTAAGTGTAGCATTGAGATCTTTTACAGCCATGGAAAAAAACACCCAACACTGATATTCAGCTTATTTGCTTTCCATCTAGTTAACAAGACTCTATCCCACTGTGGTGCTAGGCCAAAACAGGCCAACATAAGCACTACACAAACCCAAAAGAGGTCCTGGTTTGTCCAGACACAGTCCCTCTCTCCCTCTGCCCTTCTTGTCAGGGTCAAGGGAGCACAGGAGAATAAAGGGGCATGAAGCCATGAAGTCTGGCTCCAAAGGGTATGTCCTCCCTTTGTGGCAAGCAATAGGCAGGTGTTCAGGACACACTGCCTCTGCTAGGCCCATGTCTTTACGCCCTATGCTTAAGGCCTGGTTTGATGCCGTTCTATTGGCCGATTGTGCTGGCTGCTGGGATTGCCTATCAGCCAAATTGCTTTTTGGGCAAATGATAAATACAAAATCAATTTGAAAACAATTTGCCTTGCCTTGTATGGGTCGGAGAAACAAGAAGGGCAGCTGTTGAGGCTTTGGCTAAAAAAACCCTCTCCTAGCAAGCAACTATACAGCTGCCCTGCCAAAAGCTGTAAGGACAAGAGGTGCTCCAGACCTGTGAGCCTCGCCATGCACATTGGCAGCCACCCCAAGCACTGGAGAAAACCCCAAGCCACAGCCTGCCAGCCACCTGCATCCTCCGCTTGCCTGCATGTGCCAAAGGGATGTGCTCCTTACAAAAGCAGCCTAGCCTGCCAGCCTAGGTTGCCAGCAGCCTAGCCAGGTGAGTAAACCTGACAGATCTAACCTTAAAAGTGTCCATAAAGTTTGTGTGTCAGCCGCCTTGCTCAGCAGCCATAAAATCACCTAGTGGGCAAGCGGCACTGCTGCTGTGAACCTCCTTCCAGTTTAAATTAATGTTTGCAGTTCTGGGTTTTGGTCCACTGTTTAAACTACCTGTTCCCTGTGCAAATAACCACAGTCATGCATCCGTGCCTTGACAATAAGTTTTCTGGAGATATTTAATATTAATAACTATTTTTCATGTTTTTATCAGTATTTTCACTTGGTTGTTATTATTAATAATAATAATTCATATATCATCATTAGCACTGCAATCTTTTAAAGCCATGGAAAAATACCCAAGACTGATATTCAGCTTATTTGCTTTCCATCAAGTCCACAAGGCTCTATCCCACATAACATTCTCACTGACATTTTAAGCATCTAAAAAAAGGAAGCACCAGCTCAATCAGCTGAGGACAAAAGACTACTTATATCCACTTTGCTGTTGCCAGCAGTCCAGCTGGATTCTCCACGGGCTTTGCACGGATCTGAACTTGCTGTGTCTTCAAACAAGAATTCCTCTAGGCCAGAGACCAGATATTTGGCTTTACTGAAGCTATGCAAGCAAAATCATTACAAAACATTTTTCAACCAGAAAAAATGTCATTGAATAATTTTTGTGCATCTTTCTTCTATTGTTTCAGTGATGATAAGCTCTCAAGGCAACATGACACTAGGTCAACAGGTTATCACTGTCACTGCCTCCAATCAAGGAAATTATACCGATGAATATAGAGGCATACACTCCCTAGCTCTGAAAACACCACTATAAAGCTACTATCAACTTTTTAAAAGCTAGAACAAAACTCCAGCTTCCCAGGAAAATAACCAAGCAATAAAACACACAGTATTTTTAACAACCAATATCCTAAACCAGGTTTTATATCACTTCTTTTCTAGTGCCAAGGTAGACAAGGAGCAATGATGTCCTTACAGTCACTTATTAGACACATTTTTACTTCCCAAGCATAGAACTGTGATTCTAATCTGTTCAGATTTCATTGAAGTCTTAGAATAATTACAGGTTTTGCACAGAAATAAAATGTCCGCCCAGTTGTCTCCTTAAGATTTGGATTAGATCTGGTGCCATGTCCTTCCTATCTATTTCTTTGTATTTTCTCTTTTGAATGCATTTAAGTTTCTTCCTTTTAAATAAGAAAGCTTTGGGTCTAACACACATTTCCATCTCATCATCCAAGGAGTTCTTGTTTCAATCTCTCCCAGCTTGAAATTACTGTTAGACTTCCTATGCACTGCTCAACCTTGAGCTGATTTCAGTTATTTCACAGCTCATAAAAAACTTTGTTTATGATCTATTTGAATTTAACTGGTGTTGATTTTACCAGTGCAGGAAAATCTTGCCTCATTATTTCCCCAATTTCTTAGCGTTTCACATACAAATTCATTGATGTTAAGGCAAATAAAGGTCATTAAACTGTGGAAAGAATGCCCATAGCGTGTGCCACAGTGCAGAGAGCCCATGTTTATTGCAGAGACAGGTTTGCAAATTCATGCAGGCACTGCCACACAAAGCCACCACTAAGTCCAAAAGCTGTGTAGATGTGTTCTTGTGGCATCACACCTTAGCCAATGATGCCTGATGTGTCAGAGAATGGTCATAACCTGTACAAACATATTTCCTGCTCACAGAATACACAATGGTAATGGCTAGCAAAGGTATTCTGTAACTCCATTAATGTATCGTCCTCTAATCTCTGCCAGCAGGTGAGCAGGTAAAGCAGAGGAGATTCCTTGCTGGCATTAAAGGAACGGTTCCATGGAGATCTTTGGAGATAACTGAGGTCTGTGTGTTACTTATCTTAGCAAATTTTTGCAGTCTCTTGCAATAAAGTCTTAATACAATCACATTCTGGTTTTGTGCTTCACTTAAATAATGGAGTAGACCAGTTCTTCATGTGTATCTGTTTCATTTCAGAGTGACAGAAACATCTGTTCATCGACACAGTGCTATGAAACTTGCTCTCAGCCAGGCACTGAAACCTGAAAAAGGCTGCATGGCTCCTCCACACCTCTTACTGCTACTGTCCATTGCTCTTCTGCATAGCTATTGAGACTACAACTAATGCCTTTAAACTGGAGCCAAAGTGCTACACAGCAAATGCGAATGGTCACAGTGGATCAGACTAAATGTCTACACAGAAGAGCTGAGATCTTCAGGACTGTCCCTGTCCATGTACTACTCCTTGTCCCATTTCCATTATCACTTTGCTACAAGAGTCTGCCAACAGCCCACACCTTTTTACACTCTTTCAGATTATTATTCTAGTGCTTATTTTCTTATGCAGATGCCACTTACTTCATAATACAAGGGATGTAAAAATAATCTCAGCATAAATACACACATTTCATGCACTTCAACCACTGGAATATGACATGCGCACATTTAAAACACTGATTAGGAAAGAACAGTGCAATGCTAAAAAGAATATAAACAGGCAGGTTTTATCAAAGAGGACATAGAAAATTTTTCCATTCTGTAGTCAGTATTGAAACTTGTTAAATAATTCTCTAATTAACGAAGATGTTCAGTATTTTGGCAGACATTAAGTTTTTCTAGCACAGTGCAAACTTGAAACTATTGCCTTGTATGCAATATGAATCTCAATAAATGTTAACTTAATGTTCAGCAATTTAGATTAAATGTTAACATAACTACCAATTAAATGCAGAATTTAGTTATGGAACAATAAACATTTATTTACATGGGATTTTAAAACAGATTTAAGTTAGTATAAGCTGATTTACAGATACACACACTAGCCAGAAGTTCCTAAAACAACTTTGTGTGACTGAAAAGATTATTGTGGTTTCCAGGAAAATGTAGTGATCGTTCTTCGGAATGCAAAAGTCTGTGTTCTCCAGCACAGATCCGATCAAAACTACACACTGGTTAAAACTACGTAACTTCTATGTTTGCAAACAAATCCTGTTTACTCTGGGGCAATACGTTTCAAAAGGAAAAATCCACATAAAAACACATTCTCAAAGCTCCAATGATAACTTTCCTCAGCAAGTCAAGGCTGTATGGCTGAATTGTATAAAGAAGCCACCTTAAATTTAACTTTCTTATATACTATGAATTGTCATGCTAAAAGAGCTAAAAGGATGTCTGAAATTATTTCCAGTTATGAATCTCTAACATTATCACAGTGAAGAAACTGTTGTGAATGAGAATATGGAAAACCATGTCAAAGAAGTGCAAGTCTGCACTGCTGCAGATGTACTAGGAAACCTGGATGGCATTTTGAGCACTGGGTTTCAGAGATTATGCAAACTGGAACAGTAAGACCTCATAACAACCATTACTTAGTCATGTGGTTTAACTACGCCAGACCCCTGTTCACTCAAGATTAACCCCAACACCATGGCAGGAGAGCCTGTATGACTCAGAAATGCACATCACAGCACACACACACAAAACAGGGAAAAAGAAACAGAAAAGCTAAAAGTAACCCAATTACTCCTCAGTGATCTATGATTTGGGAATTTGAATCTTCTCTACCCAGCTGACCATGGTTTATCTATTACTTTAAAGTGGGAAAGTGAGTATTGAGGACCATTTAATAACCTGAATACTCATAAAGCAATGGTAGAGAAGAAAAGAGAAAGAGATGAATTCAACATTCACTTTGAAAAGTGGGTTGAGCCTCAGACATGTTAATATGTTTTTAGAACTAATTTCTTAAATGTTATTCTATTTTTTGTGAAGATTTTGTTTATTATGCTCACAAGTTTTCTTATTGCTTGAAAGCGTTGCTGAAACATAGAGGCATTGTAACATTCTTGCATGTGGAGCAACAACTTTGCATCTTGAAATTATTGAAGAAAATCAGAAAGTGAAATACTGAAACACCATAAAACCACACCATAAAACCACACTTGACATTTTCTATCACCTCAGCCCCAACAATGGCAGAAAGGAAGAGAATGTTAGAATGCTATTCAGAGAGTAATCCCCACATCAAGAGCCCTGGGTGAAACACAGTACGTATCTTCACAGTATCTAAAGAGACCTTCCCATCTTTTGGGTTTTACTTGGTATAGTAGCCTTTGAAGATTCTACAGATGTACTTTCAGCTTTTAGCACTGCAGTTATGTTGCACCGTGGCTTTTTTAATGATAGTTCTCTGAATGTTGAGATAATGTATTAAAAGAAGCCAAACAAATGCATCTATAACAGTGAAATGCAAACCTGAAGTAAGAAAGTAATAAAAACGTACTCTAGAGATGGCTTATGCTTCAGACAGAAATTTAATTATAGGCATTCTCTATTTGAAACAAAGTGCAGCTGTCAAACATTTCACAGTTCAACACATTTAGGCAGCCTCTAACATAACTGTTTTTAAAGGAGTACTTCACATCTTCTAAAAGCTATTGTTCATGATGATTATCCCTAAAACAGGCAAGAAAAGAAAAATCAGGCACTGAGGTTCAATGCTCAAGAGTTCATCTCTGCAAACAAGCAGCACAAGTCAAGCAGAGAGCCATGCAAACAGCCAAGCGTGTGCTAGTCAAACCAGCAGGACTGGGAGTGCTAGGACTGAAGTAACCTGCTTGCAAGGGGCTGCAACTGCCAAAACAATTCCGACTGCACTGGAGAACGGTAAAGACAACATAGGCCACATACAAGATGGACACACAGTTTTACATGTCTCATGTTCATTTCCTCTTAGAAAAACAAGGTGATATTCTTTATTCAAGCTCACCACCTTGACATATTATCTTAGTATCATCCAGAAAACCTGTGATTTTACAGTATGATTTAAAGAATTGTATTAAAATCTACAAGAAGTTCTAGATCAGACGCAAATCTTGAGTCTGTACATGCAGTAAGGCACAAGACTTGTTTCCTTCTATATGAAAAACCTGTCCTCATCCAGTGTGGGTACCAAAGGTATCCTCCTCGAGTGCACACTAAGGTTGTGAAATCACAATAACTCGCTGGAAAGGACCGGTTCCCCCAGTGTAACAGCTTTCCTCAGGTGCCTAGAGGAAGGGACGGAACTTAAGGCTGTCAGAATCAGGTATTTTCTAAACACATCTGTTCAAGAAACACCTTTCCTGTCCACTCTGAATGTGGCAGATACACAGGTGTGTGAGGTACGTACACAAACACACCCATCTTTATGCGAGGAATCTGCACTGGCAAAAGCCCTGGAATGCAATGGGTCTCATTTCTGTTACACATAAAAGACCTCTCTCTAAAATAGGATGTTACTTACTAGCACAAATATTGGAATTACAAAACTTCATTTTTTCTTAAGAACTTAGTTGAAATCCATTAAAAAATAAGTAAAAACATAAACACCTCCTTGTCAGTATTTACTTTTCCCAGTGAGAATCTTGACTCTGATATACATTCTTCCCATTTTTCCTACAACAATATATGGTAAAAAAGCTGGGGGGAAAAAAAAAAAGTGTGTGTGTAAAATCAACTAAATTAACCCATTCTGGCTCATTAAACATAAACAGGAATGTTCTCTTTTTTTTTTTTTTAAGTGAAGCAGTACCCCAAAGACCTGTTATTACAAGACATAAATACTTGGGTTTGGAGATACAAGCTTCAGATTAGTTGTGCAAAACAAGATGGTTCTTCCCACATTTTCTCCCCCGTTGCATAAGGTTCATCTAAGGCTGTTTAAAAAGCTGTTTGCTTTGGGTTTTCTTCTCAGAATGTGACAAGGCAGCTTGGTATTATCCCCAGGTCAGTAACTTTGCCAAAGCAGAGCTCTTACAGCCTTTTGTCAATGCGTACCACATCTGCAGCACATGTACCTCAGGTAGCTCACGCACCACAGATCAAAAGTTTCACCAAATTGTGCTGTCTGCAGCTAAGCACAGATAAGCTACATTCTGATCTTACAGAAAACACAACAATGGCAAAACCACAGAAAACCAACCATAAATTTCTTTGAGCGGCCGAGACAAGGTCAACTGCTTGAGCCCCAAGACAGTGATAAAAGCGTGTCCATGATACAAAGGCCACATGTCTCGAGGAACTCCAACACAAATGTGGAGGAATTCTATTTCTGTGGCAGACCTCAGCTCACAGAACCCACACTTCTTAGAAACTATTTGGAAACAACGATCTGCAGGAGGAGCACTCAGAGACAATTGGACCTCCATCCTAAGGCAGGCTGTACCCTGCATCTCCTTGTTCTGGTTCACGGGCTGGAAGCACAGCAGATTAGAAAGGAGTTCAAAGGCTTCTGTGGTTTAAAAAAAAAAACCACAAGGAACTCAGCACTGAAAAAAAAAGTGTAAGCAAAAATGACTGCTTCCCTGTAACTACAAAGTTTTAAGAAACAATGTAACTGTAAACATACAACCCCATTCTTAGAGAACCTAGTTCAGTTTCTAGCTTCACTTCTATCAGTAGGCAGTATCAAATGTCACTCCATACGCTTAGCTGCAGTTGTGTAAGACATTATTTCCTTTTACTTTTTGAGTAATTCCACAACTGGCATAATTTACAGTTTTGGTGTAGATCTCAATGGAAATGAAAAATTAAACAGAATGACAACATTTGAGTATCTAAAAAAGGCTAGGATGTGGAAAAAAAGGCCAGAGGTGAAGCTATTGGAAACAGGGAGCCACTCAGTGTGCTGCAGACTGCTGCATGGAGTCCCCCGCGTATAGCTGCTCATGCACATCACCCAGAGAGTTGATGGATGAAACTGGTTTTAAAATGACATCTACTGCTCTACCTGTGAGAATACAGTAAAGAAAATTACCTACCAAGGGAGGCTGCTGTACTTTGTGATATTTAGTCCATACATATACTCTAAGAGTGGGTGGGCCGGTGGCCTGCCCCAGGGTGTCCCGGGAGGCTGCTCTAGCTCCTCCCCTCTTGCTGCTCGAGGCATGAAATACAGGGCAGAGAGCATCCGCCACCACTGCAGCTCCTCTGAAATGCACAAGCAAACCTGAAAGAGATTCAGAAAGAGGGGAAATGCAGGTAGGAGACTCATGTACATGCAGACTGCACGTCTCAAAGAACACCAGTTACTAACCAGTAACTTTTCTTCTTTGAGTCTGCATGTACATTCTTCCAGTGACTCACTCTCAACAGTTACCTTTGCCTTTTGCCACCCAGGAGAAGGCCTGAGGACTCCCACAAACAACTGCAGCATCATTCCACTGAAGGCTGAAACAGCCTTGGATCCTTTTAGCCTAATGTAATGCTGGGTGAATGCCAAGGTAGAATTCCAGGTGGTCCTATGGCAAATGTCCAAAACCCATGCAACACAGATACTGTTTGCCCAGACAGCTTGCAGAATTTGTTTTGGCCATAGAAGGAAAGTTGCTCAAGTTCACAGAGAGCCAGAAAGCCATCTGAACAACTGTTGTGTGAAGTCAAATGAACTTCTGGGTACTCCCACAGTGCAGCAAACAGAAAATAAAAGACTTGGTACTGTGATAAGAAATTACAAAGTCCTTATGAAATCAAGAATGTGAAGTATAAAATTCAAATAAGCATAAGATCTGGCAATGAGTGCTGGAAGACTAATTACCTAGCTAGAAGTAATTTGAGATGACTGGAGAACAGACACTCTGCCTTTATAGGGGCAGTATGCAAAATGGCATCCATAAGAACTCACAGTCCAGCAGCCAGCTGAGAAAATTTACCAGGTGGGACATTTCCATAGCAACAACCACAAGAATTAAGAATTTAAGAGCTCAGGAGGAGAGAAGGATTCATTGTAACACAGTGGTTCAATGATCACTGGAAGAGCAAGTGAATAAACTGGGTTTAATGAAAATCCAAACTTTTTGGTCTAAAGTATCATTTCTGTCTTACAAATCACTTTAAACAGAGACAAACAGCTCAAATATTCCAAATTTGAGTTAACTCTTCCATTAAAAATGGAAGTCTGATAATCACTGAAGGATTAAAGAGAGTTTACATGCTACCAAACTGGTAGATGAAGTACTGAAAGAGCTGCTGGATGTATACCAGCTCCTGAGTTTCTAATTACCCTGATATTCCAGACTACTGAGAAACAAAGCCCCCACAGGAGATGGATTCCTCCTGAAGCAAAGTTAATTCTGTTTTGCAGCACATGTAAAGGTTATGGACTGTTTGCTACTCTGACCAAACATTTTTTGTATGTTTAAGTAACCAAATGTGTTTTTACACTTCAGGGTAAAAGGAGTGAATGATTCATGTGTCTATTGGTCTGAACAATCAAGATGAGGAAAAAAGTAGAATTACTACAAGCTCCTAAATTCCAGACGCTGATACTGTTCAAGTCAGAGCAGAGTGACTGTGGCTGCGTTTTCTTGGCCACAGAAGAATAAAGGCATTGGCAGAGAAGCACAGATTTAAAATGCATGGAATTAGAAAGATATCTCCCTAGCAGCTCAGGCGCTCTCCCCCTCTAGAGAAGAAATCTTTGTTCTGAGCATTAGTGTATAGACACAGAACAGCACCCCACTTTTAGCAAGGTTTACTACAAGATACTCCTCTTTTTCAGTTAAGGAGCCATCTTTACTGCCATCTCTATACATTTTCAGTGGGTTCCCTTACCTGCTGAGAGATTTGATGATTACGATCACCTCTAACACTTAATTATAATGCATAAATTAAATGTAAAATGTTTTCAGTGACACATGTGACTCAACTACTAAATGCATGACCTTACTGTCATCCCTGATTGTCCTGGCACTGGTCAGATTGTTTAAGAAGTGTTATTTTGTCCTAGAGAAGCCTACCAAGCTAACAATAAAATCTTTTCTGTATAAAAATTAGATAGGGGTTATCTATGTTCGTCCTTCTACTACAGTGTAAAGTAAAAAAGTATTTGTAGAGAGCATTTAATGTTTTGTGAGCTGATGGAAAAAGGATTCTCCTACAGATCCCTACACATGCTGCATGTGAGTATGCAAAGATGTTTATTTTTGCCCAGAAAAAATTAGTACTGCAGACAAACAAGGGTAACATTTTTAGATGGTAAATGACTTTCCATGTCTAATAATCAATGCTAGATTTAGCTTCTAGCTAGAACTGAGCTGTGTCTTTTATTTCTCTGGTATAAAGAAGGTCTGTGGCAGTTCTATGACAAGGATATGCAAATAGCAAAGAGAAAGGTATGTGCAAAAAAGAAAAGAAGACTGAAGTATTCAGGAACTGATTAGACTGTCTGCACTTCTCCATTATGGGTTGAGTAGGAGTAATCCTGGAAACCATACAAATGCTTCACAAAAGGGATGAGGAAAGAATGAAAATCAGCTGAGATTCACTGATGGTTCTTAATGCAAACAACATGCTGGCAGTTGTTGAAGGCAATGACAAATAAATAACTGATCATTACAGAAAAAAAACACTCTTTTGCCTACAAGCCCTTACACAGACAGAACACCACAGAAG
Source organism: Eubucco bourcierii (assembly GCA_013396675.1). Taxonomy (NCBI): domain Eukaryota; kingdom Metazoa; phylum Chordata; class Aves; order Piciformes; family Ramphastidae; genus Eubucco; species Eubucco bourcierii. Next base: position 12,137 of record VWZE01014928.1, on the reverse strand, counting down.
AATAACAGAATGAACTAGCAATAGGTGCCTTGCTGATTAGGTTTATTGTTCATTCCTGAGCAGAGCAGTACAAGCATCCAGAGACAAAAAAACGGAGTGAAAGAACCTTTTGGCACCTATAAGACGATCCATTACTGGACTAAAAAGGCCCTTTTCTTCAAAAAGAAGACCCTTTCAGGATTCATCCTATGCAGAATCTCTCCAATAGGCCTGAAGGATTATAGCTATTACACAATGCTGGGTGAAAGTAGAATTTGATGAGCTATCTTCTGCTTCCATTGCAGCATTAGCTGATCCCACTGCAATCATAGGTTTCAGCTGATTATTCTACTCGGGAGAAAATTGATGAAGAAAACTCACTAAGAAAGACTTCTCTCCCTAAGAGCCAAAACTTTCTGATCATTTATCTTTTGGAAGATTTCTAAACGATGGTAACTTTTCTCTTGATACCTGCTAAAACCAATAGTATTTGGACTCAGGAATTAATACAAGCACTCAAAATCCTGCAGACATTTCAAGATCCCTTTTCAACTGTTGATACAGCTGGTATAAATGCATCTAAAATCTACCAGGATACTAAGGTTGTTCAAAGATGCCTTTTAGGGGTATTGAAAATCTCTCCTGAGAAATAGCATGCAGAACATCAACCAACCTACAGCATTTGGGCAGAGTTCTTTATATTGTAATCTCCATTATTTCTAAGGTTTTAAGTAGTGGGTAACTACTTTGTGCTGTACAGAAGGATATCCTAATGCTTTATTACATGACATGTGTGTTTATATATAGACACACAATAAAAAGAATCACAGATTCACAGAACCTTACAGGTTGGAAGGAACCTCCAGAGATCGAGTCCAACCCCACCGCCAAAGCAGGATCACCCAGGGTAGTTTGCACAGGAATGTATCCAGGTGGGTTTAGAAAGTCCTCAGGGAAGGAGATTCCACAGCTTCTCTGGGCAGCCTGCTCAAGGGCTCTGACACCCTCACGGTAAAGAAGTTTCTTCCCGTGCTGAGCTGAAACCTTCTATGTTTGTTTGTAGCTGTTGCTCCTTGTCTTATTGCTGCTGAGCACAGAAAACAGATTGGCCCCAGCCACTTGAATCAACTTTCCATAGACATTGATCAGATCTCCTCTCAACCTTCTCTTGTCCAAACTAAATGCCCCTAAGTTTCTCAGTCTCTTTCCATAGGGGAGATGCTCATGTCTCCCCCAGTCATCCTCATGGTTCTCCACTGCACTCTCTCCAGCAGGCTCCTGTCTCTCTTGAACTAGGGAGCCCAAAACTGGATACAGTATTCCAGGTGTGGTCTCACCAGGGTGGAGTAGAGGAGGAAAAGAACCTGCTGGGGACACCTTGCTTGATGCAAACCAGGATGCATTTGGGTGCTTTGCTGCCCCATGCAGAACTTGCTGCCCACCACGACTCCAAGGTCTTTCTCCACAGAGCTGCTCTCGAGCAGGGTAGCCCCCAACCTGTACTCGTATCTGCTGTTATTCCTCTCCAGGCACACGACCCTGCACTTGTCCTTATGGAACTTCATCAGGTTTGCCTTCCCCCAGCACTCAGCCTGCCCAGATCTTGTTCCATGGCAGCACAGCCTGATGCGGTGTCATCCACCCACCCCACCCTCTTTTTTGTACCATCAGTGAACCTGCTGAGGGTGCACTCAATGGCCTCATCCAGGTCATTGATAAAGATATTGAACAAATACTGATCTCTGGGGAACACCACTGACCACAGGCCTTCAAGCTGACTCAGTGCCACTGGTGACAACCCTCTGAACACTGTTGTGGAGCCAGTTTTCAATTCACTTCGCAGACCTGTCTGTGCCACATCTCTGAAGCTGTTCTACAAGGGTGTTATGGGAGACAATATCAAAAGCCTTGCTGAAGTCAAGATAGATGACATCCACAGCTCTGCCTTTGTTTACCCATTTGGTCATGACATCATGGAAGGCTATCCAAAATATAAACCCTTCTGAACTGACTGAGATTGAGACAATTTTGTAACAAGTCTGCCTAATTTTTTGACAAAGTTGATACAAAGAAAAGGTTAATAGAGTCTTTGCTTCACAGAAGGGATGCTGCTCGACACAGTTTCAAAATGTTACCAAAGTTATAGAGGCTACTAAGACACAAAAAGCGTTCAAAGGAACACAAGACCTAGAAAAGCAGCACTTGGCATCTCTTGTTTTGGTAAAGACGCAGGGCAATTTTCACTGGCTGAAAGTTAAGAATCTTAAAAGAAATGCCAACTAGCATTATCAGAACTAGAGCTGGAGCAGAAGGCCTCCTGCTTAGGCAAAAACAATCCTTACAAATGCTTGTGACTGTGGGAACCCAAAGGGAGTAGCTATGGGGATGCTTAGATGTCCTTCAGGTCTGTGTGAGAACCCTGGAGGTTGATAAGGATGGGACATTCTTGTTACACCTTGAACCATGTGAGAAGGATGGGAATAAGAAACAATAAAGTGCTGCGTCCTTAAAGCAGATGGGAAAGGCGCCTGGGGAGAAAAGCATCTGTTGAAATAAAGCAGTGAGCTTTGGGAACTGGGGTAGGCTGTGGGAACGTGAACTCTCGCATGCACAAACTCCTCATAAATAGCCATTGGCTCTGCTGAGCTGGGCTGCTGGCCCACTCTCCAGCTATGGTCACCTCCTCACAACCTGGTCTACCAGTCTGTATTTTCAACTCTCTGTGTTGAAGCCAGCTGGCCCAGAATTAACATACCGCCTGGTATGCCCAGGAACACCCACATGCAGCCATCAGACCAAGTCTCTCACTTCTACAGAGAAGGCCTTTGTGTATGCAGGAATACTTTCCAGTCCCATGACATCCAGCATGTCAGTTCCATTTGGAGGTATCGCCTCTGTAACAGTTTTCAAACACTGCTAATGCCAGAGTTGGAAACACTGGCACCAAGCATGTCACCTCTACAGCTACTCTTAACACTTCATCTTGAATGAGTGAAGGCTTAACTAAGTGTTCTGGCCAGGAACATTTTGGTGCTGTGTGCCTCAGGTGCAAAGTCAAGTTCTATGCCAAAACCAAAAGCTGTAGCACTGAGGGAATGGTCAGCAACAAGGGAAGCCCTTTCAGTGACTGCTTCAAGAGGAATTAATGATTTATAAACTCTAATTACTTAGCACAAGTGAAATCTGAGTCTTACATTCCACCATTTACATCTCAGAACATTTCTATTATGACAGTCTTAGCAGACATTTCTCACCATAAGCAATACTAACAAAATAAGTATTCCAGAAAGTATTTTTCAAATTTCAAGTGAAAGCAATTGCAAAACATCTGGTTTGTATTAAACCTTCATAACTATGTAAAAGACAAGATTATTTTAATGTCACAATAGACACGTATCACAATTCTTCACAATGCTTTCATAAATGAGTGTTCACATCTCACTGCTCCTGTTTCCCTTGAAAAAGAACAAAGAGAAGCAAAAATACACAAGGTTTTGTGTAGCTTTCCAGAAGGATAGGCAGGGAGACTTGGTAATCTGGAAAGGTTTAAGGAGTAAGTACAGTTGCAGGTACAGCAGGTTCTAGTGAAAAAAGTGCATTTGCATTGTTGCTGATGTGTTCAGATCACAGTGGAGGCTGTGCATACGAAGCGTCTGCTGCTTTGCAGGAACAGAATCTTTCTTGCTAAAGTCTGAGTCATTTCTCAAGTTGTGAAGCCATGGAAAGCCCTCTGGACTAGGAAGCACTTGTTTGTTATTCTAAAGATGCAAGAAGACCTTCAAGAGAACCCTGAGTTATTTAAATACTTTCCAGAAAAGAGTTGCATAAGAATAACGATTTTTTTCATCTGTGTATCACCTGTTTTCTGTACCATTATTCTAACAGATGGTTCCTCCCATGGAAATGTTTACATAAGTAATTCTTAGTTTTTTAACTGCAAAACTTACCTTTTCTGGATGTGTTCAGATCACACTGTAGTCATCTGCTCAATGCAATTTAGAGCAGAGGCATCATCTCAATAATTAAAACTACCATGTTGTCCCTTTCAAAGAGCTGTATCATCTCCCACACATCCTGTTTTGAGGACTGTGATGCATTCAGTGCACACTCTCTCTGGACTGGTGCTTTCCCTTTCAGAGACAACTATCCTTGTCTCTGCAATACATTTTACCTGTCAGAATGAACAGGGAAATGCCCTCTGGAAACCAAGGACCATGCAATATTTTACTTATGATGTTTCTAATATTGCAGTGATCCTGACCAGGACTGCACATAAAGGAGTAAGTGATGCACTGAGCAATTCCCCTGCAGTTCCCAGAGCAGACAGGGCTGTGCTCCACGTCCAGCATGTGTCACTCAGGCCTCTCCTCCTGCACAGGTCTCTTGGCCAAAGAACAGACTTGGCCACCTCATTGCAATGGAGTAGCCTACAGGCAGTTCTTACTCAGCACTGGTGATTGCAGCCATAAGGTTGCCTTTCCTTTAGCTGAAAATGCAGTAAGAATTCATTGAGAGAAAAAACTCACCCAGGGACTGATTTGATGCTGCATGAACACATGGTTCCCAGCATCTGAAAGGAGTAACTTTTGTGGTATCCGTATTCCTCCTCTTACTCTGCTTATTACAGGAGGCATTTTATTAAGCCATTTGTTGCCAGGTCTTTCTTTTTGAGATCCAGAAAGAACCTGGCACCATCCTCCTCTCACACCCAGAATTCTCTTTTCATTTCGACGCCCGGCACTGCTGATTCTACAGAAGCAGCCCTTACTTTTATCTTACAAATGCTAAGCAAGGCTTTTCTGACCTGTAAGAGTTCTCTCCCCAGGCCTGTTACTATCTGTGATATCTAAATATATTTTAAAAGGATCAAAAGATTTTTTTTTTTTTCTTTAGCTGAGTTATAAATTTCTGGTTAAAGATCAGGTCTACCAGGAATCCAACAATTCTACAACAGCAATATTCCAAGAGCTTTCACATTAGCACTTGGCACTTTGCCCATTTAAAGCTTTCAGTTTTGGAGCTGTAACTATCCATACTGATCACCTCTAAAAAACTAAGCCAACTTCCAAGCCACCATAGCTGTTCCTTCCTAAACGTCACAGATTATTTATCTCTCCATTAAGTCTCTAGTTTCATTTCTGCCTAACTTCAAAAGCAGAGATATTTTTAGTAGGAAACTCTAAGCAATCTTTTGTTTGCCACTCAAATTTCCAATTGTTTCAAAAAAGCATTGGCTACACAACAATATTGCACTGGAATGAGCAATATACAGCTCTCTACACCAGAAAAAAAACTCTACAAATAAAACCAATGTCTGGTCATACAGCTCATCTGTATCCCTTTCTTTCTTGGAAATTTTAACTTAATTTTTTTTTGAACCTTTAGGGAAAATCCACACTGATACTCATGATGAAACTGAGGCACAGAGAAGTGGATTATAACTTCGCTTAAAGATACTCAGCTGAAGATGATCACCAGGAAGTTAACATCTGGCCATCGTCATGTACAGTCCTGACAAAAGAACACTCTTTTGCTTAGGAAATAACCAAAGGGTAATGGAGTAAATTCATCCCCCTCAGGCTGTTATTTGCCATTGGAATGGGCTGCCCAGGGAGGTGGTGGAATCCCTGTCCCTGGAGAAGTTCAAGAAAAGACTGTATGAGGCACTTTGTGCCATGGTCCAGTTGATCAGTTTAGGGCTGGGTGATATTGGAAGTCTCTTCCGACCTGGTTGATTCTATGATTCTATTATGATGACACTTTGGGTAGGGAGATAGGGTATTTCTCACTGACCCACTGATCGAAAAATTGTCATCAGTAACCCCTGCTCTTTGGATAGATTTCAGGGTCTGACTAGCCTCTGATAAAAAAATGTTTAATTCTTTTGTAAGCTTTTTACTTTGGATGTCACCCTCAGTTCCCTGCAGAAAACTGAAGACAGAGGACACATAAATCAGCTTCTTATGGGGTGTTTTGTGTAACAGAAACAGCAATGATCTCAAAAAAACGTTTTACAGTAACCTTCCTGGAAGGGCCAGCAGGCAGATTGCTTTGTACTGTGGTTCCTGTTTGATTTGGTTGGTTGGTTGGGTTTGGGTTTTCTTATTCTTGTTTGCTTGGTTTGGGTTTTGATGCTTTTTTTTTCAACAAAACCTAGTCTGAAATTAGTTAGTCTACCACAGAGGAAAACCTTTATTTGTCCTGCTACTTTTCAGCTGCATATGAGATTGGCATCTTTCTAGATGAACTGCAACATCATTAGCTCAGTGTTTTGCTCTTGTTCTACTAAAATATTAGTTGTCCAAATATAGGACTGTTTTCTAAATAGCTTAAGGTCCTAAGATTGTGCAAAAAAATATAAAATACAGTGAACACATACACAAGCAAAAATATTAAATCTGTATGTCACTTCTTATACACTATTTCATTATAAAAACACATCATACAAGGTACCCAGATACAGGAGATGTGTCTCACCTATAAACAAAGCAAGAGAGCAAATGCAGGGAACTATGCCCCTGTGATTAAAGCTTCACAGCTGCCTATCAGCTATCAGCTGAGCAGTCAGGAGCTGGGGTAGGCGTCAGAGCTGGGGTTGCAGGAAAGACTGAATGACGGAAACCTCATTTCCTTTTAGTTGTGCACTTCTATTGCTTGTTTCTTTCACTTGGACTCAGAAGCTCACTCAGTAGGGACATGGGGCATGTGAGAGCTTTAGTTACCCTTCCAGCACAACACTCCAATACCCACTTTTTCCTTTCTGAAACACAACCCTCCCTTTGGCTGTCTCACCTACTGCAGTAGTTACAGTTCTAAACAATATTTAGAGATATTTGGAGCTTTTCTTTGCAAAGCACTTTGTTAGAGTTTCTTGATTTCAAGTTTCAGCATCTTTCCTCCAGAACAGCCCAGGGATAATTGTCTGTTGTCTTTTCCAGCCCCCAGACACTTTGTGAAGCTGAAGTGTTAACTCCAATGTCCCAGATGACACTCAGGTTTATTTTTACACACTGCCTTTTTTATAGAGCATTAGTCCCTAGGAATGCTTGTTGAAACACAGAACACATTCCTTGCACCAAATACATTAAAAATGGTTGGTTTGTGTTCTGTCAAAGAAGGACAAGAATTTTAAAATATCTGGATGTGATGCTCATCTCTTCCTAAGGTATTCCCAGGTGCACAGCTTCATTTCCAAGGTAATTCTCACATTTTTAAACTCGTGTTCAATTACCAAGACCACTTTACTGCTAAGAATGCAGAAGAGTCCTTTAAAAGGACAGGACTGAGCAGCGCACATTTCCACAGAGGGGTGAGCCTGTCTGTTAATAGAGAGGTTTGTGCCATGGTGCCTCTGAAGCCAACAGAGTGAAACCATTACCCTGTCTGTACTTTCAAAATACAGGTTATTTTGATAGAGCACAGCAACAGCAACGATGCAGATGATAAATAATAAGAGAAAACAAAAATGTCAGTCCCTGCAGAAATAGTGAAAGCACATCACAGAATCGTCGAGGCTGGAAAAGACCTCTGAGATCATTAAGACCAAGTATTACCTTTGCAGCCTGAACATTCTGTCTGACTCTGGCAGAATGATGAGGCAGCTGAAACGGAATGCAACAATCTAGAAATCCTATCTGCTTTTTATAAGAGAATATTTAAAGAAGTAAAACTGCAACACTGTACCTTTACTGAACCCTAACAACTCAGTGTCATTCTCTCCCTTACACACTTCTCTGAGGACAACTAAGTCACATAACTTCTGAAAGCACAGAATCACAGCCTGTTAGGGGTAGGAAAGGACCTTGAAAGACCATCAAGTCCAACAACCCTACCAGAGCACGATCATGTAGAGCGGGTCACACGTTATAATCAAAGGGTACAGAAACAGACTCACAGTGTGTTAAATGTTGGCAGTATCTGTAATGGAAGGGTAATTAGGAACAAGGAGCTCCTTTCTGCTTTAAGGTAGAAGGCTAGGATTCAATTAAATTCAATTACAGAGTTTTGCTAAAGTGGCTTTGAGTATTTACTCACAAAATATTAATCTCCCTATTCCCCAGGACTAACCACAGCTTCAGACAGTACCCAAAGACTTGCATGGGGTTCTGTTGGTGTCTTGCAGCTGCTGAAGCTTCTGATTCTTCCCAGACTTCACAGGGGGCTGGCGAAAAGACAATCTCTGACCTCATCCTCATTCCTTCTGGACGACCTGTATCTCCCTTCCAGGGCTTCCCAGACTTGGCAGGAGACTTGTAGGTGTAGGCATGATGTCTTCAGATGTCCAGTCTTGGCACAGGTGTCCCGCTGGCTATGTGGGCCTATCACATGGAGGCATTTATGCCTATTCTCTGGTAAACTCAAAATGCTTTCCAGGCAAACTAGCCCAAAGCACAGGGCTTGATATTCAGCAGAGCTAACCTACAGCTTAGCAAAGCATAATCCTGTAAAGCATGGCAGGATGCAATGATGCAGTAACAATGCCAGAAGCAGCGAGCAATAGCAGCAGCAGCAAACAAGCATTGTCGTCTCTACCTGCTCATCTCTTCCATCAATGTAGCCCAAGATCTAATGGGTCTTAGGACACAGAATAGCCAATCAGAATGGCAGTTAGCCAAGCCTGACCATATTAGTTGAAGTCATAGGCTTGCTTTACCCAAATTCAGGAAAACATAGGTCTTGCATGGGGCACGCACAAGCCAAGTGTATGTACCTTGTTTACCACAGGACGTAAACAGGAGTAAAACAAGTCTGGGAAAATCAGGGTCCTTAGATTCAGTGGCTTCAGGTTCTTTGTCCTCTTTCCTGCAGTTGCTTCTCCCAACAACAGAAAGAGGGAGAGCAGAAAAACATGTCTGGGCAAGCCAGGACATGTACAGGTCTATTTTGGCCTATTCAGGCCTGCCATGACAGTATCCAGAAGAACAACACACCAAAAACGAAGGAATAATGAAAAAAAGACACACTAAACTGATCTCATAGCAGTGATTAACTGGCCAGTACCTGCTTTTCTTGTCTGGGTGGACATACCGTAGGAAACACTTCCACAAGGAGCTCAAAGAAATCCCAGATCACCTACTATGTCAAAATACTTTGTGCAGCAAACTACTTCATCTCGCAGCCAAATGGATAATGCCACTGGTGTCCAAGCAAATAGATCACCAACATGGCAAAAATAATTGGCTTTTGTTACACCTTTAGCTAATAATAATTAGATAATTTGCCCCTCTTCCTTAAAAGAAGATCCTAAAACCATTCCAGTTCAGATGCCTGCACCTAAGGTGGACCCACTTTATTCAGGCAACACCTGCAACCTGTCCTCATGTCTGTCTCCTCACCCTGCAGCATCACTTCTTAACTTCATTATGCGAAAGTTCCATAAACTATGGTCCACAGGAACTAAATTGCCAGATCAAATACGGTGGCTATCAAAGCTAATTAATGCAACACTTCTTTCTATCTCACAAAAAAGAAAAAAAAA
>VWZE01014927.1:141309-169096 GCA_013396675.1 Eubucco bourcierii | reverse complement strand
TTTTCATTTTAAATATTTTACTTCATTTCTTCAGGTGCACCCAAAGCATATTTAAATGTTGTGGGTATTAAAGCTGATTCTTTCTGAGGTTGCTAAACCAATTTTAAGTAGTGTCTTCATGTATGTTAGTTATTTGCAAAGCTCAGAATGCTGTATAGAAGTAATATTTTATTCCTGTACCAGTAACTTGAAATGTGACATTACCTGAATTTCCTGGAAATCTTGCATTAAAATATTTGGACAGTGTGCATCAGGAGTGTGCTGTAAAGGGCTTTGGATTCTGGGCTTCCAGGAGATGCAAAGGCAAGATTTTTTTTTTCACATTAGTTTTTTGTTTATTTAGCTGCAAGACAAAAGATAAATGAAGAATTCAGAAATAACCAAGATGAGACATCTGAAGAGAAGATAAAAGAGGTACTTCTTGGGTTTATTGCTTTTTTCTACTTTTTGTAAGAATACTTGTACAGGAGATTTTTTGAGGTATTGTGAGAGCCAAGGGAGCTTGAAAAGGCTTTCATATGTATCTTCATTTATAAATATGTTGATACCTTTCTTGGTACATGCTACTTCCTAGGGTAAGCATGTCTCCCAAAGCATCTCACTTGTGCCATTTTCTTTATTTCTGACGCAAATATCATAAAAGCAACCACTAAACTTCTCTTAATTAGCAGAACTTCTGTATCTGCTTATCCCCTTAATGAGGGAAGGAACTGTGGACCTTTTACCAACTGTTAATGCTTTTGCTAATCTTTAGGTAGTGCTTTGCTCCTGTACTGCTTTTCAGTGAAACCTCAGTATTCTTAATTCTTGCCATGTTTTAGCCTTATTTTTGTCTCATTGTTCAGGAGCAGAATTGGTAAAAGAACCTGATTGCCCTTTTACTGTGGATAGTCAGGTGTTGCTGAGGCATTTACCAACATCTTTAATCATTGGAACCCATATACTTGTTTTGGTAGATGCATTTGTTGGTAGTTTTTATTTGGTATATAGATTTTATAGTGCTGTATGTAGCTAAGCAGAAGTTTCTTTCTTCTTGTTCTGTGTGTCAAGGTAGCTCATATTAATTTGTAAGTTCAGGATCCCCAAAGTAAAAAGTGTGTGTAGATGGTGTGTAACTAACAGCCATAGAACCGACTGCCCTTATTGTTTGCATAGCTTTCTACTATGGAAAATACCTTTAGGAATAATTAAATATTATTGAAATTAGTGTTGAGTTGTTTTCTTTTGGTTTTTTTTCTTCCCTTTTCCTAGTTTCTGAAAATAGCATCAGATGTGGAAGTGATTCTCAGAACTTCTGTTATTCAGGCAGTTCACACAGATGCTGACAAAATAAGTGAGTAAAGCTGCATGCTGAAAAAGATGTTTAAAAATGTTGTAGTTCAGTAAATAAATATAAAACTTGAAAATAAATATAGGAGTAGAGAGAGCAAAATTCTGCCTGTCATTTCGCTGCCGAAAACCTTAATTAAAGCCTGTTGACTAATGTCACTGCCTAGGACAGGTGATGTTAAAATTGCAAAGTTTCTACACAGATATTTTGGAAGAGGCAGGGACTGCATTTTAATGCCATTATTGAGAGTTATAATTTGGTGTCTTTTAAGTATTGGAGTGACAGCAATTAGTAAGTCAGCATGCGTGTACTGGCTAATCAATCAGTGTATGTCTAAATGTTATAGTCACAGCATCTGTAGGTGCTTTCTCTACAAAATAGATAGAAGCTGCCTGAAGAGAATTAGCAACTGCAGTATGTGTGCTGTCCATAGAAAAACTTTTTATTTACGGTTTCAGTGTTCTTTTCCGATACTTTGTTCTGACAATTTAAGTTTCATATTACACCTTGCAACATCTGTGACACAGTTGTGGCCTTGATGCAAAGCCTATCAAATTCTGAAAGTTTCGTTCCTGGTTTAGAGTTTTATTTTATCTTAGAGGCAAACCGAAGAGAAGTGGTAGGCTCAGCATACAGGTTTATGGTAGAGGAAAGAAAAAATCTTCAGTTGTGTACATTGTTTCGTTTCACTTCTGTTTAGTGGAGGCTAAAGCTTTGTAACTGTGGGTTTAGATTTGTAAAGCGTTCAACTACAGAAGAGTCATTACAGTTGAGGCCAAAGATCTGTCAAGAGCAGTGTTGAGTCTTCCACGCTGATTGTAGAGAGATGATAGTAGAAGAGTAGCAGTGGAGCAACTGAACTTTCACATCTTCCAGCCTTTTACACCTCGCAGCACCTCCTCAGCCAGGAATGGTTTCTGGTTTTGGTATTCTCAGTGGATTTCCCTCGCACAAACCTATGCAAATTTCTTGCAATCCGGAACATATGACAAACAATAATTTCATGTTTTATAAAAGATTGCTAGCTGTAGTTTTGAATCTGGCCCTACTCTTCAATTATTATCCATATTCTGTGATGTCTTATTACACTATTTATGAGATTTTAAAGCCTCTTATTGTCCCTGTTTTGTTTTTTTATCCTCTCTGGAACAGTTTTGTTCTGAAATAACAGGTGAACACCTGTGATCATTTTGTTGCAGTTCTCTGTGCCGTTTTCAGTTCTACTTTATCTCTTCTTAAATGATTACAAACACTATCTCAGTCAGAGCTGAGCACAGTCATCAAGCTGTGGACAAGCTACGCTTTTATACACACAACAATAGCATAATGATGTTTTGTCTTTCATTCTCAACTGGCTTCTTAGTAATTCCTTTTGGCTGCTTTGTGTACATGTATTTATTTACTTTTGCAAAACTGTCTCGTATTCCTTAAGTTCATCTGAATGGTCATACTTGATTTTGAACCTGTCACTTTCTTTGCGAAGCTAGTTTTTTGCGTTTGTTGGGAGTTTTTCCACCTGTGCACATTGCATGTTTCTACATGTAATTTTGTCAGGCATTTTACTGATTGCTCAGTCAAGTATTAAACCCTTCCTGTAATTCTTCACAGCAAATTATTTTCCTAACAAATCTGTTCAGGATGGTGGTGTTCAAATCCATTTTTTTTTTTAGGTTGCTTGCAAATATGATAAACAGCACAGATGGCAACAAAATATTAGTAGAACTCCGCTTTTGACATTACTGTATTTCGAGGCCTGTTCATTTATTCTTCAGTTCTAACCAGTGACTTACCTGTGCATGACTTTTGTCATAATAAGGCTGTTGTTTTCTTAAAAACATTTAGGGGTCCAAACATGTTGTGGCAGCCCCCAAGAGATAGCTGTCCAGAGAATTCCAGCAGGGACTATAAAGCAGAACTTCCCTTGCAAAAGCCACAGGAATTCATGTTCCTATGCTAATTTATGTTCTATTACTGTGTGAGTATTTAGGGTGAGGTTTAGGACAGCCAGAGCTCACCTGGAGCTGTTCTTGGCAAGGAATGTGAAGGACAGCAAGAACAGAACAGCAAGAAGGATAGCAAGAATAGATCTTGCCTGGAGTATCGCATCCAGTTCTGGCCTCCCCAGTTCAAGAGAGACAGGAATATATGTGAGAGAGTCCAACAAAGGGCTACTGGGATGATTAAGGAACTGGAGCACTGCCTTATGAGGAAAGGCTGGGAGACCTGGGCTTTTTTAGTCTGGAGAGGAAAAGACTCAGAGGGGATGTAATATATGAGGGCTGGATGTCAAGAAGGGAGGGACAGCCTCTTCTCACTTGTGTCCTGTGATAGTACAAGGGGCAGTGGATGTAAACTACAGCACAGTAAGTTCCATCTCAACATGAGGAAGAACTTCTTTACTGTAAGGGTCACAGAGCACTAGCACAGGCTGCCCAGAGAGGTTGTGGAATCTCCTTCTTTGGAGACTTTCACGACCCATCTGGATGTGTTTCTGTGCAACTTCCACTAGATTATATGGTTGTCCTCTGGCAGGGGGATTGGACTCCATCTCCAGAGGTCCTTTCCAACCCCTAACATCCTGTTACCCTGTGAAGAGCTTCTGCAGGTATATCAGCAGTAGAATGAAGAAGGAAAATATGGGCCCACAGCTGAACAGGGAAGGGGATTTGTTAACAAAGGGCATGGAAGATGTGCTTGGTGTCTTCTTCACCTCGATCTTTCACTGCTAAGATTTGCCTTCTGGAATCATAGACCTCAGGCCATTGGAAGCGTGTCTGAAACAGGGATGATTTACATGTAGTGGAGGAGAATGCTAGGCAACATTCTAAGTTAATCCATGAGACCTGATGTGGTGATTCCATGGAAGGCTGAGAGAGTTTGCTGATGTCATTTTAAGGCCACTCTTTGAAAGGTCTGGCTTACAGAAAGGCATCTCACAACACTCAAAAGTGTTATCAGGTGAGATATGTTTAATCAGCGCTGGGTGACAAGGGGAGGTCATCCTCCAGAGCCCTTGCACACCTTCACCAAGTAAAATATTTATGCTACAAAATCATACATATTCAGTACAGGGGTAGGGTTAGTACAATTAGTCCTGGGAATAGGTGGAGTTATTAAAATCAGTTTCTGGAATGCATTTCCATAATGTCCTGCCTCTTCACACATGCTCAGTGCCACCTGGTGGTTATCTTTTGGAGTCTTTTTGAGGAAGGCCCTATGTCTTCCTCAGTCTGACTTTTCTACCTGTTGTCCACTTGGCATTAGTTGTGGGTCACATTCTTGGCCAGAGTTTCCAATGTTCTCATCTTTGAATACATTATTCTTCTTCTCCATGAGAGTGTTTCAAGACCTTCTCAAGTTTAGCCCACTTCCTTTGTGTTTATCTGATCAACAATGCTTTATATAAGTATTCAGACAGCTAATAATTTAGCTAGGTTTCCACACTCTATGTTTTATGTCTCTTTTCCCATATCAGGTCATAAGGGGAAGCTGCCTATACTTTTCAAGAATGGCAAGAGGAAGAAACTGGGAAACTGGTCAACCTCACCTTGATCCCTGAGAAGGTGGTTGAGCTAGTCCTGGAAGCAGTTTCCAGAAATTCTAAGAACAGAGTGGAGACTGGAAGTATTCAGCAGAGATTTACAAAAGGGAGATCTCTGACTGATCTGATACTCTTCTAGAGTGAAATGACTTTGCTCAGCAAACATGGGCAGAGTAGTGGTGACAGTCCATTTTGGCTGTACAGAGCTTCAATGCTGCTTGCTTTAAAATCTCCCTAGATAAGAAGTGATAGAATTGCCCCGGCTAGTTTTGCAGAGTTTTTGGAGAAATGGTGGCAATGAGGTTTGCATGAAAGAAGGATTTCTTCCAGAGTCTAGTACTAGCCAGGAAGCCTTTGTCCTGCATCAAGAAATCTGGAGTGCATCTGTACAGAGGGTGCATTTGACCTGCTTATGAATGCAAAAGATGTCATTTTACAGTCGTTTACTAGTCTCTTTTTTCTAATCTGTTTGGATAGCTCTAAGCTTTACTTCTTACTCCATAATTGACCTTGCTGCAGTAAGAACAAAACAGTCTTAAACCATCAAAGTCTTGTGTGTGTTTGGAATGTGTATTGAAATGAGAAATATTTAGTCTTGATAATGTAGTGAATCACCAATTAAAATATCAGGAATGCTTAGAAAAGAAATCTAGACCATCATGGTAGAAGTTCACAGAACAGGAATGAACAGTATAAAAGAATGTATAGAGTGCCTAGATAATTGTTCTTGTCCTGGGGTACTTAAAATGTAAAGAGCATGCAGTGAAGTTGGAATTTACATTAAAATCTAAATATTTTTATTTTACCCAATAAGTAATTCTTAAAGGTCATGCCAATGAAGAATCTTTTAGGCTAGGAGGAAGGTATTGCTCAGAATATAAAAAAGCAGAAGATGAAACTTTGTGCTTAGCTGGAGACCATAGTGAAAGAGTAAAAGCAAATATTGTTGCAGAGTCATAGAATCGTTAAGGTTGGAGAAGACATTTAAGATCATTGTGTCCAACTGTGGCCCCGCTACCATGACCACTAAACTGTATTCTGAAGCACCACATCTACATGCTTCTTGAACACTCCAGGAATGACAACTCCTATCTTCTCCCTGGGCAGCCTGTTCCAATGCTTCACCATTTTATCAGTAAAAGGATTTTTACCAAATGTCCAATCTCAAGCTACCCTGGCACAAACAAAGCACATTTTTTTCATGTCCAGTCACTAGTTACTTGGCAGAAGAGACCAACACTAGCCTCACTACAACCTCCTTTCATGTAGTTGCAGGGAGCAATAAGATCTCCCATTAACCTTCTCTTCTCAAGACTTAAAAACTCCAGCTCCCTCAGCTGCTCCTTGTACAGCATACCCTCCAAACCCCTCCTCACCAGCCTCATTGCTCTTCTCTAGACACCTTTCCGGACCTCAATGGCTTTCTTACACCATGGTGCACAGAACTGAACACAGTTCTCAAACTGTTACACCATAGTATTTTAGACACAGGCTTCTAGTGTGTTTGCATCTTTCCTAAGGATCCAGCTTTGATTAGTCGGCACTCTGAACTACACAATATTAGCATAGCTGTTAATACATTGCTAGTGTTATTGGTATTTCTAAGTATACCCTTAGAAATGTTCTGAAACCAGAAATGCAAAGTTTTTAGGGAGTTCAGGTAATGGCCACTGTATTTTGCTACTAGTTTATGCTGAAGAGCCTGGTCACTGCAGCATGTGAAATTGTACCTACAAATGGGTGTGGTTTCCACTGCTGCTCCCTTTTGTTGAGTATTTCACCCTACTATTTCCATCGTTTCTTTATAATGAAAAAATGTCTGAGATTAAAAAGGGAAGATGTTGGAAGTGAGACTTCAACTTCCAGTTCAATCTTTGGGTAAATGTTGTGGTTTAACCCAAACTGTCAACAAAGCCCCACACAGGCTCTTGCTCAGACCTTTGCTCACTGATCCTTGTGAGATGGGAGAGGGAATGGAAAGAGTAAAAATGAGAAAACCCATGGGTTTAAATAAAAAGAGAGGTGAGCAAAAGTCGTAAGTGCAAGCAAGGCAAAGTAAGGAATTAATTCTGTACTCCTTATCAGTTGGCATATGTTTACAGCCATCTCCAGGAAGAAGGGCTCCACTGTGCATACAAATAATATAATTGCAAACACTGTGCCCCTCCTTTCTCCCTCAGTCTTTGTTGCTGTGCATATTGTCAAATGGTATGGAATATCCCCTTGACCAGTTGGGGATATTTCATACCATTTGTCAGCTGTCCTTGTTGCATCACCTCCAAATGTTTTGTGCATATGATGATATCAAGTGGATCTTTTTAGTTTCCTTAACTTTTTGGACTGGAAGCCAGTTCTTGACATGAATTTTGTTGTAGGAAATGCCCATGTAGGTATATGAGTCTTCCTTGATAGCACATTTTCTGGCTATTCAGTTACAGGACAGATCTGACTGTCCTGTCAAAATAATAGTGATGTCTATACCATTCATTCGTTCTGCTGAGAGATATAAAAACAAGGACCATAAACAAAAGTCAATCAGTCTCTTTGGCTGCCAGCTGCTTCACTAATTCTTCTGCTTGCACCTGTGTAACCCCAACTAATCACTCTGCTTCTAATGCCTTGTCTTGCCTCACCCCTTGCATGTAAGAGATTCTGAGATAAGGGAGGAGTGTTGGAAAGAAAGAGGGGAGTTGGTTTCAAAGTCCCTCCTGGGTGGTTCTGCTGTTTGGAAGGGGTTTGTATTTATGTATTACTTTTAACTTCTGTATAGCTGTAAATATCTGTATATATGTAAAGGTTTGGGAGTTCCCCCACCCCCCACACTTTATAAAATGACCCAGACTAGCACTCAGTCGGCTGGAAGTTAAATGATGAAGCTATATTTACAGCTTTGCACAATGTACAGCAGATATTTACACTATATACACAATATTTACAGAAATATACAAGTAAAAGGTAATACAGCAACACAACTCCCCTCCCAGAAATCCGAGACCCCAGGAGGGGCTCCCAACCACCCTTTCACCTTCTCCCCACCCCTGTACCTCACCCCAAGGTTTGCCTTACGTGCAAGGTAAATTAGGAGGATCGGCCAGGAGGGTTAGAAGAAAAGTGGTTAGTGAGGATTAATCAGCAGAGGAGCCAGAGCCCAGAAGCTGCTAGATCCCACCAGCAGCTCCTGCTCAAGCAAGCGACAGAGAGCAACTGACTTATCTATTGTTTTGGTTAGTGTTCCCAAACAATTCTCCAGCAAGCGTATGAGTGAAGTAGACATCATGATGTTTTCCTTTCACAGCCTATAGTGCAACTTTGTCTATTAAAATATTCCAATTAGCCTCAAACCAGCACAATATATTGTGTATATATGCTTTTAAATTGTGCCACGCTGTAAATACAGCTTCATTCCTTAACTTCCTGCCATCTGAGTGAGTCTGATGAATTTGGGGGGGGGTAGTGGTGGTGTGTGTGTAAAACTCCCAAACTATCATAGTAGTATGCAAATGTCTTGGTTTTGTTGTTTTCCTTTAAATTTCTGTTAAGCTGATACAATTAGTGCTTCAGCATTATGCTACACATGCGGTATGTTCTCATGATTTTGTTACATGTTGCCAGTGTATGCTCAAAACTTAGGTTTGAGAAGGAACTTTAAAAGCTCTTCTTTCAATCTGTGGGAAATGTAGTCAAAAGTAATTTATATAAGAGAAATGCAGTTTTCTTTCTTGTAAGATACATGGTATCTGCGCTTCAGACAGAATGTTACTCATTACACACACGTGCATACAGACACAGGTTTACTGTACCTTTCACAGCTGTCTGACCTAGTCGAAGTACAATGTGATTTCAAACGTTTGTACTGTCATTTTGACACAGATCCTTCCCTTCGTGAAGAGAGAACAAGCTGATTTCTGAAGAGCTAGAGGAAAAGAATTTAAGAATCAGGAAGAAGTGAAAATTATATATAATTAGACAAACCCTAACACACTGCACTTCTGTGTTGATATAGTAGCCATCATTTTCATCTGACGCTTTCTTTTACTGTTGGCCTTTACAACAGGGTGACAAGTTGAATATTGCAAACCATGTTTCAGGATGTTGAGAGAGAAGGCTGAGGAAAATTTAGTATAAATTTTTGTAACTTCTGAAGTAAACAATCTGACATAGGCATGGCAAAGTTGCCGGTCTTTCTTGCTAAAAGTTACGACAATAGTTTAACTTTTTTTGTGGAATTTTTATTAAAATGTTTTCAATGCTTTTGAAAGGACAAGGTAGAAGGCAGTATACTGAGCAAAAGAAGGCAAAATATCTAATGTAATTGTCTTGAGTAAATATCATGACACTGCTTGTACACTTTAACAGAAGTTCTGATTGTCATTTTGATAACCTGATTTTTGTTTGTCTGTTTCTAAATGTGTAAACAAATGTAGAGCTTGAAAAAGTATTTTCCATATGATACGTTCTTATAAGCGTTCTTTTTCTTTTACAGTACTGATACCCAGGAAAGCTCTGCTACAAGACAACACTCCTTACATTGATAAACCAACAAAAAAGCATGAATCCTGATGATAATATGCCACTCTCCCTAGAATATTAGTATCCTGTAATGAGATCTGTGAAAACCAGCAGTGGGTACATGTTACAAATGTTAAAAGCCTTTAAATGTCGTTACCGGGAAAACAGAAACTGAAACCAAGTCATCAATTTTTACTGTGCTGTGATCTCATCACGCATGTCTTCTGTGGATGATACTAACACTTGCACAGGAACTCAGGAGACACAATTCTCTTACAAATACGCTGCTGAATTGTGTTACTTCAACCTGGAATATTTCTAATTAAGACAGCCATCAGAGATTATTTCCTAGGAATCCAGGGTGTTTTGAAACTAAATATAAATTAAAGGCTGCCCTTAATCCTAGTAGTATTTATTTTAAAGTTTGTTGTCAATCATATGCTGCTTTGATGTAATGAAAAAACATACTGCGACTTTGCACCAGAAGCATGATTTCTGAAGTCATCATTAATGCTTACATTAACACACTGTGATGTCTAAGAGAGTTCCTAAGATCTATCTGAACAAACTATTCAGACTTGATAGGTGGGAGAGCATGTGTTGTGTTTCTTTACCCCCACACCTTTTGAATGAGCAGGAATGGCAGAGTTTGAGTTTTTAGACTACAGTGGAACGAGAGAACCCAGCCGCACCAAAACGTAAGGATGCTGGTTTAGATCACTTGCTTCATGAATTTAAGGATTTTGGTTTATCTTGTGATTGTAGAGAGACTTACTGAAGCATTTGCCAAATAAAAGAAACTTATTATTCAGGCACAGGTGATCTGACTTGCCTAGAATGAATTTGTGGTGAGTTTATTTACCAAACTCTTATGACTTGCATTTTTTTAGAGGAAACGGTTTCTTAAGAAATTAGTCAGATGTGTTCACTTCCATTTTAATTGGAACCAGATACGGCTACAGTGATAACATAGAATCTTTGCTGCTTGAATGATCTCTGAAGGTCCTTTCCAACCACAGCGATTCTGCTATTTTGTGACATCTGTAACAGACACCATACTAGTGTTGAAACACCCCACACAGGAGTGAGGTAGCCTGGTAATACCTCTAGGCTCGATTGCAGGCTGCAACAGTCCTGTTTACTTTTAATAAGCTTCCAAGATGTCAGTATTACATATCCTTGTGGGTTGTGATATGGCTTCTCCAAGTAAACTGAAAAACTAGTTTGCTGCATACAGTCTCTTCTTCCTCACACAGCAGGTCAGAGCAGTAGCTGCTTGGTTCAAAACTGTTGCCTCTGGCTGCTGGTTACATTGTCGCTTACGCTCTTTCAGCTGCGCAGGTGCTCCCTGTGTTGCAGCTAGAAAGCAGCGGGCAAATGATCGGAAAGAGAATGGAGTGCACTTCCTGCTATTTCTTACAGTCTACCTGCTCAGCTACAAAACAAGTGTCTCAGTCTGTGGGCTGTGTGATGTTCTAGGCCTCTTGTGGTGTTTACTTCCCTACGGACAAAGCGTACTCTATGCCTGGTTTCCCATCCTGATGAAATCTGTTTACAGTGTCTTTTTTTTCCCCCATAAGGAGCTTAAGAGGAGGGGTATGCAGGAGAAACAAAATAGAAGGTAGTTGTAGCTGTAAAGAGAAAATGAAACAGGATTACATTAAGTGACTTAAGCAAAAATAATTGAACAGTGTTCTGGGAAGAGCACCAGATTACACAAGCATTAAGATATACATCACGCGACACACAGGACTGGTGGGGAATTAATCTTTTGTGGATCCATTGCTTTAGGCTATGGGAGTAGTGTAATAGTGATTTTTGCCCTTCAGATTAATTTCATAGAACAGATCTGGTAAGTCTTTTGCTAGTGAGGTGAAATAGTATTGTTTGTTACAATGCAGAATATGTACTAAAAGACTGATGTCAACAGTAAATGGCAGGGTTTTGTATCATGTTTTAAGTAAACTGTAAGTGGAGAAACTACTTTCATGTGACTACTGCTTCAATATTGTTCTGCTGTCATGTATTTTAGGTTTTAATTTTTTAACAAGAATTAACACATTAATAGAAAGTCTGGAGATGTCAGCTTCTAAGATCGGTTTGGGGATTTGACAGGCATTCACATGCTTCAGCTTACCTACATCTTGTGTACTCAAAAATACAGAATGAGGTACTTAAATAATATGCACAACTACTGCAAATAAAGGACATGGTAAAAACAAAAGTTGGTAGAATTAAGTCGCCTTCAGAACAAATCTCCTTACGCTCTTATGCAGTGTGTTTATGGTCTTCGTATACACATTTCATGTTGCTGCTGTCCTTGTGGATTCCTGGGCAGCAAAGGCAAACAATTTTGCAGTACTGAGATAAGGAAAATGAAGTTGCAAGGGAACGTAGTCCTAGCATAAAAGATTGATGGGCCTATTTTTGGTTGTTGTTGCAATGTGATCTTAAATAGGAATCTAGGGTATATAACAGACAGGGATAAACAGAAATCCAAATAAGGAATTAAGCCTGAAAGTATCACTGAGTTGGTCACTGTCTGGGTCCAGCAGGTCTTTACTTTCTTAACGAGCTTGAAAGACTGCTTAATGAATATCTGGTAATTTTAAAGATTTATCTGTGCTAGCTGGAGTGGCTATTTCTTGTCCCCTTATTCCATGCTATCCTAGGAACGTTGGTTTATTTTCCAGTATCCAGTCATCACCCCAGATTCAGTTTGCGTTTTAATTTCACTCTGGGTGTGAATCTGTTATTGATTTTTAATGTCAAAAAGTCAGGAAGTATTGTTGCATTCCTTCTGCAAACTTTGAAGTAGCAGAAACTCATTAAAGTATTACTGGGGCTTTCGCTTCATGGCTTGGGAGGGGAAAAGGTTGATCATTTACAACAGAAACTACTAAATCAGTCACAAACTTTTTCAGGTTTATTGACACCGTGGAATTTTAGAGCCTTTCTTCCAGAGTATACATCAGCAGCCTTAAAATACAGGCCTTAAGGGTAATAGGTTTTAAAACTGTGGTTTAACTATGTCTTGTGTCAAAAAGATCTGTAGAGATCTTTTGTAGGCAGACTGGAAGTTCTATTGAAAAGATTCACTGCTTGTTCAGATCTGCTACAGTTCAGCTGCTGTAGCCAAGAGGTCAGTATGGTTTAACTACTGTTAGATGTTTCCGTCTGAAAGTGCCTTTGTGACATGTACAGACACACTAGCAATGCTGTTTAGCAAAACCTGTTGCTTTTAAAGCATGCTTCAGGTGGCTTAAACAGACTTTGGCAGAACTCTTGCATTATACTTCAGAAAATTCTAAGCACTACCAGAGATGCATCCATTAAGTCTTCTGCATGTTCTCCGTGAAGTGTTGAATTTGTATACTGTAGCTTTAATGAAAGCATTAAATGCAGACAATGAATATTTGCTCTTTAAATATTAAGTTTTGGGTTTCTTCTAACCACCTTTCCTTTACTTAACAGTTCCAAAATACAAGATTTCTGCATTTTTTTTTTTTCTGCACACAAGTACAGCGATCAGTGATGTTATTTGTATTTTTGCTGTAGCCTGGTGTTCATAAAGCACAGATTATAGATTTAATCTATGAATGTGTTTTGTTTGCATGGGAAAGATTTGTTTTGAAGTCTTTATGGTCCTCAGGTGAAACAAGATGTCTTTGCTAACGTAGCAGGGCCATTAATCCCCTCTGTTCCTGTCCACTTTGGTAAAGGAAATGTTTAGTTGCTGTTTCTACAAGGGATGCTATTGCATATCACAGAGTGACTTAAAGAGTTAATCTGGAAGTAGTGTTAACCAGTAAAAGTAGCTTATACCTTCTCAAAGATGCTGAGTTTCCAGGCAGTTTTTCAAGTAATAAGAGATCAACAATCCTGTGGTAACTTCAGTGACCAGATGTAGCATTTATTCTGCTTCTTAGAGGTCATGCCATCTGAAGGAGCTAAACTCAGTGCTGCCTAGCGTCATCAGTCCTGTTTGTACCATACTAGACTTGTAAATAAAGTAGTTTGAGTACTGGCAGTTCTTCACACTTCCTTTACAAAAGGGAAAAAAATTGACAATTGAAAACTAAAAATAAAGACTGACCAATTTACAGGAAGAGCTGAGTACTAGGACTTCCCTGCTTAGATAACTTTCCAAACTACTTGCAACAATTTAATTGTAAACTCTGAAGTTCTATCACTTGTCAAAACTTTGCTTTTCATTTTATGGGAAATGAGTTACTTAGCACTAAGCACAGCCATCATCATGCATTCTGCATTAAGGCTGGTAGTTTACAGCTACAAAGGTTTGATGTTTTGATAGGATATGAACAAAAATCCATTTACCTTTGACAGGAAAATATGAGTAAATTTATGATGTAGATATTCAGATCTCGCTAATTCTGTTGAAAGACTTCACTAATGAAACTTCTGTGAGAGTTTTGTTCATCATTTTTTTAAGTTTTAACTTGCCTGTGACTCCTTTTTTCCTACCATCTGTGATGGTTTGGGAGTTATCTGCCCCCCAAAAATCACCCAGACTAGACTCAGCCACCTGGAAGTTAAGGAATGAGGCTATATTTACAGCTTAGCAGATATTTACAATATATATACAGCTTCATACAGAAATAGACAAGTTAAAGGTAATACAGAAATCCCTCCCAGAAATCAGAGTCCCCAGGAGGGGCTCCTAACTACCCTTCCACCTTCTTTCCACCTCTTTTCCTTATCCTAGAACCTGCCTTATGAGTTTGGAGGATTGGCCAGGGGATTAGAAGGAGAGTGGTTAGTTGGGTTAACAGCAGAAGCTCAGGAGACACACCGACTCCAACAGGGAGAGACTCTTTGTCTTATCTATGTTTGTGTCCTTGTTTTTATGCATCTCAGCAAACGTATGAGTGAAGTAGACATCACCATTGTTTTTCTTTTCACAGCCTATAATCTATTTTTTTCCATTCAAATATTCTCTTCATTTCTCTCATGCTGTCTTTAATGCTATCCTTCAACTCTGTGCTCATAGTTTTTATGGCAGAGACTAGAGCAGAATGTGACAAGCTGTCCTCAGTCTGCATCAGCTGATCAGTGAATTCACCAACAGTGAGAGGCCTTCCATTATCACTCCTTGATAGGAACCTGCTAGCCAAGATGTTAGCATATGATGAAGGAGCAAGCTTAATAAGCTTCTTTGTGAGACCTGTTCCAAGAGGAATATCGTCAGGCTCATGTGTGCCATGATCTTCATACAGCACACACAAACAAACAAACTCACAACAAACTCCTTCAGAAGCTTAATTCCCTGTTCAACCGTGTTCCACTTCTTAGCTGCCCATGGCAAATCATCTCTGGAAGGATATCTCATAGCCACAGCCAGCAGGAGCTGTGTCCACAAGCTAACCTTACCCAGAGGGCTTGCCAGGTATTTGTCCTTTCCACTCTCCTTTGTGAGTGGCCCTAGCTGCTTTGCAGATTTGTCTCCTACCTGCAGTGCATTGGTACCAATAGCACGGCACCTCACCAGCCAGCTTACGATCGGGTCTACTGATTCCTCTGCATATTCCTTTCTAACTTCCCTGATCTCTTTGAAGGCATCATTGGAATCCTGAGTATCATCCTCCTCCTCTTCTTCTGGCTGACCTGGTTGTCCTTGGCCTAGAAACAGAACCTTTCCTAAGAGCACACTTAAACTCCTCAGAACCACCCTCCTTGGCAGCCAATCTCACATAGCTCCTTTCATCACTGTATTGTGGTTTAAGTATATTACCTATATCTCTAAGGTTGTATCTCTCCTCTTCTTCCTCTTGTGTACCAGAGAACTCCTCTTCTAAATCCTCTCTTGGATCACTGTCTGTCAAATGTTTGTTCTTAGCTTTTGCCTTGGCTGGAGCAAGAAAGGCAATAGAAATTCTTCTAGCAGGTCTGAATCACTGAGGGTCTGAACTGCTGCCTGAGAGGTTGAATTTGGTTTAAGATTAGAAACTGCTGCCTGAGGATTTGAACTAGGTGAAGAAACAGCAGAGAGTTGAATAGCTGGACCTGTTCTTTGGCTGAACCTGTGGGAGGAGTTGTAGCAGAGGATATGGTGGCCCCCTCTCACATGATAAATAGACCTCTGTGTAGAACTCACTACAGGTGTCTGGAACTTCAGTTTCGGGCAAAATTATTCTCATCATGGATGTTGAATAAATTCAACCAAGTGAACCAATTTTGGCTACCAGCCCAACGGTATAAAAAACAGAGAAAACAAGACCAAATAATAGAGAAAAATATGGTTAAAATACTTCATCTTAACTTCCAGACTTAATTAGCAATAAATCAAATTTAATTAGGCTCACTTGAAAGCACCAAAAATATAAGATATGATGGTTTGGGAGTTACCTACTACCCAACCCTATGAAAACCCCCCAGGCTAGACTCAGCTGTCTTGAGTTAATGAATAAAGCTATAATTTACAGCTTAGTGCAATGTACAAGCAGATATTTACAATGTATTACAAAATGTTTACAGTTATATACAGAAATATACAAGTTAAAGGTAATACAGAAACATGATACCCCTCCCAGGAATCAGAGTCCCCAGGAGGGGCTCCCAACCATCCTTCCACCTTCTTTCCACCCCTCTACCTTATCCCAGAATCTTCCTTATGTGCAAGGTGAGTTTGGAGGATCGGCCAGCAGGATTAGAAGCAGAATGATTAAGTTGGGTTAAAAGCAGAAGCTCAGGAGATACACAGACTCCAACAGAGAGAGAGACTCTTTACCTTGTCTATGTTTGTGTCCTTGCTTTTGTACATCTCAGCAAGCCTGTGAGTGAAGTAGACATCATCATTGATTTATCTTTTCACAGCCTATAATCTAATTTTTTTCATTAAAATATTCCAATTAGCCTCAAACCAGCACACCATCAAGAACAAATCTGTGGAAGGAAAAGAGAGGAAGGGCAGATCTTTACACTTTGATAAATATCAGTAAGCTTAAATAATTTGATCTTTTATGACTATGCAAATATTTCTATTTAGTTAGCACTTCAATAATCTGTTGTGCATCAAATAGACAAGTAAAAGTTTCTGCTTTTCAAATGACACTTTCCTTTTTTTCTTGCAATTTATGCTTCAGGTTTCCATTTCACCTACCTGAAACACTATGGCTTGAGTCCAAGGTAAGTCAGGATTAAACAAACAGCCAGTGAAACTACAGTCTGTAGCAGCTGGAAGGGAGGATGACATTCTCTGAGTTAGGCCATAAAACTGAGAACAGTTCTACTGTTTCACTTTTTGCTGTAGTAGAAGTAACCCTACTCTCTGAGGTCAGTAGCTATGTGTGAAAGTTTATTCAGCTGCCCCTGAGCTGCCCTTTCCATCTGAAAAATCTCTCAATAGCTGAATTTTAATGTTTTGCTTTCTATGGAGCAGAACTATGATAGTGAAAACAAGCAGGCAGTGACCTGTATGTTGCTCTGCCCTTTTTCCTGTCTGTTTGTAAAGGAAATGAAAAAGTAACGGCAATGTTTCCTTCCCTTCCTAAGTGCGTGTTTAAGATCAAAATCTTTGGTCTGTTGCTGTCCATCTACAGCCACAAGTAGGTCTTTATCAGGTCAGTCATACATTTTCTGTATTCGGGGGCTCTTGTCCTTTGCTTCAGATTTCCTCCTGACACTTGCAGAGGTACATCCTGAAGTCAGTTTCTTGAAGGTTTTTGGAAGCTCAGGAGAAATTGCCCAGCGAGTGCTTTTAAGGCACTGCACTTTTCACAGATAACTGTGCCCATCTATGTCATAATACAAAGAGCATGGCTTTCAGGCTGTAATTTTTTTGAATGTGATTTCAAATGCTACTTACATAGTAAACTTTCTGTAGCAGTTATTCTAACATGATATCCTGGACTGGAAGGAAAGATATTTCCTATATAATAGCAGTAGTGAGAAAGGGCAGAGAAGGAATTCTTGCCTATCTGGAAATAGTCTTTGAAGGGATTTCCCTTTAATGTTAAATAACATGTCAGATTTTTGTGGTCACTAGTATTTGATTATGCATGTGGTTTCTTCAGTAATTTCCTCTGAACATGTCTGCTTTTATTTCCATAAAGCAGGTGGTCTCACTGGATGATGCTGTGTTGTCCAATAGCAATTGAGGTGAGGCTGGGTCCTGTCAAACCAATGAATGAAATGCAAAATGAACGAGCACATGAATAAGGATGAGAGCATTAACATTCATAGAAGGATGCACAAACAGAATAAAAAGGAATATTAAGAACAGGTTTTACTCTAATGAAACCCAAGTGCCAAAGTACTAAATGTGTTTTTAAACAATTTCCTATTATTAATACATGTCAGATTTTCATTGTGTCTTTGTAGTCTGCATTGAGGACTGGAGATGAAAGGAAGTCTGATTGTGTGTAGACTAAAGTGGAGCAGAAGGCTAAATAAAAAAAAAAACAGTACAGGCAAAGAATTTTATCTGATTTGCATTTAATTATGCTTCAATGCAGTAAAAATTAGGATTGCAGCATGTGTGGGAAGTAACTTGATAGAAAGATTTAGGGTCAATTGTTCTGCAGCTATTTTTCTGTATAATCTTGCCTAAGTCTAGATAAATTTGGTTTGCATTTAATGAGACTTGGATAAAAATAAAGACAAAAGTCTATATAAAAAAAAAAGATATATGTAGACAAAAGTCTCTGCAAGTATTTACTCTGGTGACTTGTAGAGACTTCTGTCTATATTTTTATTCCCTTTGGAGAGTGAAGAAAGATAATTTCCCCTGTAAGGGAACAGTAAAACTCTTAAATAAGAAAGATCATATAAGAACTTCAAATGTAACCATATTACTTTCTGGTAACTTAGATAGGGACACAATAGGTAGTAAGGACACAGCTTTTCACAGTTTCATCAAAATAAGGAATTAGATTATAAAGATTATAGGTACAAGAAAATGAAATGTGGCAACTTGTCAGACAATAATACAAATACTTTTTTTTTGGAAGAAAAGAGGAAAGAAGTCTAGAAATTGTGAGGCTCTTTTTGCAATGCCTCTAATGTGTGTTTAGAGAACAAGCTATGGAGAAAGGCCTCAGCTGAGCAGAACTGTGACAAGTGCGATCCTCACTACTGCTTTGGTTTAGCTACTGTGTGAAAGACAAAATTTAGACCATATATTACTCCAAGAACAAAAGACCTGAGACAGAGTTGTAAAGGGTATCTTACCTGCCATTGTCAGATGGGACAGATGATATGACACAGCAGTTACATCAAGTGATATAACACTTATTGCTATTTGACGGTTTGGTTAAAACAGATTTGTAGTGTGAAATTTTGCTTTAACATGGATGTTGGAGTTTCTTTCACTTTTTTAAGGCCACATTGCAATAAATGTCTGAAATTACAAACACTTGAAGAAAAATATGCAAATTCTAGGACATGCATCACATCATCATTTCAGGAGGGAATATACCAAATACACAAAAGAATACACAGAAGAGTGCAAAAGTGTGCCTCAAACCGGGAAAGAAAACTCACAACGTCGTTTCTGTGATCAAGACAAGTAAAGCTTGATGCAGGTTTCATCACCTTGTTCTTGCACAATTCCACTTATTTAAAACTTACTTTTCTAGCAAATGAAGTCATTAACTCAGTAATTTAATCAAATACACAGTAACCTAAAACATAGGAGTTAAGTTGATCAGTCTACCAGGGATTTCTCCCAGGTGTTTGTGCTGGTTTGAGGCTAATTGGAATATTTTACTGAGAGAAATTAAATCCTTATCTGTGAGAAGAAAAAAAACAAACATCAGTAACCTAAATCACTCATTCTTCTCCTGAGAAATGCAACTAGTCAAAATATAGGTAAGACACTCACTGCTCACACACTTCTCGGTTCACGTTTCTGCTCCTTTGTCTCTGGCAGTCTGTGGTTGCACTTGCCTTAACTCTAATCAGAGCTAACCCTTTATTTCCTCTGACCTTCTTGTTGGGTTGTGGGTTTTTTTGTTGTGGTTTGTTTTTTGTTTGTTTGGTTGGTTGGTTGGTTTTGGATTTTTATTTTTTTTGACATCTCACTTCAGATTTATCGTGTGAGATATACGGGGATTGATCTGGTCATTTCTGAAGGAAAGGAAAGAAGGGGAAGGGGGGGAGAAAGTTTGGGTCTGGATCCTCCTGGCAATCTGATTGTTTTGGGAGGGATTTTGTGTTTCTGTGTTACATTTAACTTGTATATAATGATATACTGTATATGTACATGCTTGTAAACTGTGCTAATCTGTAACTATATCTTCATTCCTTAACTTCCAGATGGCTGAGTCTAGTCTGGGTGATTTCATTGTGCAGGGGGTAGGTAAATCCCAAACCATCACAGTGCCATTTCCTCTACTCCAAGTCAAAGAAAGAAAGTAAATAGGGAAGGCTGAAATTGTAGTGAAGCAAAAATCCCAAAAGCAGCTGAACTGATCTATAGCATTGACAGCTTGACAGTTCTGAAACTGAAATCCTACTGAATTCTACAACAAAACACCTCTAGAAGGTGGGACTCTCTAAAATTTAGCAAGAAGAAATACTGAGACTTCTGTTAATTAATTACTTAGAAGACCATTTCATATTTGGAAAATTCTATTGGTTACTAAACAGAGGTGTTAAAAGCTACTGCAGTATTTATTAGTTCAGGAAAGAATGCATTCTATCCATTTTAATATGCAGTTAGGAATAAACTAAGATCACTTAAATAATAATCTCTAAGCAGGTATCCATATACATAAAGAAATGAAGAGAACTGGGCTGTATTTCTGGCTGCTATAAAACAGCAGACTTTCACAGTATGACTGCCTTTCAGGTGTATACATGGCAGGGTAAGGCTGAAGTGGTTTGACAGCCTAAAAGTGGAGCCAAGAGGAAGTAGGGATAGTACAGGGTGAAGATCAAGAAAAGCACGAAGTACAGCTCTCACTGATGTAAGTTAGACTCTGTTCAGTATCTTCTCTTAGCAAAGCGTTTCCTCCAGCAAAGTGGACACATCTTTTGTTAGGATGTTTGAAGTCTTAACCTCCCACAATAAATTATATGCAGTAGACAGATTAGAATGAGTAGGAATAAGGACTCAGCTGAGTGTTGGGAAAACAGTGAGTTGTATCAGCTAATTTACATGTACATCAAAGTAATGTAGAAGCAATGTGCTCAACCACACCAGAGGCAGCAGAAGCTAAAAGGGAGATTCTTATGCCTCCACCATTCCTTGCCAGAAAATTAGATGAGTATAAAACAAAATGTTGTGCTACACTTAGTTTGGTGGAACTGTATCCCTCTATAACACTCCTCTGTAGCTCATTGTCTCTATGGCAGAAGGTCTTTCAGCCAAGTGATTTACAACTAAAATTGGTTTTGAGTTGCTAGTTGTCTTCTTACACATGTGACTTCTCCTACTCATGCCCTTCAGGAAATCTGCAAAGCCAGTTTCACAGATGTTGCCAAGTACTGTTAATTCTGTATTAGCATGGGTTATTTAATCCTTACCCAGCAGATGGATTCTCAGTTTTCTACCCCTGGGGGGGGGGAAAAAAAAAAAATTAGCTAGAAATCATTTGCTGGGACTTCATTGACATTTCTGCTAAGTTAAATCTGAGGAAACTCAATCCCACTTAAATCAGTGAAACACTCTACGTATTTCAGGTTCATTTAACAGCTATTCCAGGGTTGTGAGAGGGTTTCCTGTAAGTCTGAAGTTCCAGTTCTGCTTACCTATATAGTGCTGCCCCGCAGCAAACTTGGTACAACTCCCTAGGTACAGAAAAAAAAATTCTTTTTTCTTTATCTTTTCTTTCTGTTGGCCGCTATATGGCTCGATCTTCTCCCCTCAAGATACTTGTCATTCTTTTGATGTCTGAGAAACAAAATGCTTCTTTTTTCCTTTTGTCAACATACATCCTAACCGTGTGCCAATTATCTTGGATAATTCATTTTGAAAGGTCGAAGTTTTGATGTTTTTTTCTGCCCCTGCTGAACTGTGACAAGAATTAACAGCAGCCTGCCCCGTACCAGTTATCTGTATATGCAACATGTACATCATTGTGGATATCTTGAGTCCCTTAAAACCAGAAAGGCCAGCACTTCTTGTTGCCATATCTTTAACCATCAATCTCACAATAAGGAATTAGAAAGACATCATATGGAAATAAAAGTTTAAAACTTCTGGGTGTGTAGCACTCCACCACACCCTTACTGTCACAGCAATGGGAGAGGACTTCCAGTGAGGACTGTTTTACCTCCTTAAGGCATGCCTTTATATGAAAATTCCATCTGAGAATTTGATATGGTCAGCACTTGGGCAAACACATGTCCCTGCTTGTATAAACAACACAATTTAATGCAGTGCTTAAATACTTGCAGAACTGACAGCATGCTTTGTGACAACAGTTTACCAAAGGAATAAGGAACTTGAGAATAAATCTTTCCTGCCATGTGCACAGAAGCAATTTCATTGGATTCACCTCCATTCATAAACTAAGCAGAATGTGGCGTGATCTTCAAAGCATGCCAAACTCTTGTTTGCACCGGGTGCCTCTGGGTAAGCAGCAACCTAAAAGCAATACATAAATTACTAGAAAGAATGTATAACCACTTGCTTAATTTCTGGCACCATTTAAAATTTTTACCCTGGAGACTATCTATATATATATGTCTTCACCATGGTGATTGATTTTGGCTCATATCTTGCATGTTCTATCTCTACTGATAGTGGAACTATTATCTCAGAAGTGTATTTAGTACAGTTTAAAAATACATAATTTATATATATATATATATATATATGTACAGAATGGTAACAGTGCAAAAGACAGAGTCCCAGGACCGATTGCAGAGAGCGCCAGTGAAGCCTTCTTCAGACATTCTAGCCTGTGCTGACTACATTTTGGTATGGAGCAGCAAAATCATCGAAGAAACTTAACAAAGGTTGTGCTGCCATAAAGCTGTGGCCATGCTGCTTCAAAAAGCCAAGTTGTATGCCACATCAACAGTTTCAACTTTCTCAGTTTGAAATGCTTATCTTTATGCTTTTACACATAGTGCATTAATGCTTTAATATATATTACCTGATTTAAGGAGTAATTTGAGCAATGTGTTTGATTTTTTTCTGAACACATTCGACGTTTGACAAAGTGTTCTGGTTTTCTATCTGTGTGTGTATCAGAACATCTTCAGGTAACTTTAGGTAAACACAGACACATCAATCACAAACACCAACATACAGGTGTTTTATGTGTTTTACCTAGGGTCATTTATTCTCTGTAGTAGAATTTCTTTCAGGAAAGACAAGAAAAATAAAGAAGTCAAATAGCAAACTGATCCTTGGCATTCTAATAAAAAACCTGATTCGTATTTTAGAAGTATTTTCTTAGAGCTCCAAATGGTAGGCTGTATTCTGGCCAATTTCCAGAGGATCATAGGGAGCCCAATCTCCTGTCACATGGATGGAACTGGATGAGGATGGATTCTGCAAACAAATAGTCCCTGGAACACTACTTGGGGAAGCGCATGGTGTGGGAGCAATGAGGACTAGTTGTACCCATGCTCAGCCCACAGCAGCTGTTACTGGCATTTAGGAGTGTGTTGTGCAGGAATTTGCAGTGATGCACTTTTCAGTCACCTAACTTCCTCCCACAATCATCCTCACGCCCCACTCTAGTGATAGTTTCAATACACCAAATACTGCTGGTTACTCGGTTGCCTCTTCCATAATCACAGAATCACAGAATAGTAGAGGTTGGAAGTGACCTCTGAAGATCATCTAGTCCAACCCTTCTGGCAGAGCAGGATCACCTAGAGTAAATCACCCAGAAATACTTCCAGTCACACTTTGAATGCTTCAAGAGATAGAGACTCCACTACATCTCTGAGCAGCCTGTTCCAGTCTTCTGCCCCCCTCAAAATGAAAAATATTTTCCCTTACAGCTATGTGGAACATCCTGCATTCATTTGTGTCCATTGCCCCTTGTCCTAACACTGTTGGGTACTGAGAATAGTCTGGCTTTGTCCTCTTGACATTCACGCTTTAGATATTTACGAGTATTAATGAGATCTCCCCTTAGTCTCCTCCTGGCTAAACAGACTCGGTTCTCTCAGCCTTTCCTCATACAACAGATTTTCCAGATCATTTTAGTGGTCCTCCACTGAACTCTCTCCAGTAGTTGTTTGTCCTTGAACTGGGGAGCCCAGAATTGGACACAGTATTTCAGATGCCTGGAACAGGCAGAACTGGAGCCTCCCCACCATCATCTTGCACCTTGGTCATTAGAGCATGGTATAGTCAAGGGGACTTCAGGTCAGCCCTTAGCCACATTAAACAGGGGCGGTTAGCAATGACCAGTCTTCTGCATGTCACTTGTCTGTGTCTGAACTTAAGCAGAGGGAGAGAAGTAGTGAGGAAGGCGTGGGAGATGATGGGGGGGTTCTGGAAGACAGGCATTGCTCTGCACATGGGAAATGACAGAGGACTGTGGAAGACAGACATCACTCCAAGCATGGGAGATGACAGGGGCTTGTGGAAGACGAATGGCACTCTACAATGAACAACTGGCTAATGCAAAATTGCAGAGCATTTCTGAAAAGATCAGAAAGCTTCTTGACAGCCCCTTCCAAACCCCTAGAAATCCATAGTGGTTTTGTAGTTGCCTTCAGTGCTTAAGAGCTTCCTCCTTGACTTTTCTTTGTCAGTTAAGCCAGGTGTGAGTACGGCAATCTGAGGATCAGTTAGAGCATTTTGTGTTGATACTAACCACAGAAACACTTGCTTGTTTCTTTTCTCCTTTAGTCAGGGAACTTGGTGTGATCTAACAGCCTGTGGGCTTATGCAGCCCCCTTTCATTGCACTATCAGCAGTGAGTACTGCTTTGTAGCCAGACTATTTGCAAGCCACACGCAATTCAGGAAGCCCATGTTTGGCCCTGCTGTTGCATTAGGTGTTGGCAAGTATTGTTGTTAATTTGCAAAGGCTGTCTAACTGCAAATGATGATGTTTGCATTTTGAAACCAGCATATAGGCTGAGGACTAGGGGCAGATTTCTTTCCTTCCTGATAGGAACAGAGCTCCAGGCTAGAAACTATTGTAGGGAAAGGAGGAAACGACTCTTCATTTTCTGGATTTTTGTGCAGCAGGCAAACTGCCAAAAAGGTTGACTGATTGTATTTTGAATGTCAATGCCAATAAATTAAGCAAAAGAAAGTGTGTGTCTGTTAGTTTTCATGCATATTACAGCTGCCAAACTAGTTAAATTGGGTCTTTCAAAGGAGGATTTTTATTAAATGGGTGAAGAAGGTAACAAGAAGCTGTGTGCAAGGTCACAAAAAATTACAGTCTGTTGGATTTCATTACTCAGTGACACTTTACCAATTTCTCCAAAAGGCTTTAGCATTTCAAACCAAACTTGCAAACCAAGAAGCTGTTGTATAAATTCATAATGATTAAAATTATTTATAATGCTTAACAGTAGTAAAAGCAAATGCTGGAGGGTGGAGGCCTTAAAGCACGAAGAGATTATAAAAGAATTTGAAACAGAATGCTATGAAGGGATAAATGGAAATGGATACAACACAATCTTGGCCTAGCTGCTGACCCTAATGCCAGAAAGTGTTTGTTTTAGGACATTTAAGTGTTTGTTTTAGGACATTTATGTGTATTTTGCTGACACATGTAAACTGTGACTGAAGTACAAATTATCGTGGGAACAAAGGAAAGATTTCCAGTAAGAAAAAAACCAAGACATGGTCAGAAAGAGACAGAAGGCATCTGCAGGAAGAGAAAATTTGGATGTTAGGATAGCAGCCCAGTGATGTGGAGGGTGAGTTGCAGCAGAGGCTGGATTCTTGGGGAACCTGGATTGCACCTGACTGGAAGGTCAGAACACCAGCCTTGAGATAAAGAGGGTCAACAAGAGCAGGTTTACAGCCAAGTGGAACAGTTTAAATATCTTCTTTAGAGATTAAATGGTAGTAGAGAGCCAAATGGAAAGATATTTCAGTAATTATGGCAGTAGATTGTGGGAATTTATAGCTGCCATTTGATTACTAGAACAGCGGAAAGAGAGCAGGTCTTAACATCTTTCATAGAAAAAGATCTTTGGTGTGTTGTTAATTCTGTTTTGTATTCTGCTTACAGCAATGGGTAAGTCTTTAGGATAAACTCTTTCTGGTTATGCTAGGGTAGAAATACTGTACTGGTTGTGATGCAGTACTGTTTCAAATAGAAAACAGGGAATTAATCTCTGATTGAGATTTGTTTCTTATCACTCTTGGTCCTGTTTTGTAGTTTGTATACCCGAAGTATTTTCCTTGCAAGACCAAAATTGTTTTCTTAGTAATAACTCCCCTTCATTCCTGCTTTCATGAAATGAGTTGCTGATACTTTTGCATATACTGCCTGAAAAGAATATGTGGAGAAGGCATGAGGGAGGTATCCACATCTCCACATCAGGGTCGGGAGGGTCCATCTGCGTGACAGCATAGGAGCACCAGGCAGTGTAATGAAACCTGCCCATGCTACCTGGTACAAAACAAAGGAGAGGTCAGGTGGCACTGCTCTGCCAGATGCCCAGTAAAGCGAGGGGATGAATGTTGGCTGTGTAACCACAGTGCATTAATGACCCCTGCGCTAATGGCAGCTGAGTGTTTAAAGCACAGTATCAGTAGAAATGACTAGAGCCGGTTATAGTTCCCAAAGGCAGACAAAGCAACATTGCTAGCAGAGACACAGTCATGTTGTGCTGTCTGGGTGATGCCACAGCTGTGTGCGTTTCAGAGTGACTGTGTCTCTTTTGTCCTCTGTGTTTAGCTGCAGGAACAGGACCACTACAAAATGTAGCAGTGACAGTAGTGCATTTGCATCCACAGCACACAAGCAGCAGGGCGATGAGTGTTTGCATAGTACTGTGGCTTTACAGAATAACAAGAGATTGCTCTGTTATTCACCATAGTACCCTGCATGATGTCAGGGCAAAACAGTGGGGTAGGGTGGGAGTAGGTTCATAGAAGTGAATGTGAGTGATCAGCAGCTATTCACGCTAACATAACACACAAGAGGACAGTTATTAAACTGGAACAGACACATGAAACATGAGCAATCAAAGAAGGATAACACTTGCTCACAGCTGGTCACAAGCAATGAAAGTAGACTAGAAGAAAGAAAATGGTTATGATGACATCACAGACTTTCCTTAGAAGGAAGTATCTCCTCCTTATTTGATGCATCAAAAACTTGGGCCTCACAAGGACAGTGTAAGGCTTATTAAACCCCCTGTTTTTTATGCACTCCAGGACCTTCTTGTGCACCTGAATAGCCTGCTCTGCATATCTGATGTGGAGATGTAGTGGTAGAGGCAGTTATCATCTCTCATCTTTAAATGGATTTACCTACAAAGAAAAGGATGAGTGAAATTACATAGTTTTTTGTTTTTTTTTTTCCAACTAGTTTGATGAGAAGAAAGAGTGTGTCTTTGCTTCTTTTAACTGGTCTTCCCCTGACGTCAGCAAATCAAAGATCTGAAAGAAAAGTCTGGAGCAAAGGCAGAGGTCTGGGATTTGGTCTAATGTTGTGCAGATGAAGTCCTTTTTCACACTGTGTATGTAAGATGGATGTAACACCACTACTGAGGACAAATGTCCTGCTTGTACTTTTCATTAGATTTTGGTGCTTGAGGTCACGCCCCTGTTGTTTTTGTTTATTTCTGTGCAAAGAACTGTACCTTGTCTACTCCTCTTGCAATTCCCTGTTTTAGTACCCTCCTCCCTTGTATGAAGAGACTGGTGCCTATGTATGTAGTTTGCATGAATGCATATGCATGCAGAGACTCAACTTGCACATAAAAAGTCTTTATAATAGCAGTATGTTGTCATGTATTTGACTTAAAAAGGTTACTTCAAAGGTTCTTTTACAGTGAAATGGTAGTATTTTGGGGGCTTTTGCTCTCTGGAATAGCAAATCTAGAGGCTGAGGAATATATCTGCAGGGACCCAATACCATTCTGATTATTTTTGTTTCTCACATTAGGAGAAGCTGTGAGAAATCACTCATCAAAATTGATTCATTGAGAGACAGTGCAGTACTGCAACTCTCTGCTGAGTTACATGTGTCCTCGCTGTGCTACAAAGTATTTCATACGGAAAATACTTCCCGAGCAATCACCACCTGGCAGACATGAATAAAGCTGGGGATAATTTACTGGTGCCCACAACATGATAGCAATGGTCGTATAAAAAATTTCATATTGGAAGTTTAGAAATCACCTTAGTAACTGTCAGATGTCCTACACATAACATGGTGTTATATATCCATACAATATAGCCACAATGAAAAAAACACACCAAGCCTGTGTTTAGCTTGTCCTAGAAGAATCATAGAATGGTAAGGTTGGAAGGGACCTCAAGGATCGTCTAGTTCCAAC
>VWZE01014927.1:93517-110709 GCA_013396675.1 Eubucco bourcierii | reverse complement strand
TTTTACTCTGTTGATTACCTGGGCCTGTCTACTTCTGTTACGTATGAGGTTTGTAGCAGCACACAGGTTGTCACTTATGTGATTTAAAGCAGACAAAGATTATTCGTGCTGGATTTGGAAGCAAATGTTTAAGTACATCCATTATATGGTAAGTCAGTTTAGTTTTTTATGTCAAGTTCTCCAAGTGTGTGTTGGCAGGTATGAAAACAACAGTACTTGCTTCTGAAAAGAATACTATTAAGTGTACTCTTCTTCCACCAATCCCCTGAGAGTATTAGCCTTTTTCACTTATTTCCTGATGAAAAAGGAAAGACTTTACAGTGAAAGATCAGTGTCAGATTAAGGTTGTATGCCAGTAAAATAATCCAAGAAGTATCAGAGGACAGATACAGTTTCATTCCCTTCATGAAAGGCTTAGCCTCTCAAACATTGTGATAAATACTGAGTTTCTCCATACACCACCACCCTACTTCTTCTTTTAATTGGAATGGAATGAAAGATTGCATGCTGCATGTAGCTGAATTTTTACACTCTCAGCCTCTGATCTGGGTGTGTTTGTGTTCTCTCAGTGTGTTCATACAGTGTCATCCATTCATCATCGAAGTCACTGAGTTACTTGTGTCACTGAGTCAAAGAATTTCATTAGAACAGGGCAGAAAGAGGAAGTTTGATGGTAGCACAGATAACATGGCCTGGAGGTCAGTGTTCTATGTCTGACTTTCCAAGAAAATTATTTGCCTTGTTTTCTTGGAGATTTCAGTAGGCCAGATAGGTAAATGTAAGCATTATAAAATATTGAAATGTGTTAATGCTGCTATCTTCTAAAAATCTCTTGGAAACAGTGTCTGAGGTGGGGAAAAGGTATTCAGAGATAAGTTCAAGTAGTCTGCCCTCTTCTTGTAGGGTAAATTGGTGAACAGAGGCCTCCTTCCTTCAGATTGACAACAATGTAGAGATGGAAGTTACATTTCTAAATTTTACTCTTATTTTTGCTCTATTTAGTACCTGTAATTTTTTTTGTATGTGTGTGACTTTGCCATTGACTAGGATGGAAGAAGGATTGTAAATCTGTGTATATACTATATATATATATCTAAAGAGAATAGGAGGTGCAAAATTAATTCTTTATACTTTTTCCATTTCTGTTTTTAATAGCTTGCAAAAGCCTGATGTTCTAGTAAAAGTAACAAAATACAGTATAAAGTTTAGGTTCTCATTTCCTTGTGGATAAATTAGTGAAACTGCTGCAGTTCAATTGTCTGGGTGGTTTGTATTGTGGGGTTTTTTTTTGAGGTAAAGGATGGAATGCTTACAGGCTGTTTACCTCTTGGCTTCTTTAGCTAGAAAATACTTTTCCTTAGGATATAATACATTTTTAAAACTTACGCTTCATAATATCTTCAAGTTCTTTTATCAAATCTGCATAATTAGAAAATGCTATAGTGCTGCACTAATGGTATTCTTTCTGGATTAGATGTGCCTGGTAATAACAGCGTTACCTTTCTCAAAGATGACAATGTTTATGTCACTTTCGCCCCATCAAAATAGTCTTCTTTGGCTTTTAGATTCTAAATGTGTCCCTCTTGAGTGGAAGCATCCTACTAACAGATACTTCTCATCTTTCTAAAGTAATCCATATGTAATTTCTCACTGGTTTGTACTGTGTCATCTTTGCTTTCATATACAGGTTTTATACTAAAATTCTCTAAAAGACTAATAAGACTGTTAAGCTGTGATGGCCTAAGTAAAATAAGTATCTAGTATAAGTATCTAAGTAGATAGCATAATGATAAAAATCACCTGCTATGATTATAACATTACTGGTTTCTTGTAATTGATTACATCAGTAATTTAATTATGTAGATACACAGGAAGTATACTGAGTTATTAGCTCTGAAGACAGAACTTCAGATGAGCTTAAATCTTGAAATTCTTATGCAAGTGTTAACACTTAGAGAATTGCTATTTATGAGTGATGTTCTTAATGAATGGCAGTTGTGGGCAAGTCAGCAATAAGCTGTCCAGACTTCATAAAAGTGGTTACAGCTTGATTAGTAGTGTGCTTTGGCAATACCTGCAAGCAGTTCTTTCCACTCTGCTGGCTGGCACTTTATGCCAGTTCATTTAATAACCTTTCAAGCCAAATGCCTACCATTTATGGAAGTGGTTTTGTGAATTAAATTGTTTATTTTAGGCTGTAAGCTTAGCCTACAAACTTCATTCATCTGAGACTAAATAGCTGTGACAGGATGACTTACTACTACTGTTACAGATCTTGTTTGTGACTGACATTTTTTTAAATGTTACTGTACGAGTACACCTTTCATTGCTCTATCCCGCTGTTCTTATAGCATCATCCTGGATTTCTAATGCAATAGTTCAGGGAAGTGTATTTGGTTTCTATTTTAGTTTAAAGAAAGGGGTGGAAGAGGACACTTTGCATAGAAGTAGTAAATGTAGATATTTCAGTATCTAGCATTACCTTATTATTGTAAATGTTAAACATTGAAGCACCTTGTACAGAATCGCAGTCTCTTTTTTAGGATATTGTGTACCATTAATGTGTACTCTCAGATAACCTCTCATGAGGAATTGTCTCACTTTTCTCTCAGTAAAGTTTACCTGTACAAATGTTTCTCCACTTTTGATTTCAGTTGCATTGCCTTTGAGTAGCTACATTGAGTTAGTTGATTCTCCTACCTGTACATCAGATGTTTTCCAGAGTGTTTAACTGGAAAGTTGACCTGTTAGTGATGATTTAGTTACAAAATTGACATCTACTCTAAAAATGAAAAAACTCTGTCAGTTGAAGTTTACTTTGTCTCTCCTTTGTTACTCTAAAGTGTGTAAAAAACTGTTGTCCAATTCCTTAGCCAAAGTCTCAAATATTACTCTTTCCACATTTTCTTTGTGGTCACCATCAGAGCTATGCAATAGTCAAGCCCTAATGACAGTTATAGCCAATTCCTAACACTGTCCCACTTAAACCAGTGTTGTGAAGTCTTTATTTCTTGACTACCTAGCTTTTTGTCCCAACAAAACAGGTGATGAAAGCCTTCTGTTTCTCAAAGTGTAATTCTGTCTGGACAAGTTTCTCTCTTCCCTCTTTTCCTCCCCAACATTACCCTCTTGATATATTATTTTTCCTCATTTATAATGTATTTTACCTGCTCTCATCTGCCTCAGTGTTCTGGTTTTAGTCCATAATTTTTCTCAGTCTCTTAGGAAAACTACAAGGATGAATATAAACTACTTAATTTTACCCTTTTAAATCTGGTTTATGTCAGTCTAAAAAAAAGCAGAAGGCTTAGTTCCCTAGTCTATAAGCAAGGACTGTAACAGGACAAACAAGTCCTCTGTGAAGGTCAGTAAGGAAATGTCAAGTGATAAGACAAAACACCAGGGAGATCAAATCAAGAACAGAACAGAATTTTAGGTTTGGGTGGGTTTTTGTTCTTTGATTTTGTTGTTTTGTGTGTATTTGTTATTTTTTAAACCTACTAAAACCGTGCCCTACATAGCACAAGAGATGTACAAAATTTAATTTGTTACTGCTTTTGTTTTTTGTGAGCATTTGAAGTGATAGCTGGATCGTTCCAAGTTTCTAGCTTTCCTTGCAGCTCCTGTCTGTTTTGAAGCCTGTTTCTGATACGTGAATGCTACATAACAGTTTGTCATTACAGTGTATGATCTCTGATGTTCTGGTTTGAAGTTGTTTGGTTTTTTAATATAGATTTAACAGTAAATCTGCTGCTGCTTCAACAGTGGATTCTAGAGCAGTGATTCTTGTCACTCAGAGCTAGCTCTTATGAATTAGTTTCTTTCTGTTATTGCCTGCAGTACTTCCTTTTCTGAGAACTGCTGAACTTGGTAGCAGATGTCACAGAAAATAGTTCAATAACAAATTTGTTTGCTAAATCTCATACATGTCATGAGGCTTAAGTGCCAAGTAACACATTTTTAGGTCTTATTAGGTGCTTAGTACAAACCAGTTTACTGAAATACTTCATATTGCCAGTGGTCTGAATGCTGATCAGTAAGAAGGATTATCTAAGTAATCTTGCACAGAAAAATGCTGGAGTATACATCTAGTTCAGGGTCTTTCCACCAGCCCTAGCTGATAGTTTGACTTTAGCAAAAGGTGCATCCAAAGTAGTTACTGCTTTTGAACCTACACTTTTTATTTACTTCCTTTAACTGTGTGTGTGTGTGTATATATATATATATTTTTTTTTTTCTTTTTAAAACAGTATGTAAGCATATT
This sequence comes from Eubucco bourcierii, assembly GCA_013396675.1. NCBI lineage: Eukaryota > Metazoa > Chordata > Aves > Piciformes > Ramphastidae > Eubucco > Eubucco bourcierii. Next base: position 106,445 of record VWZE01014927.1, on the reverse strand, counting down.
AGGACAAGAATAAAACTCTCAAGAGTTCAATGTAGCCTCAAATCCTTAAATTCACTCACGAATGGCAGTAGCTCAGCAGTTGAGTCACCTGCCAAAATGAAGCTGCATTGCTCTTTGTTATAAATAATTTGCTTTAGGAGTTGTAATAAATAGTTGCTTCTGTCATTTTTTTTTCCTCCTTCCGTGCTCTCAAGAGCTGGGGATTTCTTCATTGAATAACTTGCTGATTAAAGAAAAGACTAGAGTAACTGTAAGTAGTGAAATTCAGGTAGGCGATATTGTCAACTTACTTTTTGCTTTTAAACATTGAGGTAAATATAGATGTTGGTTTTCTGAATATTCATTGTAGTACCAAAACCATCTAAGCATGGTAGAGCTTTTAACGAAGTAGGTTGGATCTCATTTCATGGCTCTTCTCATAAGAAGCATTTCAAGTGAATCTATGGCAACAAGGCCCTGATATGAAGTTAGAATTGATACGCAAATGTCCTTTTCCTTTATGATAGTTAGATATGAGTATTAATCGTTCAGATAAACTTTGACAGGAGGCCCAGGTACTTTATGGCCTCCAGTTATTGAAGCGAATTCTTTTTTGACAGCATTAAGTTGTCTTGTTGCCCTAACAGACTCTGGTGTTCATGGTATGTGCTACCACATACACTCTGCCCGAATTTCTTTCTCCAGTTTTCTGACAAAACTATATTAATAGATTAGCTACTTAAGTTCACATTACTATTCCTTTATTCAGAGTAAGGCTTCTAAATATTTTCCAATACCCAATTGCTCAGTAAGTTAACACAACTCCTTGGTGTGTTCTATAATACCTTTCATGGTTTTAATTATTTAACTTGCAATTTAATATCATGAGGCTGCTTATCCTGGTTTGCTCAGCTTTGAGGGACCCACCCACCTTGATTACTACTTTCTAATTCCCATGGTGGGGTGTTAAATAACACAGATGAATGGACAGGGTTTTTAATCAGCTGAGCTTGCCTCCAACACAGTTCTGCGTTAGATCTATTCTTATTTGACTTGAAATGATAAAATTGCAACACATGTATGCAGTGTTAATTTCTGCAGATTACAATTATAAAATCATAGAATCAACCAGGTTGGAAGAGTTCAACCTATCACCCAGCCGTATCCAATCAACTAGACCATGGCATTAGTGCCTCATCCAGTCTTTTCTTGAAACCTCCAGGAACAGCAACTCCCCTTCCCTGGGCAGCCCATTCCAATGCCAATCACTCTCTCTGTGAAGATCTTTCTCCTAATATCCAGCCTAGACCTCCCCTGGCACAACTTGAGACTGTGTTCCTTGGTTCTGTTGCTGGTTGTCTGGGAGGAGAGACCTGGCTACAACCTCCTTTCAGGTAGTTGTAGATAGCCATGAGGTCACCCCTGAGCCTCCTCTTCTGCAGGCTAAACAACCCCAGCTCCCTCAACCTCTCCTTATAGGGCTGTACTCCAGGCCCCTCACCAGCTTCATCTCCCTTTTCTCAATGTGTTCAAGTACCTCATCCTGAATCAAGAGGCTCAGAAATGGCAACACTACTTAAGGTGTGGCCTGACCAGTGCTGAGTACAGGGGAAGAATAACCTCCCTTGCCCTGCTGGCCACACATGAGTACTGATAGAACAGTTAAACCTTGAGACTACTGCTGGTTTCTTAGAAGCTCAATTCTCTGCAGCGACTTGAGTTTAGGAGGCTTCTAAATTCCACTTCAGTGTTTTCCTTTACTGTTTCATATTTTACTGTCTAAAAATCCAAACGAACTGTAGAGAAGCATTCTGTTAAATAATAGTACTTTAGGAAATGCACATGAAAATCTTAAATATCTGACTTCCTCAGAAAAAGATGCAGCTTATGGAACATATTGCACAGTTCTCCACATTGAGAGACAAGCCTGTAAAATATTGTTTTGTTTCTCAGGTACTTTGTAATAACCTTCTATTTCACTTTATTCTTTGTGCTTATGAGCACCATGGATGATGTCATCTAAGCAGTTGAACTTGACACTTTATGCTAAAAATACTCAAAGTATGAGTTTTATTTAAATATCAATAAATAACTCACTAAAAGACAAGGCTTCCTCCTCCTGTGTCCTTTCTTCCATGTTCCTTTGGCCACTCTGTTTTCAGCATGACTGATAACAGACATGTTTGGCTTATGCTGTGCACTTCTTTTTCTAGTAACACACCTACTTTTTAATTATTTTTAAAAACTCAAATTCCACTGTGAAAGCTTTCTGCCAGAGAGCCTAGGGAAGGAAGAGTCTGCACAGAAATTTACCCCCAAGATGTGGCAGGGGCATGGTTACATTACTAGCATGTAGAACTGGAAATACAAGTGGCATCCCAAAGTGGGAGCAGGAGCCACAGCCTCCTATGCTGGCCTTGCCTTTTTTTCCCTGCATCTTGCTTCTGTGCCTCAGAAGCATCCTCATCTGTCTATATACACAGCCTGTGAGGAAAAAGTTTCAGTGCAGAATGAGAATGGTATGTGGCAGTGAAGAATCTATGTTCTTGAGACTGTCAGGAGCAGAGAGAGAATGCGGGTATGGTAGCCAAATCAGATAACTTAATACTTTTAGAACTACTAATCCTATAAAGTGCCACAAAATAAAATAAACACCCTGTGTAGGTGGATGGAAGAGAGAGAAGAGGAAACAGGCAGTTGTGTAGCAGATGCCAGGATGATAAGGGTAGGTAAAAGATGATGATGCTTGTTTGAAATAGAAGATTGAGAGAGAGGAGGAATACTTATTACTGGAGGAAAAATAACGGCTGTACTGCAAACAGCAGTACATGGGTGTTGACAGGGTCATGGGTGTGGGGCAGGAAGACCATGTGGGGAAGAGACAGGACTTCTCTTGGAGCACTGGCATTGGTCAGTGGTCATCCTTGCTGGAGCTGGGAGAGACAGGGTGCAGAGACAACTGTGCAAATGTGTATATTTCATTTTTATGCCAGAAAAAAAATGAATAGGCATTCCCAACCTGTTGGCTGCTTTCTGTACATCCTCCTGGAGGTTCTGCAGGAAGCTTCAATTATAAGTCAAAAGTGCAGCCTTCCTGGCTTGCTTCACTGGTCGCTATGAAATTGAGTGCAAACTCTCTATAAACATGTTACAGTCTGTCCTGTTGCAACCATTTAAAAAAACCCCACACTTTAAGTCCTACTGTTTTTCTTATGTGTTTTGAGGTTCAAACTGGATGTGCAATACAGTGTACCAGGGTCATTCCTTGCTGCCACTATCTAGAACACTGAAATTTTCCCCTTCCCCATTCCCCTGCAATGGTGTTGTTGGACTTCTATCTTCATGTAGCCAGTTTTTCCTATTGCATAATTTTTTTTTGCTGCATAGTGGATGGGTGTACTTCACTTCATGTGAAGGAGAAAACATTATGCCTTTGGGCTCGTCATCATTGTATATTTCTCATCTGCTTTTATGATGTTCTGAAACATGCACTTTCCAAGTGCTCAGAACAAACCAAAAACAATATGAGGGAAAAACAGACTAAAATGCTCTTTTCCTTAGCTTTTCCATTCTAACGTTGCTATTCATCCCTTGATTCACTGGAAATATAGAATACTAAGGTGTGGACAGAAGTGGAAGAAAATTCAGAGAATCATGGAATATTGGGGTTTGGAAGGGACCTTCAGAAATTACCAGGTCCAACCCCTGTGCCAAAGTTGGGTCACCTGGGGCAGGCCAACACAGCAACATGCCAGGCTGGCCTTGAAAGTCTCCAGAGAATGGGACTGTACAACATCTCTGGGCAGCTTGTTCCACTACTTCATCATCCTCACAGTAAAGAATTTTCTGCTCATGTTGAGGTGGAACTTCCTGTGCTCTAGCTTATCCATTATTTGTTGTCCTACTTCAGGGATGACTGAAAAGAGCCTGTCCCCTTCCCACCCCTCAAATATTTATAGCCATGATTAAGATTCCTTCTCAGCCTCTTCTCCAGACTAAACAGTTCCAAGTCTCTCTCTTTCTTCATAGGAGAGATGTTCAAGTCTCTTTTCTTCTTTCTGAATGTAATCTCAAAATGGTTCTACATTGGTAGTGACTTGAATTTGTAAACAAAAAAACCCCACCAAACCAACCAAACAAAAAATCCTTACTCCATTCTCATCTAGCATTTAAAAGCTTCTACAGTACACTGAAAACCAGAAGTCCTGGCCTAAAAGATTTAGAAGACTGTATGTGCTGTGTTGGTGTGTGAATACCACCACAAAAAAGACGGTAAATTTTAAAAAGCTGAAACATCTTTTTCTGTTACCTTTCTTTGGTAGTATGTGCTTTTGAAATTTGGTTCATAGACTGTCTATTTTTGGGTAATATTTTCGTGGTATCAGGTTTCCCATGTAAGGAAGTGTTTAGATTTTCATCCACCACACTTCTGTAAATTCTGTATGACTCAAGCTTCAATTGACTCATGAAGTTGGAACAATGGCAAGAAGAGAAATTTTAGTTCACTTATCTAATTAAAGCTTATATGTGATGTCCATTTTCATAGAGTCTTAGAATGGTTAGGGTTGGAAGTGACTTCTGAAAGTCATCTAGTCCAACCACCTCTGCAGTTACATTCTCAACTAGATCAGGTTGCCCAGAGCCCTGTGGGGCCCCACTGTATCTCCAGTGATGGGACCTCAACCCTGGGCAATGTGTTCTAGTGTTCCACCACCCTCGTGTTAAAGAACCTATTTCTAACATCCAGTCTAATTCTACTCTAACGTAAAACCATTGCTCCATGTCCTCTCACTACAGGCCTTTGTACAGTCTCCATACTTCTTGTAGGCCCTCTTCAGGTACTGAAAGGTCAGTTCTCTCAACCTGTTCTCAAAGGAGAGGTGTTCCAGCCCTCTGATAATTTTTGAGGCTCTGCTTCACTAGGCCCACGTCCTTCATGTGCATAGGGCTCCAGAGATTCATGCAGTATTGAGTGAGGTTTTACTAGTGGCAGAATCACCTCTCTGGATCTGCTTTTTTTAAGAGCAAAGGGAAAAAAAAATCACATAAGACACTGAATTTTAACTTTTTTCCTCCCAGTTTAGCTTAAATTTTATTTGGAGCTTCTGACTTTTGATCAGTTCTGTAGAATAACTCTGAAACAACATAGGCGCAAAACTGCTTTTCTGTAGATTCCAATTTGTACAAGTATTTTGTTGCTACTGTCTCTTGCATAATTCGTATTTCTATCTGACTATTCTCTGCTTCTTTAGCTGTTTAAACTTGAATCAAATCAGTGGGCTGCAGCTTCATGCATCCTTAATTCTTTTTTTTTTTCTCTCTAAAACATTTTTATTGCATTTTGAACATAGCAGGTCCAATTGAATGAACAACTTCTCACAGTAAAGTGGAACATTAGTATCAAAGTCACTGAAGCTTTGTGGCCATGGAAACCATAAAACAGAAGAAAGACTATAAGTAAGAAAATTGCTGTCATAGAAGTCAAGTTTCATTATACTTCTCAGTATGAAGAGAATACTAAACAAAAAACGGGATAAGAAGGTGTGTTGGGAATATTGGTTAATGTCTAGAATATAGACTTAAGCTGGCTTGTCCTTATTTGTGGGTGCAACATCCTACAGTATAACAAGGAAGGGAAGGAAAATATGGAGATCACAAGAAATAATGCTAGAAAGTACACCCCCATGATGTTCAGTTACCATAGTTTGAATATAAACCCTGAGATTTTTCAGTTTCGAGGTTTTACATTTAAACTTCTAACTAGTTATAGATTGTACTTTATAATGATATTTAAAGTCTCTCTAACAGATGGGAAAGCTGTTCTAGATTTTTTTTTCCCTCCTTTCTAGAAGTATAGTCATATGCTGTAATCTTTTTCTTGAGTTAGCTAAGCTTATGTGCAGTGTGAAATATGGCATCCTGAAAAACTTTTACATGCTTCCTCTGCTCTTCCTCATGCTGTACTTTGCTGTCACTTTTATTTTCATATCTTTTTATGCAAGGGGGAAAAAAAAACCCTGTCGTTTTGTAAATAAGGCACAAAGCTTAAGAAGCCTAGAAGCATAATTTTACCACCATGAATTTTTCTGCTGAAAATACCCCAAACCCATATGGTGAATAATGCTCAGGGCTATCTGCAGTGAGAATGCCAAGGACAAATGCCCTGGGACTGGTTGAACGCTGGCTTTCTGTTCACTGGGAAAGCCCAACCTGCATGCTGATAGTTTTTAGCAGGAGTTGTTCAGTGCGTATTGTGTTCTGCACATCAGATTTGCAGTTACCTCCAAAGTGCAATTCATAAAAGTTACCAGACAATGTACGTGAGTTATACAGTGAAATTATATCTCCCTAGTACCAAATAATTAAGGAGTGCTGTTCTGCAGCATGAAATGTAGTAATTTAGGTAGCTCAGAGGCTGAGAAGGGCTCTTACGAAGTATATGAGTCTGATTTTCACAGAAGACTGGATGCAAATGTGGATACAAGTTAAGGAGATCTGTTTCGCATATAACTAAATCTTTTTCCTGAATTCCTGGGAGAAATTCTAACAATGGCAACTGCCTGTTTTCTTCAGAAGTCAGAAAATTATATAGGAAAGAATATTATCAAGGATCTAGTACCAAGAAGGATGGAGGAAGTAATGAATAGAGTTTTGTTACTGGCCCAACTTAACTTTCAGGTTTGTCTCAGTTTAACTTTGAGGTATGTCTTTGCCACAGAAAATACTCTTCCATTCTCATCTCCTCTTTTGGGACCAATAGTTGCTATAGCACACTGAAGGACATGAAGTGGATGATTTTTCTGGCTTTGTTCTTTAACATTATTTACAGCTTATGTACTAACATTCAGTAGATCTCAGATATTTTTCTTCCTTTCTATTTTCAGACAACTAGTCTGTGTTTACTCATATACAGAACAGTTGTTTGAGCTGTTTGGAGGATATCTTGTGTCCAGGAGCAACTGTCATGATTTCTTGGAATATGCTTCGTTCAAATCATATTAGACTTCTTGCAAGACACCATTCTGCATTTTCTTTCATAAAAATGAGTGATTTCTTGCTGTTTCTGTCTCCTTAAGCATGAGCTATTAGCTGTGGCATTCTTCAAGAATCTGATTTCTTTTTTACTGTGCAGTTCAGAAGAAGCACGTCTTGTCTTTCTGTGTACTGAAATATGTATCAAGCTCTAATACTTCTCGACTTTCTTGAATTCCTAGTTACTAATCCTAGCAGGAGTACTGTTATTGACTAAATTGGGAATGAAGGGTAAGCAGGTCAAGATTTCCATTGTTCCTGTTGCATAACAGATCTGTGGCTCTCTCTGGATGGATTATGCATGATGTACTATTCTTTTGAGGCTGGCTTGTTAGACTTCATTTGTCAACAGGTTATTCCGTCAGTCAGGTTGGATCAACTAATCTTAAGTACATACCCTGTGCTGAGATTTAGCTGCACTTGAGCATCCTGAGCGCACAGACTCATTGGCACAGAGGTCTGGAGAACTGGTAGAGTGGCCTCAAGCTATAACTTCCTTAAAACTCATTGCCCAGCAAAAGGGGAATGCTGCTTTTGAATTGGCTCCAGCAGGAACATACTGATGGGGAAGCTGCAGTGGTTTCACTGGGGTTTTTGTTTGCTTCAGTTGAGAGAACTAAAAAGTGAGGATGGTAATGTCAGCCTAGCCCTGTTTTTAAGAGCAGTATTTTCAAGTCAGTGCCAGTATTGCTGGCAAAAAATGCTTTTTGCTCTGAAGAGTTGGAAATGTGAAATACTCTCTGTTAAAAGAGGAGTGCAAGGGCGATAGTGACTTGCCATATTTTCATATATATGTATAGCAATTTCCTTTTTGTAGAACAGGGAGCAGAGGCATAAAGAAGCACTGTAATTACTGGAAGGTAGGCTGCAGAGGAACTGATTTGTGAATCTATAGTTAAGTAGCAGCTGCTTCTCAAATCTGCCACACTTTGGGTGGAAGTTGCTAGGTACTGGACACTTCAGAAAATCTAACTATTGAACTTCACCATTTGTTTTGAGAAGCTTCTTACATAAAGCTCCTAAGGCCCTTGAGGTCTGGGTTGATGAAAAGCTCAACATGAGCCTGCAGTGTGCACATGCAGCCCAGACAGCAACCAAGTCCTGGGATGCATCAAGAGAAGCGTGGCCAGCCGGACAAGGGAGGTGATTCTGCCCCTTTACTCTGCTCTCCTCAGACCCCATCTAGAGTACTGTGTACAGTTCTGGAGCCCTCAGCACAGGAAGGACATGGAAGTGTTGGAGCAGGTCCAGAGGAGGGCCACAAAGATGATCAGAGGGCTGGAGCAGCTCTCCTATGAGGACAGGCTGAGAGAGTTGGGGCTTTTCAGCCTGGAGAAGAGAAGGCTTCGAGGGGACCTGATAGTAGCCTTCCAGTATCTGAAGGGGCCCTATAAGAAGGNAGGCGTTCAAGGCCAGATTGGATAAGGCCTTGAGTGAGCTGTACTAGTGGGAGGTGTCCCTGCCTATGTCAGGGGTTTGGAACTAGATGATCCTTGAGGTCCCTTCCAACCTTACCATTCTATGATTCTAATTTGAGATGCCAGAAGAGACTGTGATGGTGTGTTATTGAATATTTTCTTTTAATGTACTGTGACTTAAGTAAATGAAAAAACACACTGACATTGAATCTGTGTAGTTACAACTACCTTAAAGTGCAGATGTCCTAACCAGTTTGTACACAGATGCTATTACATGATTTATTTGTTGTGGGGAAAACAAAGTCATGGAAGATCACTGAAATTCTTCATTGTTACCAGTTGCCATAGAAGAAAAACAATTTATTGTCAAACTCATTATTTGCCTTCAGATAAACTGGTCTGGAAAATTATTTCATCAACAAGTTCTCACATAAATGCAATGGTTTCTTTGTTTCTGTTCTCCCTTTCTTCTGCTCTTGATCTCCTCAGTATCTCCTGCATAATCTTTGCCTCTGGATATTTAGGTGTTTTTCACCAAAGGTTCTTAATGCAGTGAATTATCTGCTGCAGTATCATTACAAGTGTTTTTACTTCCTATTTTTAATTTTTTAAAATTTGTTTTAAGCAACATCTCTCCCACTAATTTCATATTATGTAAACTTCAGGTCTGTTTTGTGAGTATAGTTTTTTTTTATACTCTGTTTTGCCTTACCTCTTCCTCTGCCTCTCTTCTTCCACCAATATAGCACTGTAGCCTTTCCTGTTATCTTTCTGTCTCTCCCTGTTTCTTCAAAGTGCTTGTATCTCGAAATAGCTATAGCTGTTGCTGGTGTGGTTATCCTTTTAGATGGACTCAGAATTTCAAGCCTGCCGGATAACAGAATATGGACCCCTTACTGGGGTTGCACAGAGAAACTACTGCCATTGTAAAAGCCTTGGGAAAAGTTTTAACTGCTACAAAATCTGACTGTAATGTCATTTAAGGATGAAGGGCTTGATGTGCTTTACTACTGTAGTAGTAGGTCTTCTGGATGCTCCTAACCTCTAGTATTTTCCACTGTCATGGTTGGTCAACTCTTGTAAATAGTCACTAAATTTCCAAATGTTAAGCTTTGTTGCAGTAAATTGTGACTTTGTCCCAAAACAAACTATCAAAAACATGTGCTCGTTCTAGTCTTTGAAGATTTGATACATTTATTTCTCATATGTGCTTACCAAAGTTACATAGTGTTCACTTACTGGAAAGCTCTACAATAGAGTAGTAGCACTGCAACTCTTGCTAATTGATAGTTCAAGCTGAACTCAAATGTGGAAGTGTGTGTGTGTATTTGTTTCTTAGTTTTACTACATTTTTTCAGATAGCTGAGATTTCTCCAGAAAGAAGATACATTCACCTATATATAGAAATAAGAGCTTTCTTTGTAGAAAACAATTTTATTCTGATGATGTGTCCAATAATGCTTACTAATAATAAATTATTATGAAAAGAAGGAATGTCAATTACTTAACAAATTAAGAGCAGTAGCTTCTCAAAAAAGCTTCTAGAAGGCTTTTCACTGTTCCATTATCCTGCTATTAGTATTTATCCATTTTAGATTTTTTTTTTTGAGATACTGCATTTTCAGTATTACAGTGAAAGAGAATATTCATCAGGAAGTATTTTAGATCATTGTTTTCAGAACTCGTGCAAAAATTCCAAATAACCATCTCTTTCCCTGTGAAGGTACCACTACAGAGTTGAGTGTAACTTGATGTCAGTGTGCACTGATTATTATTGCTTACCTAACAGTGGTGTCTGAGTTTTGCAACTGTCTGTGACGTCAGTATGGTATAAAGCAAGCTAAACTGTGTGCAGTTCTGAGGCCTCAGCACAGTAAGGACATGGAAGTGCTGGAGCAGGTCCAGAGGAGGGCCATGGGGATGATCAGAAGGCTGGAGCAGCTCTCCTATGAGGACAGGCTAAGAGAGTTGGGGCTTTTCAGCCTGGAGAAGAGAAGGCTTCGAGGAGACCTGATAGTAGCCTTCCAGTATCTGAAGGGGCCCTACAAGAAGGCTGGGGAGGGACTATTTACAAGGTCTTGCAATGACAGGACAAGGGGCAATGGTTTTATACTGGCAGAGGGGAGATTTAGACTAGATGTCAGGAGGAAGTTCTTTCCAGTGAGGGTGGTGAGGCACTGGAACAGATTGCCCAGGGAGGTTGTGGCTGCTCCTTCCCTGGAGGCGTTCAAGGCCAGATTGGATAAGGCCTTGAGTGAGCTGTACTAGTGGGAGGTGTCCCTGCCTATGTCAGGGGTTTGGAACTAGCTGATCCTTGAGGTCCCTTCCAACCTTATCATTCTATGATTTTATAAATCAGTGTTTGTTTAGAAGTGTTACTCTGTGGGTGATAACTTTATATTGTATAAAAATGTAATATATGCTAATTACCTTTGGGTGTTAAAAAAATGGATATACTAGTGACATAAAAAGCAGATTCTCTCTGACAAATATCAACTTGTTTGAGAATTTGAGTTATTTAATGTACAGTCATGCTGATTCTGTGTGTCTGACTTTTACTCCCCTTTTGCTAGTTACTTTGGCATGTGTCCTGTCCAGTTCAAAGCAGATATGTTTATTGTTTTGCTTTTTGTTTTTCTGGAATTCTAGCAAATATAATTCTTTAATGTGGAAACTGAAGTTCTTCCTACTGATTGTTTTTCTATCCAATAAATTGCAAATCTGCATAGAGTCGATGGAGAGGTATGAGGTAAGGCTAGGCAAAATACCAGATTAAATCAAGTACTAAAACCATAGCATTGCAAGTAAGCATGACACTTACACCTTGTTTGTGTGTGATGTTTTTTTTAATCTTGTTGTATTCCTACTTTTAAGTATTTGTGAGGTATTCACATGGAAGCAAACCTACTTTGCAGGTAAAGTCATCACAAATTCTAGAGCTGAAAACCAGTTCACTGTCTGTTGCACTGAAAGTGCTTGAGTCACAGTCCTTGAATAATACTGGTTTTATTCTTCAGAATCTTTGTATTTAATATCCTGACTGTTCCCAGTTCCTCAGGTTATTAAATGCTTTACACAGAATTGAGATTGTTATATGTAAATGCTTTTAATTTTTTTGTCAAAATGTGACCTTTCAAAGAAACTTTCTTGCAGAAATTAAGCTTGTTCATATCAGGCTTCCTTTGTATCTGTTCAGAAATATGTGGCTCTCAAAGACCATAGCAGAAGTACAAGGGGAAGTGCCTTAGGAAAGATGGAACCTGTTCCTGAAAAGATTACCATGAAATAGACTAGACTGCATATTCCCTGTGTCAAAACTAATGTCTCTAGTCCTTCCAGGGTTAGATTCACAAGTGACACCTTATGGGACAAGTAACACCTTTTTAGCTTCAGACTCTATCTACATGTCATCATCCACTGCCTCTTTAGGAGTGCAGTAAGTGCATTACCTTGCCAGGATGATCTGGTAGCCCTATAGGCATCAAGGGCTGCAATTCCTATCACCTTCTATGGAGACTTGGGTTCTCCATAACCAGCATAAATTGTAGATATTTCCTCCACTGTTGCTAAAGAGACAGGTATAGTACTTCTGATCTGATCTCTTATCAAGTGACAAATGAATCTGACTTTTAGTTAAGTCCTAGAAAAACCTGATTTCTTTAGTAGTGTGACACCTGGTATAAGAATGTTTTTGCAACTCATGAACTTCCTGCATATGCCTATGAATGTAAGACTAATGATCACCTTAGTTTGCTTTCCATGAAAAAAAAAAAAACTATTGTAAACTGCTTATTTGCACAGAGCCTCAAACAGGCTTTATGAGTTGTTGTATATTGATACTTCGGGTTTTCATGAAGAGTTAATTTCTTTCTCTTTTCTGCTATTCAACATTTTTTTTGCCCCAAGGAAGTGTCCAAATAGAAAACCAATTATTTTTGCTTGTTTTCTTTCATCTAGTATTAAAAATGCTAAGCCAGTATTTATAGGAAATAGGTGACAATATATTGGCATCTGCAAGTGAGGTGGTACAAAAACCAGTCCAGGAAGCAATTGTTTTCAACTTGTTTTGATTTGGGTTTAAAACTTATGTATGTATTTCGATAAGTTTTCTGGATGCAAATGCTACCCATACTATTTCCTTTTCACTCTTCTCCCTATGCCTTCTGCAGTTTATCATATGGTCACAATGGAGAGGCAGGTGGGGGAGAAGAGAAAATGCTCGTTGTAGTGGTGCTCTGCCAGCTTGGAGGAGCAAATAATAAAATCCTTTGTATGCCCTCCACAAGCATGGGTGCTTCCAGAGGAATGGGCCTTGCAGCTGCAACCCAAGTAACAAGGGCCTAGAGAAAATAACAAGGGCAGCTTTCCTGCGGTGGATGCCCACACTCCAAGATAAGCCAGTTAAACGAGTAGTGTAGTTTGTAAAAGAACATGTGTTCTTCCGAGGGATTGATTTTTTTTTTTTTTTCTTTTGGGGGGGCGGGGGGGGGGGGGGTGGT
>VWZE01014927.1:58720-74864 GCA_013396675.1 Eubucco bourcierii | reverse complement strand
AAAAAAAAAAAAAAAAAAGTTGTGTAGAAGGATTTATTGGCTTTTTGGGTTTTGTAGACTGTTTCTTACCCTTAAGGTGTTGCGTTTAATAAAATTGCATTGCTTATATGGTGTTTGTGATAGGAAAATCTAGAAAAGCATTTTTTAACCTCATTCTGTTTAGAGCTTGAAGTGAGTGTGCTTATGTCATTTCTTGCCTAATTTAAATACTACCAGCAGCTTTTAGAAAACTAGGAGACAAGTATTTTAGCTGGGTTTTTGCTATTCAGGCAGATATGCATTTATTTGAAGAAGTGGGAAAGCTCCTCAGAGTCTTTTGGACTTAATATGGGAAATGTGTTGCTGTATTCCTGTACATGTGTATTGTAGCCAGCAGTGCTGGAAAGTACCTGGCTTGTAGTGGCTGCATAATATAATAACCTGGCATATTTGCAGTAAACAAGGGACCTTGCTGCTTATGTGCTTGACACAGAGACCTGAAGGCAGTAGCTAAGTAGGACTACTCACCCGCAGAATGTATATGTATGTAGTTTATGTATCGCATGGAGTCTCCAGACCACTTCACACTCAGTGAGGAATTGCATGCAAATAATTATGCATAATTATGCACACATTTCTATGAATAAAGATGCAGTTGTACTTGTATATTAAGGAGTGTGCCTGTAAAAACTTCTGAATACTCATTATCTCACTTTCTCAGAAAGTAAAGTCTATGATAGATGGCCAGATAAACAACCAAGGGGAAGTCTCACAGGAATTTTTATAGCACTCTTACAGAAAGAAGCTGGGTTGGAGATTAACCAATAAACATTATTTTAGCAAAGGAATGGTTGGAATCTAGAGCCTCAGTTGTTCCACATGAGGAATTTTAGAGACTTAAGTAAACAGTTTCAAACACTACAAGTAATCTCCTATGCTGAAGGCAACTGCATGTGCAGCAAGAGGGTAGAGAGTGGAAGGAAGATACCTTGAACTGGCCAAGTCCAGTCATTTTGTGGATTTTCCATATATAGAAATCTGTTTCTTCAACATTTGGAAAAGCATGTTTTTGCTTGACAGCTGTGCAACAGGGTTTAGGTTAGATTCTTTTTAAAACCTCATGCAGTGCATTTTCCTTTGAGAAATGTGAAGTGTCAATAGGCATAATTCCCTAAGAAGTTTAAAGAGGTGTATGGGCAGCTGTCACTTCTTTAAAATTACATTTGGAAATAAGAAACAGATCAGAGATACTTGCGAGAAGTTTGAACATCAGCTCTTGATATCACTTCATCTGACCAAAGGTATAATGTAAGCCTCCTAGGGATTTCTAGTATATGCCATTTTTGGTAACCACTGTAACTGAAGAAGCATGTGACTTGTTTGCCAGTGTGTCTTCAATCTATAGTTCAAGGTATTACCAAGAAATCACTGGTGTGGGTGACTGTCTGGGAGCATGAGTTTCTGTATGTTCTTTATTTTTGATGTGTAATGTACTTCTATTTCCAGGTTCACATAACACGAGAGACCAAAGAAGCACGAGTAATATTTCTGTGGTGCTGAGTAGCCTTCTGAAAGAAGATTCTAACTTTTTTTGCCTTCGAGTTGTTTGTCCTGGGACTTACTTGTCTTTGGAGAAGATCTTGACAGAGAAAAGATTGGGTTTGTTTTTTGATTTTTTTTTTAAATTCACATTGGGATCCACTATAAGTAAACCTATCTAAAGGACTTGCTACCTGGAGGCAGATTTACAGAGATTAAGTCCTGCTTTTCATCTGCGTTCGCACTTCAGACTGTAGACAATGAGCGAGTTTTGGTTGTGTTTCAACTGCTGTATTGCGGAACAACCTCAGCCTGTAAGTATGAATATTGGCACTGCTTTGTTTTTTATAATTATCTGCATCATTTGATATGTTTCCTGCAGCTTTTTCAGTTAGTGCTGTTTGGCCAAGCTCAGTGAGAATTAAGGAATTAACTAACATCCTGGCTTAGCAGGGACAAAAAAAATTCTGGTTTAGACTGTTGTCACACAGATATTTTCCTGTCCTTAGATCAAATCTATCCAAAGTCTTTGAAAAGAGCTTTGTGTGAATAGAACAGGAGGTGAAAGGAAGAGAAGGGTGAGGAGGACCTAAACTATCACTTTTAAATGAGTAATATTTTAGTGGAGGTCTGTAAATTAGTTCTGTATGGCTTATGTCGTGCCTTCAGGTGTGGCTGGACAATGGTGAAGGAAAGAAGTTACTAATTTCAAGTGCACAGTGCGACCCAGTCCTCTTTAATGAAAGATTTCAGTTTAAATTGTTTTGTTCATTTTTAGATGTAATCTTAGATGAACAAAGGGATGTGCTCAGACTAGGCACCTAAATCAAGGTAAATGACTGTATAGAAAGGACAGACATACTACAGATAAGTGAGAGACTCAAATACTAATACAGGATGTACTGAACTATGGTGAGTGAGAAAATCCCAGAATGCAGAAAGCAAACTCAGATTAATGATAACTCAGATGATAATACTCAGCTTTAGTGAAGCCAAAGCATTGGAGAGAAAGAGAGAAGAAAATATAATTTTAGGCTAAATGCCAGGCTGATCCTTGGGTGGCAGTGCATCTGACTATTTAACATTTATAACAAACTAATGCACCCTTATGTCACTCTTCAGTTGTGGGACATGAGCTCTGAGACACCAATATGGGAAGCTGCAATTCTTTCCTATTGCTTTGATACCATGCAGTCCTTGAATACGTTAGCTGTATCCGTATAGAGCCAAAGTTTATTTACCTGTTTTTTGGAATACATGTATCAATTGAAAACACTGTATAGCTGTTCAAAAATATTTGAGATAGAAAATGGCTTGTTTGTGACAAGAATACTAGGTCTTGGTCATTACAAAATCTTGTCTCAAGCTATATGGTATTGTTAAGTTATTGACCAAGCAATACAGTGTGTGTTAATGAAATATGTAGTGATCTATGGGCCATGACTCCTAGAAAGGGTGGAAAATGTGCTTGGAATGTAGAGAGGAGGGAAAGAACCACCCATTTTCTTGTGTTTTTGCTGATCGGATGATGTACATTTGCTTAGAAAATTATAGCCATCGCTTAAGATGCAAATATGATGCCGAGCACTGATGTAGTGCCTGAAATATGCCTTTCAAATACTCTAGGAGCCTTGCTTGTTACAAAGTTCATGCTGTGACTCAGAAAAAGGAGTCCTTGGCCTTCTGTGGCATGCCTGACAATAGGTGTTTAGTTGTTTTCTTGTGGTTACTGAACTCATTTTTGCTCTGTTGTGTTGTACAGCCATTGTTCTGCCATGCACTGTTGCAGCAAGTGGAGCATTTAATCAGATGCATGTTCATCTGAGTAAGTACAGGCATGTTTTCTCCCTGCAACATGTAACAGAGGATGTACTGTCAGTGTAAGCAAGCTGATAAGTCAGACAACTGGTAAAGAAGCAGTTTTCCCTGTTTCTGTAGGTGCTGCATGACTACATGTTCAGCAGGTGTGCTGAAAAAGGTCTAGTTTTGAGCCTCAAAATACTGGTAAGAACTAGCTTACGTGACAAGACACGTGAAACACACAAACTTCTGTAAAAGCTACTTGTCTGTCTCCTACTCTGCAGCGCATCCAATCCGTAAGTTTTATAGTCCAGTTGCTCAAGAGAGAGGATTCATCTGCCCAGTTTCATCACGTTCATGTGCAGCCTTTTATTTTTACCTCCTACATCTCAACTTTGTGTTGTGACAATGTCCCATCACTTTCATGTTTAGCCAATATGTGTTCAGCAAGCTCCTTCGGTGGAAGGACTAATGTGGTCTTGTAGCAACACTAACTAGCCTCTCAGAATAAAGACTTTGAAAGCAGGAAGTTAACTTAATTTGTCATTTGTTATTATCAATGCTTTTGTTTCTAATCTTTTCTGTAGCATGACTTTTTTTCTTACTATCCTTGTCAAGGGCTGATATCAGGGACACATTCAATATCATGGACAGTGACATAATTCTAAACCTTGTCACTGGAGGAAAGACAATGGAACTTCTGGTAGCCGTATTTCTGTGATATTTATAGCTTCCTTTGAGCAAAAGAGTTTTTTGTTTTCTTGAAATCTGTGATGCAGGAGCTGCCTGTCTCTTCTGGCAAGATTCTAGCATGTTTCATTAGGAATCTTCAATGTAGCGTACTACTGTTTGCAGCTATAATGCACTTAAAAAGAAAACGGTGTATGTGCACGGAGTCCTTTCAGTCAGTTTTGTAGAAGACTATATTGTGTACACAAAGGCATTTTCTAGGTTATCACCAATACTCTCTATGCCTTCTGGACTTGTATACTGTGGTTTTGAACCATGTCTGTTTAGCTAAGACTTGCGAACTGCCATGGAATCCCTAACAGTGTGCCCCAGAGCAGAAGAGTAGCGAAGTTGTGGTTATGTTCCCCCATACAAAGAGATTCTGTAATTAAAAGCCATTGTAAACTGTCATCTTCTACTGAAATGTATCATGGTTCTTCTTTTCACCTTTTGTTAGTAGAAAATAAACACACCGTGTTGCTGTGAAATGAGACCTAAATATCTTGGAAAGCAGTATTGCACTCTGGTAAGGTTGCTTTGGTTGCTAAAATATCAGTTAGTGTTTCCATACAGAAGGGGTACATTCGAATGTGGATCTGTATACGTCTTTGAAATAGAATAATAAAGAAACTGACTATGTGAAGAAATACAATTAAGTAGTGATAAAGTTGAATGACATATTTTCCTGATGGTGGCTCAGGAATGGCTGAGTTCTATACATAAGCCACAGAAACATCTATCAATATGTATCTTCCTTGTCAGGTTTGGATTGATATTTTTCCACAATTAAGACTTCAGACAAGCATTTGCTTTTATATCTGTTTCCATGATACCAAGAAGGTGATACTGTGATCTTTTAATGACTATGTTCATGTTTTCCAGTTGTTTTAAATAACCAGAATTCAGTCTCTTACAGTCTGACCCAATTTTTTTTTAAAGTAGCACTTACTGTGATTGTACCATGTTTCTTACACTTTCCACAAGCACTTTTTATAGGTTCTGTAAGCTGATCTTGCACTTCCTGGTGACCAGTTTTTCCTCCCATGTTTCTTATGTGCTATTGTTCCACCCATTTCAATAAACACTGCCAAATCCCCACTAAGCAGATGCATTGCTTAGTAACAAATTTAGAGACCCTTTTATCTTGCAAGTTTTCAGAGACTGCATCTGTGTTTTTTTTTCCTTGGGCTGAGCTTGTCGCCTACACCAGGAATCTGTTATCTTCCCGCAGTGTGTTTAATTTTTTTTTCTCATGTTCTGTCCTTTTTTAACTTGAAAAGTTTGTGACCAAATACTTCTCAGATTGTTTTCAATCTAGTGCACTCCCACCTGGTTTGGTCCAGTCTCCAGTATAGCTGAGCTCTTCAGTTTCCTTTGACCTTGTGGTAAACTTAGAGGTTTTCTTTCTTACGCAATTGATCAGTATTTATCTTCTTGCTTAGGGCTTCATTCTCTAGTTAATTAGTTTCTTTTTTGTTGTCTCTTGTTATTAGAAATTTTATGTTTCGTCAAGGAGCTGTTACAGTTCTGCTGTAATTGGTTTAGTAAGGTAAAGTTTGCTTCATGTTGTCTTTGCTGTATAAAAGAGAATTTGACAGATATGTATTTAGAATGGGGAAACCATCTTAAAATATTTGCCAAAAAACCATGCATGTACTGCTGCGTTTATCAACTGAACTGAATGCTACGGAAGACATCAGTGATCTAGACTCTGATCGCTTTGAAAGTTAACCATTGATGGATATCATCTACTCCAGCTTTTTTTCTTTTCCAAAAGGACGACTCTTAAGTAATAACTAAGGATACATGTCCCACTGTAGCTCTTAAAAACTTGAACACAAAGGTAATGAAGTATTCCAAATTCAGAACAGATCACCCTTGGTAGATGTGGACAGTTAGTGAGGTGGCTCTCACTGATGAAGTACCAGGCCAAGCTCTGTTCTGCACAGTAGTGTTTTGCGAGCACAGCTTCTGTCTTGAAATGTCTAAAACTCAGGCTCTCTTACTCACTAAACTTAATCTTTGGAAAATCTCTACAATCATTGAATCCAACCGTTGACCTATGTGCTGGTTTGAGGCTAATGAGAATATTTTAATAGAGAGAATTACACTATAGGCTGTGAAAGGAAAATGTTTTACTCATAGGCGTGCTGAGATTGTTTGGGAAAAATAACCAAAACATAGATAAGGCATTCGCAGTCTATCTCTTTCTGGGGGAACAGAGTGTCGGGTGGTCTGNATATATCTGCTTGTACATTGTGCAAAGCTGTAAATATAGCTTCATTCCTTAACTTCCAGCCGGCTGAGTTCTAGTCTGGGTCATTTTACAAAGTGTGGGAGGTGGGGAACTCCCAAACTGTCACAACACTGCTATGATCATTAAAACACATCCTAAGGTGCTGTGTCCATACGTTTCCTGAATACCTACAGTGGTGGGCAATCCTCCACCTCCCTGGGAAGCCTGTTCCTATGCCTGACCACTTTCCATAAAGTATTGTTTCCTAATATCCACTCTAAACCTCCCCTGACACGATTTCAGGACATTTCTTTTCCTATCATTAGCTAGTTAGGAGAAGAAACCAACCTTCTCCCCACTGCAATCTCCTTTCAAGTAGATGTAAAGAGCAAGGAGGTCTGCCCCTCATCCTCCTCCAGGCTAATCCCAGTTCCCTCAGCTGTTCCTTGTAAGACTTGTTCTCTGGACCTGATCTAACAACTCAATGTCCTTCTTGTAGTTGAGACTTAAAACTGAACACAGTACTCGAGGTGTGGCCTCACCATTGCGGAGTTGAGATCACTTCCGTGATCCTCTGGGTTGCACTGCTCCTAATACAGGTCAGGATACTGTTGGCCTCCTTCACCACCTGAGCACACTGTTGGGTCATGTTCAGCTGGCTGTCAACCAGCACCTGCAGGTCTTTCTGCTAGGCAGCATTCCAGCTGCTCTACCTTAAGCTGCTGGCATTGCATGGGGTTGTTTTGACCCAAGTGCAGCACTTGGCCTTCTTAGGTATCATAAAACTGACCTCAGCACACCAGTCTAGCCTGTCCAACTCTTTTTTTGCAGAGCCTTCCTACCTCTGAGTGGATCAGGACTCCCACACAATTTAATGCCGTCTGCAGAGTTACTGATGGTGAACTCAATGCCCTCATCCAAATCATTGATAAAGATATTAAAGAGGCTTCATGAGCTGATCAAACTCAGCAAGTGTATAAAAAGACTTGGATGTAAAAGGTGCCCACTCTCTAGAGAAACTCTGAATTTTGAGTTGTCATACTGAGTTCCATATTGAACTGCCAGTTCAGATATTTCAAATGTCTTCCTTTTCTCCTATTCTGTGCTCTTACAGAAGTAGCTTGAGGGAACACCTTACCAAAGGAGGCAGAGCTAAATAAGCAGCAGAATGTTTGGCTTTTTTTTCTTAAGTCTGATGTGTTTGTAGTGCTTTCAGCCTGACAGAGATACTTCAGATATTTCTCTTACCTTCCATGTCTTAAGACCATTATTGTGATCCTCAAGTATTTATTGTTTCCTCTGTAAACATGTTGCAGCAATAGTTTGTGGTTTTATGTCTGAATACCTGAATGAAAATTACTAAATATTTTGTGAGCCTTCCTTTATGGCTGTAAATTTTCTGCAGCTCTTACATAACTGTATTGATGTTTATTTAGTATAATACTAGTTCATGGCATGGGAAATGAGAGCTGGAAACAAGAACTCTGCTAGCTTTCTGTTGAAGAGAATGTATCTTGCCACTTTCAACATACTTGAAGGATATAATAAGCTTTTATCTAGAAGCTCTTGCGAGCTCAGGCTTTCTGCTTAGACATGAGGAGGAAGTAGTTTATACTCTTTGATTTGGACACCAATGTTACAGCCTTGGAATTGCTTGTTCATTTTAAATACCTACTTTTTTTCAGTGGTGTGATGATTTGTGAGTTCCCCCCCCCCCTTATAAAATCACGCAGACTAGGCTCAGCCAGCTGGAAGTTAATGAAGCTGTATTTGCATCTTAGCACAGTATACAAGCAGATATATACACTATATACAGGAATATTTACAGAAATATACAAGGAATACTTGTAAAGTATGTAGTATAGTATATACGAGGAATATACAAGGAATGATACAGAAACACAGCACCCCTGCCAGAAATCAGAGACCCCAGGAGGGGCTCCCAACCACCCTTCCACCTTCTTCCCATCCCTATACCTTACCCCAA
The DNA here is from genome assembly GCA_013396675.1 of Eubucco bourcierii. Taxonomy (NCBI): domain Eukaryota; kingdom Metazoa; phylum Chordata; class Aves; order Piciformes; family Ramphastidae; genus Eubucco; species Eubucco bourcierii. The sequence goes on along the minus strand of VWZE01014927.1, from coordinate 66,594 downwards.
GGTTTGCCTTACGCACAAGGTGAGCTTGGAGGATTGGCATGGGGGGTTAGAAGGAAAGTGGTTAATGAGATAACTCGGCAGAGAGGAGAAGGCAAGAAGCTGCTAGACAGCTCGAGATGCGGTGCCCCAGAGACTGAGTTAACTATGTTTTGAGTTCTTACCCATCTCAGCAAGTCTGAGTGAAGAAGACATCACCATTGTTTCCTTTTCACAGCCTATAGTATAATTTTCTCTATTAAAATATTCCAATTAGCTGAAAGATGTGCACTTCAACTGACTCTAAATAGAAGTATGCTTTATGCTACTAAGTGGAGAAGCCAGTCATTGCCCTGAGGCTTAGTGTTCAGCCTGGGTTTTTGTATAAAATAGAGTATGGAGAGTAGAAGGTTTATCTGCTGCTATCTTACAGTATTTTTGCTGTAAGTTTTCAGTAATGGGTTTAAGTTGCTCTGCTTGAGGTAATTCTTAAGAAAAATATGTGAATCACAATATGCATGTTTTCAAAGACTATTTTAGAGCTCTGCATGCACTTTAATTTTTAATTACCAACTTTAACATTTCACAATGATGGCAATTTTCCTTTTTCAGAACTGTTACCTCAAACCTTTGGTTCTGCACTTCCTGACTCTTACATAGCCATGGCAGATGCATGATGTAAAGTTCCCATTAAATTATATTACAACTACTCTTCATGTATTCTTTGAGATCTTGAAATTGTAAGGTATCCTTTAGACTGCAGACTTTAATATTTAATTATTTGAAATTATTTTCTCACTTTCATCTTCAAATTGGCTTAGCTGATCACTCTAAAATGCTGACTTCTGTAATTATGGGTTAATGTCCTGCCATGGAGTGAGGTTAACAGAGATGGGCAGAATAACTGAAGATATGACCTGCACTCTTATGTAGATTCTGAACTCATTGGGTTTATTTTTGTTTTTCAAATAATTATGGAGAGGGGGGGTTTAGCTGCTTGGGTTTATTCTCAAGGGAGCTGAAAAACAGATGTCATGTCCCTTTGTGTTTTCTCTTTCAAATAAACATGACAGTGATTTGTTGACATACAATGCTCTGAAAATGACCTGACACCATGTCATGGTAGGCCTGAATAGGCCAAAGGTGGGCTTGTACATGTCCTGGCTTGCCCAGGCATGCTCCCTTGCTCCCCCTCCCTCTGTGCTGGGGGTGGTGGCCACAGGAAAGGGGACAAAAGCCCCAGCTTCACCTAATATGGGCAAACTGCCATGCTGATTGGCTAATCTGTGTCCAAAGGCCTATCAGTCTCAGGTTGAAATGGATATAAAGAATGAGCAGGTAGCACATGGGGCTTGGTGCTATTGTGCTCTCTGCTATTGTATCCCTGCCTACTTACTACCTCATTGATCCTGAGCTGGGTGGGACCCCAATGAGCAGGATCAGGCTCTGATGCCTCCACGCATTCAGCCTGCACAGCCAGTGTGACACTGTGCCGGGACTGCACATCGCAAGACATCTGTCTGCTCATGGGAGCCTGCTGCCAAGAGAGCCAGGACCAGGTCAGAGATGTCTGCCTCCTTCTTCTGAAGTATCCAGGAGCCTGAGGAATCTCCAAAGCCTCTAACAGCTTCCAATCCTGCAGTAGCCCCACCATGTGCTTTGGGTATTGTCCCATGATATTTTTGTGAGTAAATACTTCAAGCCTCTTGTAATCATTAATTGCCTTCTGCCATAAACAGAAAAGAGCTTCCTGCGTCCATCCAGTGGCTAAGCAGGATAACTAGCTGCAAGCAGTGAAAGTGACTGCACAAACCTTCTCTGCCAGTAAAAATGTTTGCTTATGCTAGTTGCCTTTAAAGTGTTGCAGTTTACCTGATCCCTGTATGTGTAAATTTCCAAACCGTGCGTTTTTGAACTGGGTAAATAAGGTTTCTGGCGAGATGTAATAAACAGTGTTAGTAGTTATTAGCAATCTCTGCCTGGATATCAAAATTAATATAGTTATTAATTTTGAAACCGTTCTCCTTTATACACACCAAAAGGAAGAGACTCACATGCAGTATTTTTAATAGTTTTAAGCTGCATTATCTCTTTTCTAGTGATTATGAATTCAGCTCAACCTGTTTCAGAAAACAGTGTGAGTTTATAATGTGCTGTCTTCAGCAGGCACAAGGTCTTCATAGTTATTATTTGTTTTCTCTTGCTTGTGGTATGACTGTTTTTCTGTGTATATAACTACTTTCTATTCCTTTTGATGGTTTGTTATGAAGGAGGACCTAGTTCATAGTTTGTATATTTTAGTTCTGGGATGCTCTTAAATTTTGCCTTATCTTTGATAGACAGGTCTCTCTAACCTGCATAAGATGGATTCAGCTTGATATGTGGCTGCCTTATCTCCAAGGATTAAGGAACATATAGGGACCAAATCATGATTTATCTAAGTTTGCCCAGACCACCACTACTTTGCTGGTGTAGTGTGGCATTTCATGCTATTCTGCTCGAGTACTGGCCAGCTGGAGTTCTCTGCTTCTAGAGCAGAGGTGCAGAGCTGATCTCATTAGTGTGCAGCAGGAAATATTGTTGGTTATCATAGTCTGCCTTCCCCTATTTTGCGTCCAACTCTCTTTGGGGATGCGGTGTGGCACAGAGCTTTGTGTTTGCACTTTGTTTAAAGAAACTCTGATCCTTTTCAATTTTTCTAGTTCATATCCAAAAACATTTCTGATAGGCAGTAAATGGTGAACACAGATAAATGCTGTGTTCTTGCCGTTTGTGGCAGTCTCTTATTCTGACCTCAGACTGATTTAAGAACAAATTAAAGTCTTGCTTTCATGGAAACCTCCAAGTTATGTGACTAATGAGTTCAGGTTTTTTCTTGCAGCTCAGACCTGACTCATTTGAAATTACCATTACTCTCCTGGGTTTACAGCTGGAAGATGTCAGGCAGGTTCCTTGGGAAGCTGTATGGTGACATCGGAACCTATGACTTTAAATGAGAAATGAACAGAAAGGTAGTCTGGACCATGTAGGATAATATTGTGGGTAGAGAAAAATGGAGGAAATGACTTAACAGGATGGAATGGATTTTAGCTGGGGATTATGTCTGAATAATAGAATTTAAGAGATGATTTCACATCAGGGCTCTTAAAGACAGTTGCATAAATTGTAGTTATTATTTTTTTATCTCACTATCTATATTTGCATGACGCTTGCTTTTGGGGTGCTTTATCAGCTTAATGAAATCCAAAAAATGATGCTACCGGGAATTAACACACTTGGCTATGTTGAACTGGAAACTGAAGTTGTGTGTCAGGGAAGTTTATTATGTACAAAAGGAAATTACTCTGATTCATCAATTTCCTTTTGATGTTAGAGGCCTTCCAAGCCAATTCTACTTTGGGTAGATTTGAGTAAAATTATTAGAGGAAAGCATGTTGCTTAACTGAAACAAAAATAGTTCTTTAAATATAGCTTATTGTACTGCAGGCTCTGTGATGATGGTGAAATAGTAGATTACTGTTAAAATGGGACAATAAATCTTGCTAGGCACATATTCCAGGGAAAACTGTTAGGATATGCAAATACACATATATGTGTGTTTGTGTGTGCAAGTAACACACTGGATTTCTTGTGTTTATGGTAGCAGCTTGGCACTGCTGAACTCCCAAAGAGAAGAAATACCAACACAAGAACAGGCATGCTGAGCAAACAAAAGAGTCTACCACCCCTTTTATTCTTTTTGGGAAAATACCAAATGCATATTTTCTTTCTTTTTGTTTAACATCAGAATTAAACTTTGAAAACTAAATAGTACAAAGAAAGAAAGGAAGAGTTGAGTTGGAAAAAATAACTTTAATGTATGTACTTGAGAATGAAGTAGACTTTTACGTGAAAGAAAAGAACTGAGACCACTTAATTACTACTTTTTAAAACTATTTATAAACCTGTGAAAGATTTCTAAGCCCATTATTCTATATGCATGTTGCCTTTTGTGTAAGACAGTTACAAAGACACTGCAAATCTTTAAAACAATGTTACCAATGCTAGACTGACACTAGTAGTGAACACGAGGAAGGAGGAGTGATTAAAGTGAAAGCAAGGTGGGTTAAACTGACTGCTGGAAGAGCAGAAACAATGTAATCAAGGATTCTTTGTATGGTCCTATCCCTAAATATTTTTTTTAAAATGCCATTCTTTTATGGTACTTGTGTAAGTATCATGATTTTTTTAAAAAATATTTTCTTTGTTGTTGTTGTTAAGGCAACCTGGCTTAAATGTTAAGGCAAAAATGTATTCCAACTACATTTTAAAACAGATGGTGTTCCTTGTCTATTAATGTTTTGGACTTAGCTACTTAATTGGTGGTCATTATAAACAGCTTTTCCTTATTTAAAAAAGAGGAGTTTCTGAAGTGTGCTTGTTTGAAATAACTGCTTTGTAACATCTGCTGTAATCTTTTACAAATGTGAGGGCATCTTAGTGTACTGTCTTCAAAGGATGATCAAGCCATCTTATGTACTACTAGTGGTGTGCTTCATGTCACCAAAACTTCAATATCTTTTTCTCTTGCTCAGTCTCTCTGAACTTTTACACCAGTGTAAATACTAATTTCTGTTCAATCAATGAAAAGAACTTACATCAGTCTTATCTATTCTTGCTTTATAAAATAGAAAAAGTGATCAGATACCCTGCAGTACCTTACATGGCATGCCTTGTAATGTAGTGTTCCAGAATTAGTCAGCTTGCATTATTACCCAGTGAAAATGAAAGAAAACTGATTCAAAGTATCAAAATATGAGAGGATTTTATTTTGTTCTGATGTCCTTGTATTTTTTTATCCAAAAGGACAGTAAAAGTTTTCCTTTTAAAGCACATCTCTGAAATATATCTCTAAAACCTATTTTTACTCTATAGTTGTTCATTGATCAATAAAATTTACACTATATGATCAACTCTTACAAGGAAGCACTTTTGAGATTAAGTAAAACTTCCAGATCGACAAACTGTTAGGGCTATGTTCTCTGTATTCAGAGAATCAAGCCAAATCTTTTTCCCACACTGGTATAGTCAATTTTCTGCAAAGTAATCCCTTTGCTTCAGCTCACTGGAATTTAGTAAATAATTTGGTCATGCCCAAGAAGGAATAGAATTCAACTTAGGCTCTTAGCAATGTTGACTCTGCAGGCATTACAAGAGTGAGTATCGCTGACAATTTTTTATGACCAAACATAGCAAACACTTAGGATTGTAATATGTAAGACAAGAAATGATGCAGGATGCACTAACTGCTATGGTTCATGCTGTTAAGTTGTGCTTTATATTTCAGTTGTTCTGCTTTAGTTTCTTTAAAAAAAAAAAAATCTGTAACTATACAATCTCAGAACACAGAAGGGCAGTCTGAAAATGAAGCTACAGGGAAACTATTGGGAAGGACAGAAAGATTTAGCTTTCTCAGATTTCTGACTTGATGATCCCAAGGAGGGGATGTCGAATGTCTTGACAATTAATGTGTCTTTCTACTTTATGACATTTTTAACTTTGCAGCTGTAAAACAGCCCTGCTTCATGCTGTTCTTGGTAGAGGAATTTATATTTGCCCTTGAGTTTTAAATAATATTAGATTAATAAATTGTTCATAGACTGAAAACACAAGTACATTTTATGGTGGTAAAATGAGCACTTTAAAGCTTAAGAAATTATGTTTAAAATAGTTTAGAATAGTGACATACAGAACTAGTGTCACTTCTGAAGCTGTAATGTTTGTATAAAAGCAGCTGAAGCTTCAAATATACATTGCTTTTTGGGAAGACAACATTTTTAAGCTTCTGAGGAGCTATAGCAGTGCATTTCAGGAGGGACTTTAATATAGCTGGTACAGACGGTGTAATACAAAGAAAGGTGAGGGAATAGCTTGCTGTTGAAAGTGGTTTTCTTAATACTACCCTGTTGTCTTCTAGAATGCAGCCTTTGTCATCCTTTATCATTTTAACTTGTACACAAGTTGTTCTTTCCGAAAAGGGAAAGTCCTACCTGGATGACTGCCGAATGATTACATTCACCAATAGGTTTAGGGAACCAGGACAGCAGTTCTAGTTACTGTAATAGCAAAGAGAAGGATCAGAGGCCGGGGGAACTCCTGGTAAGTGCCTGTGCACTGCATTAAGTACCAGTCACCTGAAAGGATGGCATTTCTCTGACTGCCCATGCCTGAGCATGTGTTCATTCCAGCAGGCAGTGAATAAAGGGCATGTGGAGCGAACACGAGAAGCGCAAACAGGGCTACAACACCCTTCTACCTTTACGCTTCATGCATTTCTAATGCATGATTTCCAGACATCTGAATGGTAAGGTTAATAAAGAGGCCCAGAGAAATTCTGTAGGGGGTGAGAAGAGGTGTTTTACCAGTTCCATGGTAGAGAACTCGGATTCTGCCAATTTAAGAGACACCTTCCCTGATGATGCATTTCAAGAATTTTGGACATGATAGAGTCAGGTCCAGAGGAGAGACAGAGCCTGAGAGACCTAGGGATATTCAGCCTAGAGAAGAGAAGGCACTGGGGAAATCTTATGGTGGTCTTCCAGTACCTCAAGGGGGCACTCCAGGGAAGTTGGGGTGGGATTGTTTGTAAATATATGTCCACTAAGATAAGTGGCAGTGGTTTTAAACTAGAAAGGGGTAAATTAGATTTAGATTGGACATTAGGAGGAAGTTCTTTTGAGGGTGGTGGAACACTGGAACAAGTTGCCAGGGGAGGTGGCAGAGGCCCCATCTCTGACAATATTCAAGTTCAGGTTTGAGGGGCTCTGAGCAACCTGATCTAATTGGGGATGCTCCTGCTTACTGCAGAGAGGCTGGACTAGATGAACTTTTAGTGTCTTTTGTAGCCCAGTGCTTTTTGTGCCTCTTCTTGTTCTAAATTATTTTGATGTAGCATGCAGCTCTTCTTAGTGTCAAACTTGGAAACTATAGAGAAGCACAAATGAGGCTATGTCTGTAGACCACTATTCTAATGGCTATGCCCATGTGTCTTCACAGACTTTCAGGGAACTGTGATGAAATGGTGAAACAAGGCATGGAATACACCTCGCAAGTTTCTGTGCAGTGATCATAGAAGCATGATTCTTAGTGGTGTATCTTAATGACACTGCGGCATAGGGTGCTCTTTAAATAATGTGATATAACTGGAATTTGCTAGCTGTTATGCTGGAGAGACCGCTATTCAAAATCGACTTTTACTAGCATAACTGATGGAGTCTACTGGAAATGTGTTTTGGTAAAGGGTATCTGATGAATAAGAAACAGACTGCTGCTGGTGGTGGTGTTTTTAACTTGGTTTATAGAAAAATACCTATTTTTTATAAATTAAAGAAAAAAACCCACCAACTAGTAATGATTCAACTCTGTGTTCATAGCTTTAGATTTTGGGAAGGTAAAACTCCCTTATTTCACTATTAAAGAACCATGCTTTCCTATTTTTTCCTGAATATGGGCTTGTTCTGGGAAGACCAACAGACTTGACACACTAAGAAAACCACTATGATTTTTTTGATTTCTGTAATGAAACCAGAATTGCCAGCATTAGACAGTTAAAAAGTGTGCAAGTAGGACACAATAATACAGTTACAGAAAATATTCCTTTGCAGTAATTAATTTATTACTGACAACTTAGTGCAAAAGATCTGCCAGACAAGGAGGGATGGGCTGGCCCCAGAAATGGTTTACCAAGTAGAGAGAGGTGGGTGTTGTTGGTGTGGTGGTTTGGATTTTTTTTTGGTGAATGTTATGAGCAGCCAACACTGTCTCTATAATGATCATGTGGTATGTTGTTGATCCCACTTCTGAGTCTGACAGTAAATTCAGAATAGTGAATGTACCAGAGACTTAACTGCCAAAAATTT
>VWZE01014927.1:23200-45016 GCA_013396675.1 Eubucco bourcierii | reverse complement strand
TGTGTTAAAAGCAAAGCTTCTGAAATGGGTCTCCAGGCCGCTTCCACTCCACTCAAACATTTAACACATGAACCTGTATTTCTTCTCTTTATAAAGAATAATGTTTGAAGGAAAGAATAATGTTTAAAGGTTACCTGGTTTGCATTTTGCAGTATGCATGCTGCAGGTTTTTGTCACAGAAACAAGCTGAGTAAAACCATTAAATGAAGATGTTTCATATTCCACTTCCAGGATCCCTCTACAGGTTTTTTCCTTTCATCTCACCTCTGTCATGTTGCTTGCCACTCCTTTTCCCCACAGTGAAGGGAGAAGTGCTATGGGACAAGGCAAGGGTAGGGGAGGAGTGGGAGGAGGAAGTCAAATACTGCTATTCATATTTTAAACTTCTTTTGGCTGTTAACAAATGTTTCTCTAACTTGACCCAAACTAGCAAGAAATGTAACAGGTAAGTTTGTGAATCATAATGTGAGCTTGCTTCAACTTCCTATCCCACCCCACTAAGGAAACATCCACAAGAAACAGAGGCACAGGAACCGCAGCCTCATTGTAGTTAGGCAGATAGAGCTGATGCATGTATGTGCTCCACCAGAGACACCTTCAAAACAATCCTTTCAATGATACAGATTTTCAGGTGTGAACTTTGAATTCTTCTATACTGGCATCATAAACATGTAGTTGTTTTATGCATCTCCTTCATAATCACATCTCATTACTGCAGTGGTTTGTGGTATTTGTATATCCCAAGGCTGATAAATGATGCTGTGTTGTCAAAGGGAGTTTGGGGTATGGGAAAAGGCTAGTGGGAATTAATTTTTGCTGGGCTCTGTCAACTCAGGTACATGACTTTTGCTAGGAAGAAGCTTAGATGAGTATGAGCAGTGAACATACTAGGATCTAGTCCTAGATTCACAGGATCTAGGACTCAATTTCTGTTATGGGCATGCCATGATCTTAACCATGAGGAGAAAAATAAGTTGAGTTCCCCAAAAAATAGTTTGGGGTTTTGTAGAATTAATAAAGATCTCAAAGATTTGAGATTCTCTAAATCTTCTCTGCATCAAAACCCTGCATTTGAAAGCTCTGCTGAAATTTCTTTGCGAAATCCTTCAGACTATTATTTTCTTTAGCTGAACCTGTCAGGTTTGTTGTGAGTAGAGAATTCACTAGCAGTTTTGGACTAGATTGGGTCTTTTTACTTTGCTTTTTTCTATCAGAGTTGTGTCTTTTCTGCTCATCCCAACTGTTAATATGATGCAGTATGGTATTGAAAGATACTGAAATCTATCTTGAGTTTTACTAGATGTGGTTTGTAATTGCCAGCTAAGCCCCATGGTGTGTTCTCATAGTTGTGGACTCTGATTCATAAAGATTTAATCTGTAGCTGTTTCAGGAGCAACTAGTCCACTCATGAGGCATGTGCCTTCATGTCTTAAGTCTGGGTGGTCTTGACAATCTCATTACAGATTGAAAATTGAAATTTCTTTAAAAATGAGACCAAATGGACTTTAAGATAATGGGAAGCATTTCAGTGCACTCAAGCTACTATACTACTGTACTTTATTTTGTATGGCACACCTTGAATTGAGAAATTCTTACTGTGCTTCATGGCTACTGGTTTGTTTTCTTTTAAATACAACTTGGGGGCATGTGGTGACTGCATACTGCATGTTTTAATCTGTATTATCTTCTAAGAAATGGCCTAAGTAATGAGGATAGATTTTTCCTGTTTTACTTCTGTAGATGCAAAGCTTAGTTGGAGGCAGGCAGCTAAAGTAGAACCAGTTATTAATGCCTCCAGTCTTTATTTGTGTGTTATTACATTAAGAAAAAATTAAACTGTGACTCCAAGAAAGGAGAGGCAGAAGTTACATAACTCTGTCCTTTTGTCTTCTGGCACAGGAACTGGAAGCTAACTGTGAGTATATGGTATTCAGTAAATAACTTGTCTGTGACTAAACTTGATATAACTCCAGCAATTATTCTGAAGTATACACTCTAAAGTATATTGCAAGTAGTGACGTAAGTTCCCAAGGCATGTAAGTTCTGTTAAGTTAGTGGCTTCATAGTCTATACTAATGTTTTTTTGATCCTTAATCTTTGTTTTGAATGACAAAATGTCAAATTTAATCTTTCACATCGTGATTTAAAATACAAATATAGGCAGAAGCTACTGTATAAAACGTTGCAGACATTGCTTTACTTACAATGGGATGTAGTAATGTTATTTAAAAATGTTAGGAGTGGTATCAGTGCTGGTCTCATGGTGTGCTATAGATCCTCCAAGTAAAAACAAGAAAGAACAGTGTCATCAATGTCTTCGCTAACCTGGGGATCTACACTCTTTTTGACTCAATGAAATATTCTTTATGGAGTTAACTCTTACATTTATGACAGACTTTGGTTTTGCTGCTGCAAGGACTCTCAGACAGCTTCTTTGCCTCCCTTTCAGAAAAGACGGCGACGGATTGACCGAAGCATGATCGGGGAGCCTACAAACTTTGTTCACACAGCTCATGTGGGATCAGGAGACCTGTTCAGTGGAATGAATTCGGTAAGCCTGAGCAGATGTAGAACACTTCATCTTAGACAGAATAAGGGATGCTCTATGTGGATATTGTGGCTGAAGCAATGAGCCTTCATAGGATCAAAACTGAAGAACAACCTGCTAGCATCTAAATTCCAGCTCCTAACAGTCTTTCTTTCAATATTATGGAATGTATTCTTTTTTAAGAAATCTATATTTATTGACAGCACATAGTGGATGCTGTATATATTGTACAGGCTGTGTATAAAATGCTTTTAAAAAAATATTCTGATGACATGTATGAAGTAAAAGAGCGATATTTTTGAAAAAATACCAGAATACTTTAAAACTTTAAAAAGTGCATTCAAATTGACTAGGTTCCTTACTGAAATGCTTTAAACTCTCTTTAAATGCAATTCACATAAAACTTTGAACTCCATAAAGTTAAATTAAACATTAAACTCTCTGAACTCTGGGTTCTTGTGGCACACAAGTATTTTTGTGTGTCTTTGTTGAGATTTTTCTGTACTTTGCAGTCCTATTTGCAGTGTGAACTATATCCAGAGCAAGCATCTATGTCATAGGTGAGGTCTTCTAGCTTCCTGTATATGACAGGATCAATAAATATTTTTAATCTCTCTGAAAAATGAATGACAGAGGGTAAGACAGATACTGAAAATCAGCTTCTGAGGACAGATTTGTGCAACTTTGCATTGATGTGAAACATCAGTCTGTTTTTAGGGTCACTTAGATGCATTCTAAGAAAGCATTGTATGTAGATACTGATTGAAAAAAAAAAAACCACCAAACTTCTAGACCTAAATAATTATCTTTAAAAGAAAAAAAAAAAAAGTGTTTTGAGAGGAAAATGATGAAAAGTACTTCTTGACAAGGTAGAAAAAAATGTTCTCCTAGAGGTATCAGAATAGAGAGCAGATCTGTAAAGGAGATAGTTTTAATGTAAGCGAATGGGGTCATTTGTAGTTCCGAGAAGTTCACAGCTTACTGAGGTCAAACACAAACTTCTGTAACTCAGTTTGTACTGGAGAAGGGTAAAGACAGAAAATCTGACCTGACAAACAGAATTTACAATAATAGATTGAAACCAAAACATCTGTAAGCACATTAAAGGGACAAGCATAGCTTCCGCTTTGTAAAATTCAGTTAACTAATTACTTAATGCAATATAGCACATTTATTTATAGTGGCTTTAAATATTAATTGAAATAATACTGTGATAATAAAGTGAGTAGTTTGTTTATTTTTTTAAAGCTTAGCTTTTGACTTTTAAAGTGTGTTTGTCTCTCCTGTGAGACCCTTTCTCACTCACACATCTGAACTGCCTTATGAGGTATGTGGTGATTGCCTGAAGCATTGCTCTTTCACCTTAGACTTTCCCCCTATTTGCTTTCACTTTTGTCTTACTTAGTATCCAATTCATCTCCAGGTAGTAGGTGTTTCTGATACCAGATAGGAAGGATCTGTATGAAAAAATAATCCTTTCTTTCTTCTTGCCCTCAGAAGCATAAATCTACTTTTTCCTGCTTCATCTGTGCTACTCTTGTTCATTCTTCAGTGTAAATACCAAGATGATGGCATTAACATGCACATGTTTTTCTGCTGTTCAATTTCCTTTGTAGTATGAGCATTATATTCTTTTGTGAACCTCCTTGTGCCTTCTCTCTCCTGAATACCTTAAGAAGACCTCCTGAAATTTCATTATCTCTTTCCCATATAAATTTGGTTCTTCATCAGACTACCTGCCCTGTGCTTTTATTTTATCAGCATTGTCTTCATTATATAGATTTATGAGTCTGAGTGCAGGAACTTTCTGAGTACTGAAATGTTTTGCTTTTATGATTTCCCTTGTTTTCTTTCTCAAGGACCATCTGTGGTATTTTCTAGTTTTAGAACAGAGGGGAAGAAAAGGAAAGAAGGAAATTAATTAGATAAGCACAACAGATTGTGTGATCTTTAATTGGTGCAGTCTTCTTCCTCTTCCAAAATCTTTAAATCTTTATCCTATCTAAATTGGACATGAGGGAGGAATCTTGATATTATGTATCATGAAAGAAAGGCAATGGAATCTCTGAGAGAGGAAAAAACCCAAAATAACAACTGCTTTTCATGGCGATTGCACTTGTAGCTCAGGCTGCCTCAAAAGGGGGATACTTCAGAAAGAATGCCATTTTTTAAGACTATGTTTGTTAGACTTGCTTTTTGCTTAATATTTTCAACATTGTATGACTCCTGTGTAAGATTTCATATACAAAATGGCCACTGAACCATTAATGAAGTCACACAATTTTCTGTATTCTCTTCACTTTACATGTAATAAATAGCCTCTGCATTTTAAACTGATTCTTTCTTCCCCACTTACACAAACATCTATTATGTACTCCAGTACCAGATAAATCATTCTAAACTATAGCAGAAATATTTTGCCTTGCAGTTTGTTTTGATTTTCTTTTTCTCAAAAATTTTCTGGTCATGTAGGCAAGTTGTCAGGCTGGAAGGTGAGAGGGCCTGGAGCTGTTTTTCAAGCTCTCTTTCACTGGAGGCAGGGCTCATTCAGAGAAAATTTAATGCTATCCTTAAGTCAGTCTTGTGCATACATGTTGATTAGGGTTTTTTTTTTGAGGAAAAAGAAGATTGAATTCTAGCTCGTTCTGTTCTAATGAGCAGCAGAAGATGCTTGATAAAGAAGAAAAATGGCTTGGTGAAACGTGGAAGTTCTTAAACACCACCACATGAATATGGGTGAACTTCTCCACACTTCCTCTTTGAGTCTGTAGTTTCTGTCAGACCCACCGGAATGTTGGCTTTGAACCCTTTTTCCCTAAAGAAAAATGTGAATATAGCATTTTTTTCTTGCAGCCACATCACTTCTGTGAGTAGAGTGCCAAGGTAGGAAGTGATTTTACATGACACTGCTTAATTACACAAAAATCGTATCCTTTGCACAGCACTGCAATATGCCATGGAGATGAAGACAAAAGTCCACAAGTGGGTTCATATTTTCATCCTGGTATGAGAAAGTGTGTTTAAGAGCTGTGCTGATTGAATGTGTTTTTCTTTGCTATACAAAGAATATACTCTAATTCTCTTTGTAGACAGGGAAAATACCATGCAAGCTACTGGGAAATATTTATCCAGTGCTGCTTTAATACAACTTTCTAGTGGCATTTTGAGGTCTCTGTGAAAGAGCACACATGTAATAATGGCAAGTGATTGCCCTTCAGGCATAGGTTCTGCTACAAATTCTTTTTCAGAAGCTGTAGCCTCGAATGAATGTTATTTTATGCTCATTGTGTACTTGTTGTTATGTATGCTCTGGCATGCACAGAGAGAAAGACCAAACCTTTAAGGCTGGAGTTGTCTTCCTGCAGGCACTTGGAGATTATTATTCTTTCCTGCTTGTGTTGAATGAGTCAGAACTATGAGTTCCCTTCCTTCTTGTTGATAAATGGCACAGACGGATGTGCATGTCTTTGTGTATGTGTATGGGAGTTCTTGATGTATTTATTTGCATTGTGCTAAAAATATCTTAAAATAAGCTGTTTCCAGGGAACTTGGTAGATTATGATTTAAACAGTAAATGCCCTGCATTATAAAGGAGGAGTAGTAGTGTGTACTGTTAAATAAATAGATAAAAAGAATCTTTCATAAACCAAAAGCTATTTTGTTTCAGCAAGTCCCTTAGTTATCTGAAGGTAGCCATACAGTGCAGAAACTGTCTCGGTGTTCTGTAGGTTGTCTGTTGTATTTTTAGTGGTGTCGACTTCTCCAGTTTATCACATTTGATAAGAACATCTTGCCTGTAACAAGATAAGTTGCCAGGTGGGATAGAGTTGGATAGCAGTAAGAGATTTGAATTTATTTTTTTTTCAGTCATCAATTGGGTCAGTGAAAGCCTGAATCAGCCAGTTATCTTTGGAAGAGTAGAAAATTTTCAGCTTCAGTACCAGTTCTTCCATCTCTTCTGCTGAACCGCCTGCAGAAGCAAAAATCCCATCAAGCTTACACTGCACATGTCTTCAGGCAAAACTAGTGCAGCTTTAACATTAAAGGAGCACTTGAGAACCAAACCTGAAAAAGAATAAAATTGGAAGCAAGAAGACACTGTAGCTCACTAACTACCTTTCTTGTTCTCTCTGCCTTCCTTTCCCTTTTGTCTCCAGGTCAGCTCAATTCAGAACCAAATGCAGTCCAAGGGAGGCTATGGAGGTGGGATGTCTGCAAATGTGCAAATGCAACTTGTAGATACAAAAGCAGGATAACCTTGGGGATACTTTTCCAGTAAGTACTGTGCTCTGCTTTTTAGGCACTGTTAAGAGTATTAGGAAGAACAATCATAATACTTCATACTTACCTGTCTATAAGTGGCTGCATCTCAATGATGCCCAATTCTAAAATGCATTTTGGAGTAAAAAACCCTCAGTATCATATAAGCATGTGAATTTTCTTACACAATGAACAAGAGATTGTCTTGACTGCATCAATCTGTCTGCAAGCCTGTTTTATACTTAATAGGAAGGATATTGTAAGGAAGTCTTTGAAAGCTGTATCACAACATTCTTCTGAAATTTGTGTGATTTGGGTACCATGCTTGTGACAGCTCTGTCCATTTAACAATAATAACATGTGTGGTGTGAAGTCAGTGAATACCAACATTCCAGGAGGAAGATGGTTGCTCAGAAGTTCAAAACTCAATTTAATGTGTGTGTTCTGTCTTCCAGGTTTATGTGAGTTCCTGTATCTTCTTTCCTCTATGCCCTCTTTTGCCTTGGTGACTGCTTTCTGTGCTCATGATGAGAGAAGTGATGGCTCATTGTTCACCTGTTGTGATTACTCCAGTTAAATGTTGCTGTTCTGCTCTGATGATACCATTTATTGGATTGGTCCAACTGTGCCTTTCAGTGGCATGCACGTATTGGCCTTTACCAGAATCACGATCGTAGGGCTGCTTAGAATTGGGTTTAGATTTTGTTTGTGTTAAGGCAAATTAAAGCACCAACTTTAGCTTTCCTCATCCCTTACAAATACCAATGTGCAACATTGTGTTGCTCTTTAATCTCTTAAATCATTTCTCCACTCAAGTTACTTAGAAATCAGTGAGTTTATGTTAATGTCTTCAGTCATCTGTTTTTCATCCACAATTTTGAAGGGTCTGAGACCTGCAAGCACAAATTATTATTTCATATGAAATCAGCAAAGTAGATGCCCGCATGCTTTGTGAGATTATGTTGTTTGGTGGCCTGCTTGGTGCTAGAAGAGGGAAAATAAAAAACTGCTTACTGCAGACTGGTGAAAAATTGTGCTGTTGGCACTGAGTCATGCCTGTTTCTGACAAAGGACTTTCAATTTAGCTGCTTTAGAGTTACATTCTTCTTTTTAGTTTTTATCTAACTGGTCTTGAAATAATAAAGAGAGAGCTTGCATTCATGAGGCATTTGTTGTAAATTTTTTGTATATTTATTTTGAAAGAGCTGACCTTGAGACTGTAAACCAGTGTAGTACCCTATCTAGATGTTGTGGAAGCGCTTTAGTCTATTTAAAAAAGCAAAGCATCACGTTTACCTGCTGTTCTTACTTTTTAAAATGTTTTTCATTATTTTAGGCTGTATGGTCATTCCCAGTAGCAGCATGTCAGACTGTCTCCAATATTAGCTGAAAAGGTTTTGTAGATCTCTCTGAGTAGTTGGCAGTTTCTGTGTACTAACTATTTCAGGGCCATGGAAGTTGCTAAGAGGAACATACTAATCTAGCTGAACAGATGCCAATGAAAACACCATACAGGGTGACTTGTTAACTAAGTCAGTAAAATGCCTTTTGCTCAGGTTCCAAAGCATGTTTCTTTCATACTTTGAGAAATTGTATTTTAATATTGCACTATGTTCAGATCCCTTTTTGCCCTCCTTGATGCTTTGAGAGAACTCAATGATTT
Organism: Eubucco bourcierii; assembly: GCA_013396675.1. Taxonomy (NCBI): domain Eukaryota; kingdom Metazoa; phylum Chordata; class Aves; order Piciformes; family Ramphastidae; genus Eubucco; species Eubucco bourcierii. Next base: position 36,545 of record VWZE01014927.1, on the reverse strand, counting down.
TAGTCCTCAGTGAGTTAACTTTTTATGTGGAAGACCACCACCTAACATCCAAACAAATGAGGCATGACTGAGCTTAGTCAGATCCATTTTTGTACGTAAACAGTTTACTTATGTGTTACAGTGTATGCCCACAAGTGCAGATCACTGACATAAATGATTCTTCTTTTTCCATACTTTCCCTGATTTTTGTATTGGACCAGCTGTCTTGTTGATTTAGACATGTATGAACCTACCTACTTTCTTCTCTGTAAACAACCTAGAAAATGCAGAGCCATGGAGTTAGTTAGCCTTTCCTAAGTTTTATTCCAGTGGTGGGTGTCAGTTATCTGGCAGAATAACTCCAATTAGGTTGGATGGTCATATACCAATAAAGGCAGTGATTTGTGACAACAGAAGATCACAAGATGCTCAGTTGTCTGGATGCACAAACGCAATGGCAGTGCAGTGATACATTATTTTTTTTAGGAGTCAACATTTCCAATGCCACTTTATCAAAGAGTCTTTAAATATACTATGGTTACAAAAATATTTGAACTTTTCATTGGTGATAGCAGCTTAAACTTGCTTGCCAAACCTGTCTTGCACTTGTCAAAATGTTTTCAGCTCAATAGCCAGGAAAAAGAAATTTGACGTATTTTTATAACAGACATACTTTTTTTGTACATTGTGTTCATTCTTGAAGTCACTTCAGTGTTGGCTTGTAGATATTAAAAGGAAAGTGTTGACTTTGATTCAATAAATACTTTCTTTCAGTTGGTGGCCTACCCTTTTTTGTAAATTACATTTGCATTAGAAAAATACTTGCAGTCTACAGACGAATCTGTGGTGAATATTCTCTGAAGTGTAACCTCTTAGTGTGAGTAAGGAATTTGCAGGTTTTTTTCATGCCCTTGACCCTTTTGTTGCCAAGTGTATGAAGCTGTAATTTTGTTGGCAGTACTTTTGCATTGATTTAGCATGTATACTCGGGGATTCTGCAAGGATTCTTCAAGGGAAGATTCTTGAAAAATAAATTGTATACATGATTTCTTTCCTTTTCACTGCCACTGTTTGTTACTTTCTTGATTGTGATGCGAAATAGTGTGGTGATCACTCGAATACTGAATTGTATGACTAATCATGGTGATATGCACATCTGCATTAAAGATACTTGTAAGGCACAATACTGTCTCTAATTGGTTCCATTTTTATATTCAACATTGTCGAAAGCTAAGTACTTAAGCACTAATTTTCTGCTTCAAACTGCATGCCAATTTGTTTTAAAGACTGATATTGAAGTCTCTTGCTCATGACAAGGTCTTGAAACTGCCAGTTCAGGTAAAAAGGTAATTCTAGAGGGAAAGATGAAGCCATGAGATCAATCACCTAAAGGGTTATTTTCTTTAATTGTTGAGGTTGTAGAAACTTATACTGTCTACAAAGGTGTGTCTTGAAAAGCATATGCTTTAATATAAACATCTACAAAAATAAAGGGGTTTGACCTCTTAAAGAAAGAGCCAGCTTGGATGCACCTAATCTTTACTCTGTTTAGCTGCCCAAAGCAGTTGCATGAGTCAGTTGATTCCTTTTTGTGCCTTTTATAAGTGAGAGGGTGCTGCATTGGCAACCAAGAATGGGTTGCCCAGGGAGGTTGTTGAGGCCCCATCCCTGGAGGTGTTTAAGGCCAGGCTGGATGAGGCTCTAGTCAGCCTGATCTAAGGTAGGGTGTCCCTGCCCATGGCAGGGGGGTTGGAACTAGATGATCCTTGTGTTCCTTTCCAACCTTAACTGATTCTGTGTCTCTGAATATAGTTTTGGTCACAAGCAGCAGTTCCGTGAGCACAGTTACATCAGGTCACAAAAACACTTTTAGAGTAAAAGACATTATAGGCTTAGTATCTGGGTAAGAGTTTGAGGCTTTTTTGGTAGTAAGTCAGTAAATGCATGCTACAACTTCCCTGTAAAACTATTTTATTAGCAGTATGAAGGGGTGAAAATGGTCATCAGCACATAAACGCTACCTTATTTCTGAAGTCCACCTGCCTGTCACTGATGACACATGCAATGTGCACCACTGGGAAAGTAAGTAATATGAAGTAAGGGAATTGCCAAGCAATGGCAGATTCCCTAGAATGAGGTACAATGAAAACATAACCATTTCCTACTGGTAAAAATGTGTGTTCAGATAGCAGCAGGTGGATTTTAGATAGTTCTTTTGAAGGTTGCTGTTAGACAGTTAAGAGTTAGCCCTGTGCATAGCCAACAGAACTGGAAGTCAGAGCTAACATCAAACACCACTGTCAGTGCAAGCTGTATTTCTTGAATCATGACTGAATGCATAACTCTGGCTTGATTCCTTAAAAAATCAGAAAAACACTTGACAAAACACAGTAAAACATTCTTCTTACTCTTGATGGGTGTTTTGCCTTATTCTCACCTAAACACCAATATTGTGTACTTAAAAGTCCATGCAAGGGAGAAGAACTGAACCTACTCTTCAGTATTTCAGAAGAGGGGGAGCCTTTCACCACTCTGTTCATGGCAGAGACCAAAGTGCTCATAGCTCTGCACATCATCACTTAACATTAAATCGCCATAAATTATTGTAGACTACTAAAATAAATTGGCAAATACTTATTTGCTATATTAGATACAATTTATAATCACATAAATGCTCCAGTTGGAAAAGACCCCCAGCATCATCAAGTCCAAGCCTTATCCCTACTCTACAATGTTCACCCTTAGACCACATCCTCAAGCACCACATGCAAATGACTTAGATACATCTGGCGTTGATGACTCAACCACCTCCCTGGGCAGCCCATTCCAATGCCCAACCACTCTTTCTGTGAAAAAATGTTTCCTAATGTCCAGTCTAAACTCACCCAGTTACAGATTGAGGCCATTTCTGCTCTTTACCTGTGAGATCAGCAGCAGCCTCACCACACCATCTTTTCAGGTAGCTGTAGACAGCAATGCCTCAGCTGCCTCTTTTTCAAACTAAACAGCCCCAGCTCCTTCAGTCATTCCTCATAAAGTTCATTCTCCAGACCCTTCACCAGCTTCATTGCCCTCCTCTGCACCTGCTCCAGCACTTTCACATCCCTCTTGTACCGAGGTGCCCAAAACTGAACGCAGTACTTGAGGTGTGGCTTCACCAGAGCCAAGCACAAGGGAACAATCACCTCCCTACTCCTGCTGGACACAGCATTTCTAATACAAGCCAGAATGCCATTGGCTTTCTTTGCTGCCTGGGCACACTGCTTGCTCATCCTGAGTTTCTCGTTGATTGCAACCCCCACGTCCCTTTCTGCCAGACAGCTTTCCAGCCACACTTCCCCAAGCCTGTAGCATTGTTTGGGGTTGTTGTGGCCCAAGTGCTGGACCTGGCCTTTGACCTCATTGAAGCTCATGCTATTCGTGTTGGTCCATCAATCCAATCTATCCAAGTTCCTCTGTAGAGCCTCCTTGCCCTCCTGAAGATCAACACTGCCACCCAACTTAGTGTCATCTGCAAACCTACTGATGACAGGCTCTGTGTTTTCATCAAGGTCATCAGTAAAGATGTTAAACAGAAGTGGTCCCAACAATGAGCCCTGGGGGACACCACTTGTGACCAGCTGCCAATTGGATTTAACTCCACTGACCACCACACTTTAGGCCCTTTTGTTCAGCCAATGCTTTATCCAGCAGAGCTGTGCTTATCCAAGCCATGAGCAATCAGTTTGGCCTTGAGAATTCTGTGGGGAACTGTGTCAGAGGTTTTTTGAAAGTCTAGGTAGACAATATCCACAGTCTTTCCCTTGTCCAGTAGCTGGGTCATCTTGTCATAGAAGGAGATTAAGTTTGTCAGACAGGACCTGCCCTTCATGAACCCATGCTGACTGGGCCTGATCCCCTGGTCCTTCTCTGTGTGGCATGTATCAGCCCTTGAGATGACCTGCTCCGTGTCCTTCCCTGGATATAGGATATGTTCCTGGCTGTAGATCCATATACCCAGTGACCATGACATTAAAGCTTCTTGGAGGCGATGTGCTGGCACTGCCAACGATTAGTAAAAGTACTTGAAAGGTATACCAGTGAAAATAGTGGGGACTGGTCCCACCTACTTAGTCTCACAATCCATGTTAGCATTGACATTGCTCTGACTGACCTAGAGGTGGGTTTGAGGCAAAACTGTTTTGTTTTAGCCTGGATCAGTTTCTTAATGCTTGTCCAGAGTAAGCATGGGAGTGAGTGGCATGGCATCAGAAATACTCTGTTAGAGTAATATTGACAGCTTAACCTGGCTGTGGAAAAGCATCAAGCTTTCTAAATTAAAACACGAAACACACAACTTTAGCCTACTAGCGAAGTTTAGTCATAGCTGGGGCTGTGAATATGTCTACCAAAAAGCTACCTTAGCTTGCAGGGAGCTGTACTTTCATGTATTGAGCTCACCAGCTTTGTCTAAGTTAATTCAGTTTGGTTTGGAGTACAGAGCATGTTGAACGCATTGCCAAATGGTCAAGTACATCATCACCAAGAGTCCTCTAACCTCCAGCAATGTGATTAATTTCTGCCCTTCATTGCTAATTCCATCTGTCACCACTAGGCGAGACATGACTTTCTGCCTTCAAGCAATCTGATAGAAACAATGAATTCAGACTCCAAGCAGGTTTCCTATTAAGCCCAGAAAACACAGGGTGTTGGTGCAAGCAAGCTTGCTTACTTAATACACTGCAGAATGGTATAACTGCATCTATAAATGATTGAGCTGTCATGCAAAAGACACAGTCATTTGTTACAGCTATTTAAGTATCTGTGGGCACTTTATATAGCATGGATTGTCTGGGTTTACATACAAGACAGTAACAGAGCCTACTAGTAGAAAATACAGGTAGTGTGATGTTTGATTTATCAATTCCTGCACATGAAGTGGGTGCTTCACTCTTGGACTCTGATTGCAGTAGAAGACACTCCTGATATCCTCTGACACATGCAAAGCAGGACTGGAGAGCTGGCAGGTAACACTGAAAGTAGCTTACTTTGATTTTCCAACAGTTCAAGAAGGTATTGGTGTATGAAAGGGTTGTACTAAGCTTCATCAGCCCAGCAGCAACTTTGAAGGTAAGAGATGTTTCAGCTTATGTAGTAAGCTACCCACTATGGATGCATGTAATTTTGTCCTCAAAATGCTAAGTGCTGAGAGAGTTTCATGTACTGATGTCAGTATCCAGGAAGTGCTGGTCTTCTACTACTGCTCTGTGTATCAGTCAAGGGTAATTGTTTCCCAGGAATGTGTTTTGTTAGCCCATGCTGTGCCTGCAGTGCCATGAAGGGTTGTTGGATTTTGGTTTGTTTTGGTTTGGTTTTTGGTTTTGTTTTGTTTTTTTTTTTTGTTAATCTCTCACCATTCTATCAGCATTTGTGGCTTATAACTGATTTGAAATATTTTCTGGGCAATATAAATGTGGCTTGTATTTGTGCTTTTCCTGGTGGGAAGTTCAGATGAATGACTCATTTTGATACAGCAATGGTGTGAAGATTGTTTATGCACCACACATGAGCTGAGGTTTATCTTGCACCTACTGTCACTCACCATGATCCGTAAACAAATGTAAGAGGTAGGCTGTTATACAAGGACAGTTCTTAAAATGTCACCTCTAGGAGGAAGAGGAGTATTATCTGGAACTGATTGTGAAGTCCTCAGATTCCATTAAATATGGCAACACCAAAGAACTGCTATTCTGAAGCAGTTTTCCTTAGGAAATCATCTTTACAGTAGCAATAAAACCCACAAAGAACCATAGTCTTTGGAGAGGATTACACTTTCCAGGTGGAGATTTTACACACTAATGTAAAGTTTGGCACTCTCCAGCTTTTTCCACTTGTCACAGCTTCATCTTCTGGAAGAGTAACAATTATCTCATGTATGGTGTATGCACAAAGCAGCAGAAGTAATGCATAGATGTGGGAGTCTTGTGCAGCATTTTGATTCATGTCCATAAAGGAGAAAACCATTCTGGGTCGAAATAAGGAATCAACAATCACACTTCAGCAATCAGCACTCTGGGTTTGGAAGGATGGAGGTCTGTGGGAAAGGCAGAGAGTAATGATGGATGCATGAAAAGAAAGGATGGTAAGGAGGGGGAGGAGGGTAGCTTTGGTAGGTGTCCAAGTGCTGTACCTAGGCCAGTTCCCTGTGGTGTTCTTTTCAAGAAGGAGCTATTGGCAACAGCCACAAAACCAGAGCCCAGTGCAGCAAGGCTTGTTAATTTTTCACTGTTTTAGTTAGTGGGTTCCAAACCAATTACTCTTTCTGTAAGTTGCAGCAGACGTGTGGTTTCCAGCTGGCATAAGCAGGATCCATCATAACAGGCAGGGTAGGAGCAGCCTGGGGAAGCGGCTGCACAGGGAACAAAGCTGGGAAATTAGACTCATTTTTGACAATTCTCAAGGTCTGTATTAAATGCAAAATGTTCTTATTAATGAAAAAAACAGTTAGGATGGTGTGATGGATGCCTATGCAGCTCCATGTCTCTTAAAATACATTAAGGAGTCAGTTCCCAAATCCATTTGCTGAAGCTGGGCGTCTAAAGGATGATATTCCTGCTACTTTCTGCTAACTAGAGCCACCCACCTCTATCTGCTTACATCTGTCTGCGATTGCAGAGATGCTGTTTTCCTCAGAGACTGCCAAAATTCACCCAGCCCAGTCCTTGGGTGGGAACCGAATTGCAATGCCATGCTTTGGTTAAGAGCTTCCTCACCTGTTCTCTGAACTGCAATCGAAACACTGGAAAAGCATTGCAGAAGGAAATGCTATGGCTCTTGCAAAAGCTTTGCAAAACCTAGAACTGCAAAGTCGCATCACGATGGCTGCTTACTAAAACAATTTTAAAGGCAATTTTCAGCCTCATAAAACACTCTTGCACAGCCAAACAGCTAGAGCAAAATGAAACTGTTACAACCTACAGAGATGCGGTGCCCCATTCTGTCCTCAGTGTACATGCTTTAAGGCGGCACAATGATTTCTTCTTTAAGGGTGAATGCTTCACTGTTTCTGGGGCGCAAGGCAATTCTTAGCCCCTGCCTCCTCACAGCAGCGTTTCACAGATTCGCCCAGGAGCAACGCAGAGCCCAGCGCAGCGCTGATTGGACCTCCCGAAGCGCCAAAGCCATTTGGCACAAGGGACTTGCAACCGTTTGCATCAGTGCCGACAGGCATTGCAGCCACCAGCAGGTAAACAGCACAGAGCCCGAGGTCAGCTGTTGTGTGGGCCAGTAGGGTGTGCCACAGCACGACTCACTCAAACGTGCAACTGCAGGGCAGCTAAGGCAGGGCAGCTAAGACAGCCCCAGCCTCACCCCAAATTGAACAAGTTGTTTGCACCACATTCCTGAGCAGCACTGCTGCCTTCCTAAGTGCAAATTTGCATAGCATTGCACTGTGTTAAGAAAACCTTGCTCAAATCAGATTTTCTAAGTAAGGCTGCTTAGCTAACTCGGCAAAGATAAGTCAGATTCTTCTACTCCCTGCCCCCATTCAGTTGGGTTACGACAGTGCAATCACTTAATAGAAGGGCAACTGGAGCTGGTTATTATCAATACAATAGTCAGTGCTAGTTACTGCTTGGAAAACTCTGATCAAATATGTGCAGCTGCTCATTTGGATAGTTTTTCCTAGTGTGAAGGCTTCCATACCCATGAAGAAAACTCCTCCACAAGGCTTACATGCCTTCTAAATTTAAGCTTCTCTGTAACTGAGAAATTTCCATAGTCCTGTCCAACAAACCCTGCCACAGGGCACATAACCTCCACCTCCAATATTAGCAATCTGGATGGTCACATTATAAGATGTTTTAAAAGTGACAGTAAACTACTGATGATGGAAAGTGGGCACTGGCCTCCCTGGATGGGCACTTGCTTTAGATAGCTCATTGTTAGAAGATAAAGCCAGTTTCATAGGCTCACTGGACTATTTCCCTGAACTCTGATCCTCTGACCATAAACGAACTTCCAAATGAGAATGACCTTTTCTCATCAGGCCTAGAGGTTTCAGAATCAGAAGCCTGCAAAGAGTTTAAAGGATTTTACAACAGTAAGAATATTTTTGAATGGTTCAGTATTTTATTGCCTTTTTAACTCTGCACAACCTTTTGTGCAGATTTTTGGTACACCCCATATCTTCATTTTTATTCCTTCACTGTGTACTACTTCTGTTTGTTTGTTTCTGGGAACTACTTCTTTATGGGCTACTGATGTTGTTTGTTGCCTACTGTAGGTCAGTCTTAATCCTCCTATAACAGATAGCATCATAGTTACATATGTATGGATTATTAGGAATATGCAGCAGGAGATAATGAATTTAAGGAAGGCTTGAAATAAGCCTAGCAAAATTGCCCCCAAAATCTTCTATGGAAATAGTATTAGCAGTTTTCTGATATTTGGTTAGAGGCCTATCATCCTCTAAAGGACAACAGCAGTGACATTTTCTTTTGTAGTGTGGCATCAGATGACTGGCATCCTGGCCCTCAGCCCCACTTCAGTCAGTAATACTTACTGAAAGGACATTTTGAAGCTTTCTAGTGAGATGCACAAGCACACAGGGTACACAAGACACTGAGAAAAATTAAAAACTAATTTATTAACAATTACATAGATCAGTTTTTTTTTTTTCATAAATTAATTGCCCTATCCCTTGCCTGTCTTCTGTAAGCAGAAAGATAAGACTGCTTCAGAAGCAGCAGGGTAACAAGAGAATTCTCTACTGCTTCAAGTTACTGCCACAGGATAATAAAATACAGATCTTCTTAGAAAAGTAAAAGGGTCATTACACTCTTGTCAAAAAAACTCATATATTTTAATCAAAGAATGTATTTCAACAAGGACTGTAGGAACTAAGCCAGGATAGGACAACTTGTTTCATTAGAGGTCTTTGCAATTTATTTGTACTTTGCTAATTTACGTCCATAAAAACCTTTAGGTTCTCTTGGGTGAACAGAGGGAGGATCTTTCACTTCTCATACAGCTTTAGATACAGCTTTTAGCCACTTCTTATCATAAACGAACATTTGATGAGACATAGGAGCAATATCTGACCTCTGCTAATGAGAGGCAGCCCTGTTACCGGCACCTTGACATGATGGAAGAAAGAAGAGACAAAGAAAGTTGCACAGATTTGATAAGTCTTTTTTCTCCAATTGAAAAAACTATGCAACAGCTCCAAGGATACTGCTTGAGAGAGTCCAGCGCAGAGCCACAAAGATGATTAAGGGATTGGAACATGTCCCTTATGAGGAAAGGCTGAGGGAGCTGGGGTCCTTCAGCTTGAAGAAGAGACAGAGGGGTGACCTCATTAATGTTTATAAATATGTAAAGGTGAGTGCCAGGTGGATGGAGCCAGCCTCTTCTCTGATGTGCAGTGACAGGACGAGGGGCAATGGGTGCAAGGTGAAGCACAGAAGGTTCCATGTGAACATAAGGAAAAACTTCTTCACGATGAGGGTGACAAAACATGGGAACAGGCTGCCCAGAGAGGTTGTGACATCTCCTCTGGAGACTTTCAAAACCCACCTGGACACATTCCTGTGTCACCTACTCTAGGTAATCCTGCACTGGCAGGGGAGTTAGACTTGATGATGTTTTGAGGACCCTTGAAACCCCTAATGTTCTGTGATTCTGTGAAAATGGGGAGGAGAGTGGAATGGGAGGTGTCACAGTCACGCCTGCTGTAACCAAGAGAGCTCTTTCCATGAGTCTGCTCATCCAGCACTTTGTTCACATACACTGACCTGGTGTGCCATCTCTTTTCAGAGGAAGAGATCTCTGACTGCAGCACTGCATGGTTTCAATAAATATGTCTTTGTCTGTGAGTGTGTGTGCTGGTTTGAGGCTAATTTGAATACTTTAATGGAGAAAATTATACTATAGGCTGTGGAAAAAAAACAGAGGTGATGTCTGCTTCACTCATAGGCTTGCTGAGATGGGTAAGAATAAGAACTCAAAACACAGATAACACAGACACTCGGGCTCAGGCACTTGAGCTGTCTAGCAGCTTCTTGCCTCCTCCTCTCTGCCAAGCAACCTCACTAACCACTTTTCTTCTAACCCCCCTGGCCGATCCTCCAAACTCACCTTGCACCTAAGCCAAATCTTGGGGTAAGGTATAGGGGTGGGGAGAAGGTGGAAGGGTGGTTGGGAGTCCCTCCTGGGGTCTCTGATTTCTGGAAGGGGAGTTGTGTTTCTGTATTACCTTTAACTTGTATATTTCTGTAACTATTCCTGTATATAGTGTATATCTCTGCTTGTACATTGTGCTGAGCTGTAAATAGAGCTTCATCTCTTAACTTCCAGCTGTCTGAGTCTAGTCTGGGTGATTTTACAGTGTGCCTGCATGTGATTTTTCAGAGCTTGTTTATGACACTGACATGTCCCTTCATCAACCCCAATGACACAGCCTTGGCACTGATACAATAGTATCTTGAGCCCTTATCTCTGAGAACAGAGATGTCAAAAACATACGAGTTTTCCTTGCAGACAGGGTGATTAATGGAGGACTGCTACTGGGAATATAGCACTGTGCTGTTGTTAGACCTCAATGCTTCAGGTCTTGCTGTTTTGCTCCTGCAGTTAAATGCAAAGCTTTTGTTTGTGGTTCTTTAATCAGCAAGTGGGTTTGATGCTTGCATTCAGGGGTTATTTGGAGCAACAGAAAAGTCCCAGCCAGCATGGAGTTGAAGGTGCACAGGAAGGTATGTGCCACAGGATCAGTGGTTCTCTCAAAAGCCTTGTGTGCAGCACAAGGCTCAGTATAAAAGCCAACAAATATAAGCAGGCTTCAGCAGAAGTTCTTGGGAGTAAGAAAAGGAAAATTCAGCAGCTTCTGCACTTACAGGCTCCATAGCTTTCACTGGTCAAGTAAACACACCTAAAAAGAGAAAAACATGAAATGTAGTGGTCCAACAGCTGATCTCTGGAGGAAGGAGCACTTTTAGGACAGACCTGTAGTCCTCCTGGGCTGTGAACACGTGGCAGTGTGCAAAACCCTCAGCAGGCAGATGGCTGTTGGGACCAGGACTCAAGGAAGATGGTAGGCTAAATGATGTGCTCCTGTATCTCAAGGCAAACTAATCCCTAGTTTGGAATTCTGCAGCAGCCTCTTTTGGAAGGAACAAAGGGCTGGTGCAGAGCTAAGCTGAAAGACACTGTGATGCCTGCTGATGAACCGAAGGATTTATACCACTAGAGGAGCTTTGTGCAACTCCGATTTCCTCATCAATTTGTCTTTCCTCTTGCCTAGCAGCCAGACGATTCTTTACACTGAAAAACATCTTTCTAATCCTTCTCCATTCCTGCTGCACTTGACAGTTGTGGTGGGTTAGCATTGGCTCGCTGCCAGGTGTCCAACAGTCTGCCTTACCACTCATTCTTCCAACACAACAGGGAAAGAAAACACTATGAAAAGCTTATGGCTTGAAATAAAGACAGGAATACCACTCAGCAGTTACTGTCTGGGGGAAACCAGACTCAACTCGGGGAGATCAATTTATTTCTTGGCAATTCAATAGATTAGGATGATGAAAAATTAGGATGCTTGTGAAACCACATTCCCTCTACCCCTCCCTTCTTTAGAGTTTCATCTTCACTTCTTATTGCTCTACTTCCTCTCTGACAGCCGCACGTGGGGACAGGGAATAGGAGTTGCAGTCAGTTCATCACATGTTGGTTTTGCATTTCCCCCCTTGTTCCTTCCACAGAGTGTGGTCCTCTAGGAAAGGACTGCTCCAGTGTGGCTTCCCTGTCGGGTCACAGGTTCTACGCACCTTGCTTCTGCATGGGCTCCACAGGGTCACAGCCTCCTTCAGAGAATGTTCACCTACTTAGAAGCAGAGTCTTTCAGAGGCTGCAGGTGCCTATCTGCTCTGCCATGGACCTCTATGGGCTGCAGGGGGAAAATCTGCCTCACCACGATCTTCACCACAGGCTGCAGAGGAATCACTATTCCAGCACCTGGAGCACCTCTTCTCTCTCCTTCACTGATGACCATAGACTAATAGGATCATAGAATTGTTTAACCTGGAAAAGACCTCTAAGATCATGGAGTCCAACTATCAACCTAAGATCACCATGGCCATTAAATCATTTCCAGAAGTGCCATGTCTGCACATTTTTTGAACACCTTCAGGGATGCTGACTCCACCACCACCCTGGACATCCTGTTCCAATGGCTGATCACCCTTTCAGTAAAGAAACCTTGCTAGGTGCAATTTCAGGCCTTGGTTCCTGACCAGACCTTGGTGCCTGCAGAGTTGTTTCTTGCACAAGTTTCCACTCTTTTCTCCCAGCTGCTGTTTCACAGTAGAGGTTTTTTTATCCTTTCTTAAATATTTTATCTCAGGGACATTGATTTAAAGGCTCACCTTTGGTCGGCAGCAGGTCCATTTGCTTGAGGACAGGTTCTGGCATCTTCTCACAGAAGGCACCCCTGCAGTCCCCTGTCTTCAAAACTTTGCTGCATAAACTAAACAGACCTGTACCTCCTTGGCATTACTCTCTCCTGTATGTGTGAGGGGTTTTTTTAAACATGTGGTGGGCAGACAGACGTTATCCCCTTTCACACAAGGTGGACTGGTGAGTGCTAAGCCTTCTTTTTTAAAGACATGTCGTGGGTTTAAAGAGCTGGCAGAGTGAAGCTCTCAAACGAATTGGAGAAAACACAGAACTGTGTTTGGAGAGAGGGTTACAGACAGAAATCACAGAGCAGATACATAAGCCATTAGCGAACCCCCTGAATTTTCCCCCAACCCAAAACTAAATCTACAATCCCCAGTGCTCCAGTCCTCCCCCCCACCATGCCACTGCCATCCTCCAGAGGCCTAAGCACAGCCTCTGGAGGCCCCAAACAAGGCCTATCCTTACATGTTTCTCCTGATAAGGGAGCTCCTGCCTGGTGCAAGGCTGGAGGGGGAGGAAAGGAGAACAAGCTGGCCTTGCCCTGAGCTTATGAAGAGATAGCAGAATTATGGGATTGAATAACAATCTTCCAGTCCCCAGAGGACTCTTTTTAACCTTATGGTTCCCAACCTGGGACAAGACACTGCAGAGAACAGGTGCTGTAAGATGTCAGCTACCCCCATTCGTGCTGGTCAACAGCTGTCCTCCCTCTGAGAGGTGGTGACTTTGCTTAGCAAAGCGATGTGCTTGGGTTCAGAGGTCTCCCAGCATACTGTGAGTGGTGATGTGAGTCACAGTGTAATTAAGTCTCTGTGGTGTGCTGCTGCCCTTGGTCCTCTACCTAAGTCTCTAAGTCAGGATGACACAGACTAGTGAGTGGCACACTGATGTGTTGTATAGTTTTCTTGTTCCAAGAATGAGAAGAAGG
>VWZE01014927.1:0-10141 GCA_013396675.1 Eubucco bourcierii | reverse complement strand
AATTTTATAGGCCGAGATTAAATTTTGGGTTGTCCATGAACCTGATTTTGATCAACTGTCTGGTAGAATTAATCTTTTACACAACAAGAAGAGCGAAAATGAAGACAAAACTTATTAAAAACCAAACCAAACCAAACCAAACCCAACCAAACAAACCTCACAAACAACGAACACAATCAAATAAAAAAGCCTCCCACCACCAACTCAGTACTGTACCATGCACAGCTGTATACTGGGTCTGAGCAGGGGCTGTGTCTGTCTGTCCTGTCTCTGGACACCATGGAAGAGCCTGGTCCCACCCTCTTGACATTTGCCTTTTAGAAACTCATAGCAGTGATAAGATCCCATCTCAGTCTCTTCTCCAGGATAAACAGCCCCAGGTCTCTCAGCCTCTCCTAGTAAGAGAGATGCTCCATTCCCTAATCACCTCTGTAACCCTCTGCTGGATTCTCTCCAGTTGTTCCCTGCCTCTCTTGACAGGGGGAGCCTAGAACTGGTCACATGACTCCAGATGTGGCCTTACTAAAGCAGAGCAGAGGAACAGGAGAGCCTCTCTTGACCTGCTCTCCACAGTATACTTAATGCAGGATACCACTGGCCTTTCTGGCCACAGGAGCACACTGCTGGCTCATGCTGAACTTGCTGTCTAACAGCACTACCAGATCCTTCTCTGCAGAGCTGCTCTTCTGCAGGTCAACCTCTAAACTGAACTTGGTAAATAATTTCCCCAAGTACAGGGCTCTACACTTACCTTTGTTGAACTTCATGAAGTGTTTCCCAGACCAACTCTCCAGCCTGTCCAGGTCTCACTGAATGGCAGCACAGCCTTCTGGTGTGGCAGCCACTCCTCCCAGTTCTTTGTCATGAGGAAACTTGCTGACAGAACGCTCCACTTTTTCATCCAAGGCTGGACTCAGTACTGGCCCCTGGGGAACACCACTAGCTGCAGATGTCCAACTAGACTCTGCACCACTGATCACAACCCTATGAGCTCTATCACTCAGACAGTTCTCAATCTATCTCACTGTCCAGTCATCTAACCCACAATTCCTAACCTCACCTATGAAGATATTACGGGAGACAGCGTCGAATGTCAAAGTAGACCACATCTAATGCTCTCCCCTCATCTACCCAACCAATCACATCATCATAGAAGGCTATCAGAGTTCCTCCTCGTGAAGTAATGCTGACCCCTCCTGATAATCCTCTTTTCCTGCACATGCTTAGAGATGATGTCCAGAATGATATACTCTGTCACTTTTCCAAGGATAAAGGTGAGGCTGTCTAGCCTGTAATTTCCTGGGTCTTCCTTTTTGCCCTGTTGAAAGGCTGAGGTAACATTGGCTTTCCTCCAGTCTCCAGGCACCTCTCCCATTCTCCATGACCTTTCAAAAATTACTGAAAGTTGCTTAGCAATAATCTTAACCAGTTTCCTCAGCACTTGTGGATACATCCCATCCCAGCCCATGAATTTCTGGGTGTCCAGCTTGCCTATACAATCTTTAACCCAGTCCTCCTTGACTAAGGGAGAGTCTTCCTTCATCTATACTTTCTTTCTTATGTCCAGGGACTGGGCTTCCTGAGGAATAGTCTTAGCAGTAAAGACTGAAGCAAAGAAGGCAATCAGTAGCTCCACCTTCTCTGTATTCTCTGTCACCAGGGCACCCACCTCATTCAGCAGTAGGCCTATGTTTTCCCTTGTCCTCCTTTTCCTACAGATGCACTTGAAAAAACCCTTTGTCTTGTCTTTCACATTCTTTCCCAGATTTAATTCCAAGAGGCCCTTAGCTTTCCTTGATGTAGCCCTACATACTCTGGTAACATTTCTGTATTCCACCTAAGTGGCCAGTCCCTTTTTCCACCTACTGTAAACTTCCTTCATCTGTTTTTCTGGAATTTTCTTGCTCAGGTCTCCTATCTCTTTTTCTTGATTTATTATCACAGGGATGCACCCATCTTGAGCTTGGAGAAAAATGGAGCTTGAACATTTACCAGCTTTCTTGGGCCCTCCTACCTTCTAGAGTCCTAACCCAAGGGCTTCTTCCAAGGAGATCTCTGAAGAGTTCAAAGTTAGCTATCCCGATGTCAGAGTTGCAGTCCTACCTACAGTCCTACTTTCTTGCATGATTCTGAACCCCACTTATTTACTCCCACTCTGCCCTTCTGAAGAGGGGAAACACAGAGCATTTTGGTGGGCACATGGTGGCCACTCAAGGTCGACCCTCCACAACTGGTCAAAACCAAATTTATTTCTAGTGTTGAGCTTGCATTGACTTTCAGGACTTACCCAAACTTTCCTCATTCTGCTCAGATCATTTGGAATGTAATACCACCTGATTGTGGGTCAAACATCTTGTTCAGGAGAACTAAACAAGGTATCCAACTCACATTGGTTAAAGGGTGATACCAAAAGTCAACACCTACCCATCTAAGCTCAGTTCATAGCGGTTTCTGATAAAGCAGTCAGATAACATCCATAAAATCCTCTGAACCGGCAATACATACTTTGCTCTGGATACAATCTGATCACCTTACCTAGGGCTGCTCCTTAAGTTGAAATATTATTGCTAAATATTTGCAGATATGTTTGCTTGTACCTGCCTTGTATGCAGATTTTACAGTCCATTGTCAAAAAACACAGTATACACATGGTAGTGTGAAAACAGCTAGTATGGTAATCATATTGTTAAAGAAACTGATAAAGGAAAGTAGGACTCAATGGTATGACCAAATGCCATGCCATGCACTCAGAGATTTTTTTATTCTCATTCTACACCTGAAGGTTGAAGCACATTCACAAGTCTTTTGTTGGATTTTCTGTAGTGACCTTTAACAAGTGACCTAGTAACATTTATAACAGTAAGTAGAACTAGCATTTAATTAAGCTTTTCACTGGCACCTTGCATACAACTCCAGACAGATTATTTTTTTCTGCTTTGCATGTCCCCTTACGGTCTATACTCCATGATTTTAAAGAAGTTAACCAATATAAAAAAGTAGAACAATCAGATCGCAGAATGTTTCCACTATCAGGCTGCAATCTTCAGAGCTGTTTCCTGCCTGGTGGTACACTACTAGCAGTTAAGGTGAAGTATAGCAACCTGTAACAGCATAGTGTGTGCTTGCATCCCAGTGCCTGCTGTAGTGGAAGGGGAAGTTAATTACCGCAAGATAATTTTTTTTAAAATAGTTAATATAGTTTATTAATATTAAATATTCAGAACTCATGCCACTCTGATCACCAATTTATTAATAATAACAGGTTCTTTTGCATCATTTATGGAAACTATATACAGGTTATAACAGGATCTAGAAACAACTAGTAAATATATACATTAATTGAACTTGATTAAACTGGCAGAGAAGGCTTTGCCGTTAGTGTACTGCTTGCGGTCAATACTCTGCTTGCTCACTCGATGGACGCAAGGAGCTCCTTTCTGCTTATGGCAGAAGGCAATTAATGATTACAAGAGGCTGTTGGTATTTACTCACAAAAATATTATCTGACGGTACCCAAAGCTCGTGGCAGGGTTGCTGTCGGTAGCCATTGAAGGTTTTGGAGTTTCCCCAGGCTTCTGGGTGCTGGGGAAAGGAGGCAGACAATGTCTGACCTGGTCCTGGCTCTCTGGATAATCCGTGTTATATCCAGGGCTTCCGTCTGGGCAGGAGGCTTCCAGGTGCAGGCAGATGTCTTGTGGTGTGCAGTCTCAGCATGGATAGAGCAGATATAATAGCAGACACACCTTGTAATGACAAAGCACATGCTGTGCTCCCTGCTGTGCTCCCTGCTCATCTCCTTTTATCCATACAGCCCGAGACTAATGGGCCTTTGGACGCAGGATAGCCAATCAAATGGCAGTTAGCCAAGATCTGACCATATTGGGTGAAGCCATAGGCTTGCTCTACCCTTTTTTGGGCAGAACACGGGCCTTGCACAAGGCAAGCCTGTGTACCTTGCTTACCACGGTTGCTGGGTAGGCCACAGACCCCAGACTTAGTGGTTTCACGTTCTTTGTCCTTTTTTTCCCATGGTTGGTCCCCCCAAAACAGAAGGAGGGAGAGCAGAAAAACATACCTGGGCCAGCCAGGATATGTACAAGCCTAATTTGGCCTGCTTAGGCCTACCATGACATATGGGAACATCAAGGTTATGATACTGGGCCTGTGTGAAGGATATGTGCAAAAAAAAAAATTCTCCTGATTCAACTTTGTCTCACCTCATGAAAAAAGTTACATTCATCAGCTCTTTCGTATGTCAAGAAGCGGTTACAAAGAAGGTAACTTTTGAGTTAGGAATGTAACTCCAGCGCTTTGGTACATATTTGGCAATGCTTTTTAGTGTTTGAAAGTATCTAACACCCATTTTAGAATTAAATCCCATTCAGCCACCAGTAACCTTGCTGATTCACAAGTTGGATTAACACCTTACTCTGGAACAGAGAAGAGATGTCACAGATGCTTGACTAGGGGATTTAAACAAGCCAGAAGTGCGGCTCATATGTGTAGCTCATGTGTGCGTTTGTCAGAGTTAAATTAATAAATAAGCATGGATAAATCATAAGAAAATGTGTTTGTACCTGTTAAAAGTCTATTTTCTTGATCCTGATTTGAAATCAAGTCATTCAGCAATAAGTTTCAAGTCAGTAGTAGTATTCTCACCACTCCAAGCAGAGTAAAGTAGTCCTCCTTTGCACCTGCTTTCTAGTGTTTCTCCCTGTTTTTTTTTTTTATTACATCTTTTCAGACAGACAGTTCACAGACCACTTACTTGGTTTGTTTTCTACCAATTGGCTGTTACAGCAGCCACTTGAACAGAGTATTCATATATCAGGAGTCCAGTCTTTTGACATCTGGGAATTTCTTTCCAATTTCTCAGTTCTGTTCTCAGACACTCTGAAAAATATATTCCCAGTTTCCCAAAAACTCATCCTCTGCAGACAAAGGTTTACCATATTTCAACAGAATTTCTTTCAAATTGTGTCAAAGTGTTTATTGAAAGTAATCCACATTCCAGCAATAGGCAGTTTATTTCTGATTGTAAGGCCTAAGCTCATTCAAGGAGAAACCAAAGCTGTGTGCTCCATCACTCAAAGTGGAAGTATTTTGCCAAAAGTGGAAATGGTCTGAATTTCTGTCATTGTATACCACATACAGCATGAGAAACAAAATCCCTGGTCTGATTCCCACTCATGTTGCTCAAATGTCAATATGGGCACAAGGTGCAGTGTGTTTTATTTAGGGAAGGCCTATTTTTTCCCCTTTCAAAACGTATACCACAAAGAACCACCTGACCTGTTTCATCATTCATGTGAGACTGCCCAGTTTCTAAACCATTGTTTGTGAGAGTTTGTACTAACAAATCACTTCCTGTAAGGTATCTTTTTTTTTTTTTTTCCCTCTCCTGATCAAACTGAGGAAAGTTTTGGTTTTTTTCCCCATTCCATGCTAAGTGATTTTCTTCTTTAGTAGAACACCACGCCATGTCATCCCCAGAACTAAATCTAAAATATGAACTCTTGGTCACAATTATAAAATTGTAGCATTGTTTTAATATTTTCTCCTTTTGATGAAATATCTGAAAAGCAGACCGTCATCTAATTTGCTGGTACAGGAACATTACTATACTTATTAAAATGAAAGATAGATCTACATAATTACAAAGTGCACTTGTTGGTGAAAGATTTTTTTTTTCTACATAGAGCAGTATGTAAGCACAGATGTGAACACATCAGGATGGCCTGGTATTTGATGGAAACTGAATTTTTTTGAAAGAGAACTAAGGGGGATGAGGTTTGTGATTTTTTTTTTGTGTGTGTGTGTATCTCAAATGTGCAGTTTTCTTACCTGTGGGGCCTTTATCAGGTCCAGCATAAGGATGGTACTGCCTATCACATGCAGCAGTATGTAGAAAATCAGTAGTGCTGCGCAAACAATTTTTTAGGCCAATAAAGTTGTTTTCTGAAGAGCAATGAGAATGGCATAGGCACAGGCAGAGAAGACCCTCATTCCAGCCAGTGGTTCAGCTGCCACAAATGGACTCAAAAAAGAGGAAAGGGAGAGAGAGAAAGAGGCTTTAAGCCCTTTCTGGGCAGCTTCTTTGTCCAGGAAGGAATTTGGATTTTCTGTATCATTTCTAATTTGTATATTGTAAGGAAACCTGCTGTATTAACTGGACATGTGAGCAATCCAAGCCATGCTAACTGCTAGTCGTGAGCTGAAGTTTCACAGCCTACCTGAAAAGTTTATCCAAAGGGCCAAGGACGCCACCTGCAAATGGCCCCCAGAGGAATGAGCAACAACTGGGATCAAAGCAAAACAAGAGGCGTTTTGAACAGATAGTGATGAACCAACCACTTGGTTCCCTCATAGCTACAATTGTTTGCATCTTGGGGATTTAGGCCAGATGCTTGGGGCAACAGCTTGTCCCTTAATGATGTGGACCAATTGCTTTGTAACGGGCTGACCTGAACAGTCTGTTAGAAGGGTGTATAAATGTATCTTCATATTCAATAAATTGGCATTGTGTGGATCATACTGGTAAGTGTATGGCTCTGTCCAGAAGCTCTCACCGTTGGCAATGTCCCAGGAACTGCTATTGTATATAATTGTAAATTTGTATATATTTGTACCCATATGGTGCATACACCCTTGTAAATGTTGCTTTTCTGTAAATACAGCTTTATCTTACTTCCAAGCTGTCTGAGCCAGTCTGGTAAATTTCAATAGGCGGCTCTGTGTGTGTATGTGCATTTGTGTGTGTGTGTGTGTGAGAGAGAGAGGGAGAGATTCTTAAAACACCACAACTCCCAAGCATACTGCCCTTTGAAGGGAATAATCTGATAATCAGGTTGACTAAATGCTACAAGTGCAGTAAATTTAGGTTAAAGTGCAGCTCCAAGACAAAACCACCCAGATTTTGGGGAGGTTATGAATCCACTTTACCCTTCAGGACACTTGCAAGTTAACACCAATAGGAAGCAGAACATCTCAGTAGCAGCTCTTTAAAAATAGGTAACCACATTTCAGTGTACGTATCTTAAACAACTAACACTCAAATTGTGGTAAAACTTCCATTGCACTGACACATGTACAAAGCAAATAAACTGTGGCCTCCTCTAAAGGAACAGGAGATCTAACACCAATGCAACAATTGTTCTCTTGACAGAACACTGAGCATACAAAACTATTCCCTCAACCAATTTTTGTTTAAAAGAATGGAGTTTCCTTTTAGTAGAAAAGTACATAACCATAGCAAAGGTTAGTTATGACAAAATTTGGAAGGCAAGATGTTTAGATATATTTTTGCAATGTTTACATTTAGAAGTCTCTTTGGTAACCCCTCTTAGTTTAAGTAAAATTGCCAATCAGCCTCTATAAAACATGTGAAATTTGACCACTGTCAACTAGAACTTACATACTTAAGGAAAAATATTCAACATACAATATGTTAGTTAAGAACCAGAACCATAGTAAAATATTCAACATATAGCATGTTAGTTGAGAGCCAGAACCATAGTCAGAATGCTCAATTTAGCAGTAGGCAGATGCAGAAAGGACTCTGCTTTATCCCACAAAGCTTACTTCTGGGCAGGATTCTACGATTCTACAATTATGTCAAAAGAAACCGTTTCTTGGGAGGCTGAAAACCTTGCAACATAAAGCAGCATGAGTCCTTTCGTAATTGTTTTGCAAAGTATTGAGAGATGCAGAAAGTGATTTATGCTTAGAATTAGGTGTGCAATTAAGTATTTTGCTGCCATAAATTGCAGAAGGAAAGAAGAAAAAAAAATCCTACCCGAACAATGAGATAAAAAATATTTCATAGTTTACAAATAGGTTAAATGACATTTTTAATCCAACTTATTTGACAAACATAACTTCTTCACCTTGGACTAATGTTACATACAGAATCACAGAATGCTGGACTATCTCAAGTCAGAACAGACCCATCAAAGCCCACTTGCTGGTACTCAGGACTACTCAACAGTAAACCATATAACTAAGGCTGCTGTCCATAAGGGAGGGGGATAAACTCATCAGTCTTCCATGTGGGAGGACACACCAGTGTGGGAGTAATGGGGGATTAGTAAGGGCTCTCAACCTGCTGCCCAGAAGCATGCTGAGGACAAAACAATGCAGTCGAAGTCTTGCAGAGATGAGCCAGATCCCCTTCAGGTAGTAGCAGCCAACAGGGAAACATAACATGGTAATCCACGTGGCAGTGATGACATGAGGGGTGGAGAGGCATGGACAGGTGGGATTTGACCCTACAGCTGATGTACAGACTGAGAAAAGACTGCTCAAACACCAGGGTAAGGGAAAATCTGTCAGTAAGTCAGCTCCAATAGAGGCACAACTCAAAATGCCTCTGCGCTAACTCAAGGACCATGGGGAACAAACAGGAAGAATTGCAAATATGTGCAAGTCTCCAGGGTTATGATGTCATTGGTGTCACTGAGACGTGGTGGGATGGATCTCATGATTGGAACGTAGGGATAAATGGTTATAGGTTCTTCAGGAGGGACATGCAGGAGAGAAGGGGAGGGGTGTTGCCCTCTACATCAATGATAAACTGGAGTTCATGGAGCTCCACTTGGGGATGTGCAACGAAAAAGCAGAGAGCTTACAGATAAAGGTTAAAGGGAAGGCATAGGAAAGTGAGATCATAGTAGGAGTCTGCTACAGACCTCCTGATCAGGAAGGCGAAGTAGATGAGGCCCTTTACAAACAAATAGGAGAAGCTTCACATTCACATGCCCTGATCCTCATGGGGGACTTCAACCACTCTGACATCTGTTGGAAGGACAATACAGCAGAGCACCAAGAATCTAAGAAGTTCCTGGAATGCATTGATGATAACTTCCTCCTCCAAGTGGTAGAGGAACTTGCAAGAAAAGATGCTATGCTGGACCTAGTCCTCACCAATAAGGAAGGGCTGGTGAGTGAAGTGAAGCTGAATGGTTGCCTTGGCTGCAGTGACTATGAAATGGTAGAGTTTAAGATCCTCAAGGCATCAAGGAGGGTGCATAGTAAATCACAGTTCTGGACTTCAGAAGAGCAGAGTTCAACCTCTTCAGGGACCTCCTTGGTAGGGTGCCATGGGAAATAACCCTGGAAGGCAGGGGTCCCAGGAAAGCTGGTCAGTGTTCAAGGATCAGTTCCTTCAAGCTCAGGAAAAATGCATCCCAGAAAAGAGGAAGGCAGGTAAGAATGCCAGGAGGCCTGCATGGATGAATAGAGAGCTCCTGGATACATTTAGATGCAAGAAGAAAGCCTACAGAGAGTGGAAGCAAAGACAGGTTACCTGGGACCAATACAAAGAAAGTGTTTGTGCAGCCAGAGATCAGGTTAGGAAAGCTAAAGCACAGTTAGAATTGAATCTGGCTAGGGACATTAAGTGGAGCATGAAGAACTTCTTCAGGTATAGTATTAAGAAAAGGAGGACTAGGGAGAATGTGGGACCCTTCCAGAAGGGAAAGGGAGAGCTGCTGACAAAGGATACGGACAAGGCTGAGGTGCTCAGTGACTTCTTTGCCTTGGTCTTCAATGGCAGGGGCTCCAACAACATGTCCAAGTCCCAGAGGGCAAAGGCAAGGATTGGGAGAAGGAAGATATGCCCACTATAACTGAAGACCACCTAAGGAATCTGAATGCACAGAAGTCCATGGGGCCTGATGAAAACCACCCATGGGTCCTGAGAGAACTGGCAGACAAAGTTGACAAAACACTCCATCATATTTCAAAGGTGATGGCAGACTGGTGAAGTTCCTGCTGACTGGAAAAGGTGAAACATAACACCCATCTTCAAGAAGGGAAAAAAGGTGAACTACAGACCAGACCATGGTCTGGCATGTGCCTGGCAAGATCATGGAGCAGATCCTTCTGAAGACTGTGGGAATCAGCACAACTTCACCAAAGGCAAGTCATGCCTGACAAATTTGGTGGTTATATATGATGAAGTCACAACAACAGTGGATAAGGGAAGGGCAAATGACATATCCTACCTGGACCCACATGACATTCTGGTCACCAAACTGGAAAAACACGGACTTGGTGAGTGGAGCACTACTGCATAAGGAATTGGCTGGGTGGTAACACACAGAAAGTGGTGATCAAGGGCAAAATGTCCACTTGGAGAGCA
>VWZE01014926.1:171304-181985 GCA_013396675.1 Eubucco bourcierii | reverse complement strand
TTTTTTTTTTTTTTTTTTTGGTTTGGTTTGGTTTTTTTTAAATACTTTTAGCTTCACAAACTCAACACAAAGTACAAAACTAATCCGAATCAGGGATATTACAATCTACACAGTGGTGTTCAGTGGTAGGAAAAAATCTTACCTCAATGAATTCATGTCACTAGCTAAGCTATAAAGGCAAACCTAGCAGACATGACAAAAATATGCACCATTAACCAGCAAACATTTTTTTTTTTGTGTGTGTGGTTTTTTTTTTCTGTTTTTTTTTTTCCCTCAAAATTTCCTTTGTTGGTTTTTTTTGTTTTTGTACAGATTTTTTTCCAGCAGCAAATCACTTGACCGCAGTCAGTCCTTACGTTCCCCGACTGATTATCCTGTTGCGCTCCTCTTGCTGTGAAGGCCATGAGTTATTTGTCAAATAATGCACCTCTGTCCTCTTTTATCCCACAGCTTGGCCACAGTGTCAGTACTTGACCTGCCACCCTGCATTGTTAATGTTGGCACAGTTTGTCCTGCAGCTGGCAGAGAGGACAGGAACGTTATTGGAGGGGCAGTGCGGGGCGATCAACCGGAGGTTGCTCTGTGGGGCAGGAGGTATGACATTGCAGTAGACAGGCATTCCAGTGGCTGGAAGTGTTCCTTGACCTGATTGATTAGGTAGCATGATTGGTTGTTGATATGATTGTTGTGGCAATCCTTGAGAACCCTGGGTCATTGGCACCTGGGCAGGGACATGGCGGAAGGCAGGGAAAGAAGAACAGGAATTAGCAAACAAGTTAAAGCAGGTCCCGAGTGTCCCTCTCTTCCTTCTGGCTAAATCTGAGCATCTAACATGCTCTGCTGTTTGCTGCTGCTGCTGCTGCTCTCCTCCCTGAGGCTTTTCTTTGTTAGAGAAGGGTTCACAGAATCACAGAATGGTAAGGTTGGAAGGGACCTCAAAGGTCATCTAGTTCCAACCCCTTGTCTTAGGCAGGGACACCTCCCACTAGCACAGGTTACTCAAGGCCTCATCCAACCTGGCCTTGAACACCTCCAGGGAGGGAGCAGCCACAACCTCCCTGGGCAACCTGTGCCAGTGCCTCACCACCCTCACTGCAAACAACTTCCTCCTAACATCCAGTCTAAATCTCCCCTCTGCCAGTTTAAACCCATAAAAAGAGAAACCTCTCTGAGGTTAAAGAGAAACCTCTCTGCTCCTGGCTCTAGTAAACAGCTCTGCTATGCTCTTGGTTGAATATGAACTTCTGAGATCAGTGCAAAGAGCAGAGTCAACCTTGGTATATATCTAGGCCATCCAACAGGTCTAAACCTTTACCTTGATCATTAACCTTTCAAAGATATTTTCACTGGAGTAATTCTGAAGATGTAACAGGCAAATGTTACCTACAAGCAACTCCCTCATTCCCATCTGGGTTGCTGTAGCACTTGCAGAGAAGCCAAGAGAAACAGTGAGTGGCTGCTCCACCAGGGCAGTATTTTAAAATGAATTAGATGTCATGTAGCTTTCTAACTTTGCAGAGGGACCAGCAATAAATGTCACCTCTCACAGAAACCAGGTATGAAGCTGGGGAGATAAGTCCTGGTAACTTATGGAGTGGCTAAAAACAAAACCACTCTCCCCCCACCCCTCCAAAAAAAAAACCAACCCAAACAATAAGCAAAAATCTGTCTGGCTGCAGCTTGTTACAGAAGACACAGTGAGATCCTTGGCAGAACTCTCCACAGGTAAGTAATTTTTAACTGGATCAAGCAAATCCCTCAACTTCATAACTTCATTAAAGGAGACAACATTACATTGGCCACAAAGAAATGTTCTTTTGTTTGAAACAAATCATTTTCTTCACAGGAAGAAGTATAATTCCTTCATCCTTTCTGACATTTTAGCCACACTGCAGGCTGCAATAAATAGTTGATCTGTAGCATTCCCAACGCAGAATGGAAATCAGGAGTACTAAGACTGTGTAAACAGAAAGCAAAGAAAGCAATCTGAGTTAGAAGCCTCTTTATCAGGAAGCCTCCTGCCACACACTGTCCTGATGAAGGAATCCAGAAGGCTGTGCACTGCAACACCCCCATTCCATTAAGTGCCCTCCAACGGAAGTGGCCCGGTACCTGATAAGACGACATGGCTGGATACTGCACCATCATGCCTTGCACCTGATTTCCCTGTTGATTATTCATCAGGTTCTGGCTTTGGGGAGGCTGCTGCATTCCCATGAGACCCTGGAACCCCTGCTGCTGGTTTGGCAGGACGGTTTGGTACCCTGGAAGAAGAAAGATGCCTTCATATAGCCTCTCGCTTTGCAGGGGCAAAAGGAAAAGTGTTTTAAGGCACAGTAAATGATGACATCATTTCTCCCTGTGTTCACCAAAAAGTTACTCTGTTTAGAGAGAGGTAAAAGTCACAAGGGAATAAACAACTGGTTGGGAGCTGAGAGCCCTGGAAGGCTAACACAAGCAGGCAACACACCTCATGCTCTTCAACACCTTCCTCATGCTCTTCAATGCAGGTTCAGAGACCACCTTGACGGATGCCTGATTGCAGCGCCGGATGGTAAAGCCCTGAACAGACCCAGGGTGCTACTGGCTTTTGGCTACTGAGGCAAACCTCCCACCAGCTTCAAGGACACTGCTATTTGGCCTTCACAGTCTAACCTGGCAGCTTTCTTTCAGGCCACATTTTCTTCTCTCAGCCTCTTGCCTTTCTTGTAAAGCAGTTCCATAGCATGATGTAAACAAAGAAGGCTTTATTTAATCAAGAACATCTACATACAAAACAGCACCAACTTGCAAGGCTTTTATACATGATTAGAGCATGGTAAGAGTCACATTCCACTAGTCAGAGCACGTTAAGAGTCACATTCCACTAGTCAGAGCACGTTAAGAGCCACATTCCACTAGTCAGAGCACGGTAAGAGTCACATTCCACTAGTCAGAGCACGTTAAGAGCCACATTCCACTAGTCAGAGCACAGTAAGAGTCACATTCCACTAGTCAGAGCACGGTAAGAGCCACATTCCACTAGTCAGAGCACAGTAAGAGTCACATTCCACTAGTCAGAGCACGTTAAGAATCACATTCCACTAGTCAGAGCATGTTAAGAGTCACATTCCACTAGTCAGAGCACGTTAAGAACCACATTCCACTAGTCAGAGCATGGTAAGAGTCACATTCCACTAGTCAGAGCACGTTAAGAATCACATTCCACTAGTCAGAGCATGTTAAGAGTCACATTCCACTAGTCAGAGCACGTTAAGAACCACATTCCACTAGTCAGAGCATGGTAAGAGTCACATTCCACTAGTCAGAGCACGTTAAGAATCACATTCCACTAGTCAGAGCATGTTAAGAGTCACATTCCACTAGTCAGAGCACGTTAAGAACCACATTCCACTAGTCAGAGCATGGTAAGAGTCACATTCCACTAGTCAGAGCACGTTAAGAATCACATTCCACTAGTCAGAGCATGTTAAGAGTCACATTCCACTAGTCAGAGCATGTTAAGAATCATATTCCACTAGTTTCAGAATTGGCAAAAGAAGTAAACCATAAATTAGGGAGTATGTGGTCCTCCCTGTTGCAGGATGGAAACACTGCTGGACACACAAGTGACTGCACAGGGAGGAGAAGTTGATGCTTCTCCTTCCACTTGCAGTTGGCTCTGTGTTCAAAGTCACCATGACATTGCAGGTTTTCTGCTGGGACAGCCCCTCTGAGACTAACTGAGAACTGGGCAAAGCCTGGATGACCTGGAGGGGCAAACCTGCTAATGAGGCAGAAGGGTGGATGGGAAGTGAAGCACGAGTGGTGTACTGCTTGGCAAGCAACACGGTCCAGCCTGAGAATAAGCCTTGCCAAGTGGAAGTGAGCTGGCTGGGTGATGCTACTGCTTAGTGATTTTGCAGAAAAAGTGGGAGAGGAAGGAGGCAGAAAGATCTTGTCCTTGAAAAATGCAGGCAGCCACAAAGCTTATAAACCTCGGAGTAATTTCTCCTCGATACATTTTGTGTCCTTCGGCAGCTGTATTTTTTTTAACGCGCAGTTACGCAGTGCACCATCAGCTCTGTGGTGATGCTCTCAGAGTAAACACACATCAGGCACAGAAGAATTAGCAGAAGGAGCAAGGCTGTGTCAGTTTTTATATGTGGAAAAAAATGTGTGTCACGTTGCCTCCATTTATATTCATGAATACAGTACAGGGCTCAATACACTTCTTGAATTGGAAATCACCTTAGAATCATAGAATGGTAAGGTTGGAAGGGACCTCAAGGATCAGCCAGTTCCAACTCCCTGTCAGAGGCAGGGACACCTCCCACTAGCACGGGTTACTCAAGGCCTCCTCCAACCTGGCCTTGAACACCTCCAGGGAGGGAGCAGCCACAACCTCCCTGGGCAACCTGTGCCAGTGTCTCACCACCCTCACTGCAAACAACTTCCTCCTAACATCCAGTTTCAATCTCCCCTCTGCCAGTTCAAACCCATTGCCCCTTGTCCTGGCATTGCAAGACCTTGTCAATAGTCCTTCCTCAGCCTTTCTGTAGGGCCCCTTCAGATCCTGGAATGCTACTCTAAGGTCTCCTGGAAGCCTTCTCTTCTCCAGGTTGCAGAGCCCCAACTGTCTCAGTCTGTCCTCATAGCAGAGCTGCTGCAGCCCTCTGCTCATCCTCATGGCCTCCTCTGGACCTGCTCCAACACTTCCATGTCCTTCCTGTGCTGAGGGCTCCAGAACTGCACACAGGACTCCAGGTGGGGTCTGAGGAGAGCAGAGCAAAGGGGCAGAATCCCCTCCCTTGCCCTGCTGCCCACACTGCTCTTGCTGCAGCCCAGGACTGGGTTGGCTGTCTGGGCTGCATGTGCACACTGCAGGCTCATGTTGAGCCTTTCATCACTTGGGCATTTCTTTATTATGTAAGAAAAAATAAAGTCACAAATATCTCTGTTTCTACCAGCCTATTGTCAACTCCTAACTCCCCTTCAAAACCTTTTCAGATGCCAGAGAAACACTGACTTCATTGTATTCCAAAGGGTAGTGATGATAACAAAATCCATGAATACTGAGAAAGAGATGACAGCTATCATCTTTACAAGGATACAAGCAGGCCAGTAACCTTCTTAAACACCCTAGTTGCCACCCAAGAGTCAAGGGAGCAAAAAAAAAGATTAATTCCATGAGTGATTAACTTGGCTGAAAGATAGCATCAAATATCTCCCAAATGCACCAGATTATTATGCATTCAAATTTGCCCTTTCCTAAGCACAAACACAGCGTCAGCATATTTTTTAGTCACAAAAAAAAAAAAAAAGAAAAAAGAAAATGCCAGCATCAGAAGTGCTGCAAGTGAGTTTACAGAAGGCTTATACAGCAATAATAAAATTGCAAGTCCTCTTCTGCTCCCATAGACCAATTGACTTAAGGGGGAGGGAGGGAGGGAAGAGAGGACAGAAATAAAAAACATTTAGCATTACTATTCTGGTGTTTGCAGCACTGAAAGTTTAAGCAGAAAGGAGTTGACTGGCAGCAAAATCAGCAATAGATATTTAATCTCCTGTCGCTTGGCTGTTGTCAAAGTCAGTCCCAGATGCTGTAATGAACAACAGATTGATGGTGGACCAGGGATCAAGTGATGTTAAGTTGGGAAACGCAGTCAAAACCCGGATGAGGGTTCACAGAGTTGAGCTGTGATGCAGTGGCAGAGAGTGGTGGACGCTCTCTCCGTGGAGAGAGACAGACACCGCTGGGGTCAGGCAGAGAGAAGCCCTTCTGTTACCTCTGGCAAACACAATTCCACCCCCACTCCCACAGTCAGACTACTGCTGATATGCTGCTGTGTGTCTGAACACATCCAGCTGTCTCTTCACATCAACTCTACTCCATGTTCTCCAAATACAACACATTTATTGCCCAATACAGACATGGCTATCAAAGTGAAACAAGCAGCAGTGGAAATGTCTGCCTGCCCTTACTCTGAACATGCAGGCACTGTTGCCTCCAAAAGCTCCTCTGAATCAGCAAGCACTGCTTGGCACAACCACCACTCCCATGTTTTAGGTGAAGGGCTAAGAGCTGAGGTCTACTAGGCTATGGATTATTATTTTAGCAATATTATTACTCTTCAAGGACTTTGGCAATTTATCCTGCTCTTAAGGAATGTGCATCTCTCATCTCTGTCCCAACATGCAGAGTCCTCCTTACACTCTTTACAGTCAAAAGATCTCTTTCCTACTCCTCCTAAGAGCCCTTTACACTGCTCTGGACACACAGAGGGGCCTTGAGACAAGCAGAAAAACACTTCACATGCACTCTAACACATTGCAATGTGATTAGATAAGAACAAGGAGGTACCAGTGTAAGAATCTAATCACACTGTCTGCTGAAACCTCTCTGTCATTAAGGGAAATTAAGTCACCTCTTTGGGCCAAGAGGAGGTCCTGGGTTCTCTTAGCCATTTGCTCCCTTGACTCTTGGGTGGGAACTAGGGTATTTAAGAAGGTTACTGGCCTGCTTGTATCCTTGTAAAGATGATAGCTGTCATCTCTTTCTCAGTATTCATGGATTTTGTTATCATCACTACCCTTTGGAATACAATGAAGTCATAGATGCCAGACCTTGCTGCAAAACCCTACCACATTTGGCCAAAACCTAGCATGCTTTTCAAGGTCTGCAACTTAAGTGAAACCACTTCACTTTACCCAACAGCAAAGTCCCTCCCTTTATTATATTAAAATACAAAGATGCAAGTTCATCCATTCCACTGCCCAGAAAAAATCTGACAGGGTACAAGAAAGTACTACAACAGTACAGAATGGGTACAAAGTGATAAAAAGTTAATTCATAGAATCATAGACTCAACCAGGTTGGAAGAGACCTCCAAAATCATCCAGTCCAACCTATTGATTTGTCTTCAGTAAGCTGTGTAAATAAGGGGGAAATGTTGTGAAAAAACAAAATGAAACAAACCAAACTAAGCTAAAACAAAGAATCACAGAATCATAGAATGGTAAGGTTGGAAGGGACCTCAAGGATCAGCCAGTTCCAAACCCCTGCCACAGGCAGGGACACCTCCCACTAGCACAGCTCACTCAAGGTCTCCTCCAACCTGGCCTTGAACACCTCCAGGGAGGGAGCAGCCACAACCTCCCTGGGCAACCTGTGCCAGTGCCTCACCACTCTCACTGCAAACAACTTCCTCCTAACATCCAGTCNGCCTCCTCTGGACCCACTCCAACACTTCCATGTCCTTCCTGTGCTGGGGGCTCCAGATCTGCACACAGGACTCCAGGTGGGGTCTGACAAGAGCAGAGCAAAGGGGCAGAATCCCCTCCCTTGCCCTGCTGCCCACACTGCTCTTGCTGCAGCCCAGCACACAGTTGCTGTCTGGGCTGCATTCACACTGCAGGCTCATGTTGAGCTTTTCATCACCCCAGACCCCCAGGTCCTGTTCCTCAGGGTTGCTCTCAGCCATTCACCCCCCAGCCTGGATTTGAAGCCCACATCCATTCTGTTGCATGCCTTCTGTTTCAGTACAAATGCCAGGGGAAGGAATTAGAACTCCAGGTGACAATCCATTTGAACAAGTATTTGTTAATATCAGAAAGCAGAGACTCTGAATTTCTTGCCTCCCCAGCCCAGATTCCCTACCTCTGACTCTACATGCCATGCCAGAGTTCAAATGGATCCTTCACTGCTTGCTATCTTTTGCTTTTATGTTTTTACACACCAGCCAGGGAAAGAATGGAGATGGAAGAAGTGAGACTCTGTGTAACTGACACAGTTAACGTTATCTGTGTTCATCAAACTGTATCACGCTAGCAAATCTTTCTCTTTTCTTTTTGACAGCACTATCAGACACCACTAGGCCCCCAAAATTCTTTATTTTATATTCACAGAGTGGTTTCAGCTCAGCTCTGCCACGCTTCTCACAGGCTATTTATTTTTCAGTGAAATGAAAACAAGAGAGTGCTCTCCCAAGCCTTGGGAACTGCCTGCAGTACACCCCACGCAGTGCTGGGCCAAGGCAGATGTTCAGGACTAGTGTCAGCAAAGAAGAGAGAAAAGGAAGTGGCCCCATGCTTTCTGCAGCAATAGTTGTCCCCATACTTGCTCTTGTGCTCATTAGCTTTCATACTACATAAAGTGTAATCCTTAAAAGCCTCTTTACTGTCCCCTGAGAACATACATACGTGGGTTATTTTCTAATGGCAGTACACATCAGATGAACCACCCTATTACTGCAAGCTCCAGGGCCTCTTTACTGCAATTATATCATCCTGCTCTATGTTATCTCTGCTACAAAGGAGGATTTTTTTTTTTTTTTAAATCAGGGCAAACATGAGAGACATTGTTAAACAACCAGAGGAACAAATCGTGCACAGAATTGCAGTGAATGCCTCAGAGGAAAAATGAGCCTTGGATTGCAGTTAAAACCAAAGAGGCTGTCATACCAACGAGGTAATTCTCTGAACCTTTACAACCTTCATCACCATGCTGACAGTCAGCAAACTTAAACATCCCCTGGGGACAAGGACTGCATGCAAGACCCACAGGTGTTTTAATTTCTTAATGAGGCTACAGAGCTCAAAACACAAAATGCAGCAGTCTTACATCTCTGCCAGTCATGTCACCCCGAGCTGTAAATCGAGCACGGTTGGCGCTCTGGTGGCCTCAGCACAGATTCTTCACGAATGGCACATCCATGTTTGGAGGGACTGTGGCACTCCTCGGTCGTCAGCAAGATAAGCTTCGTGCGATGTCTATCAGCACTCTGGGCGGAGAGCAATCAGCGCTCCGGCTGGCGAGTGCGGCAGCCCTGAGCTGCAGACCTGGCCGGACTCCTGCTGTACCCTCACCGCTTGAACGCAATCCTTGCCCATCTGATGCAAACGCACACATGCAGGGAGGTTTTGATGCGATGTGAAAGCTCATCTGCTCCCTTCCCACTTGACTGTAGCCAGCAGCACCCCCAAAATGCAGGTAGCACACTAGAGTGGCTTAGGCAAGCAAAGGCAAACTACGGCACGGCTAACTGTGCTGCCCGCAATGCTAGACAAATCTGCTCATGCTCCTGCCCATTCTGCAGCTTCTGCCAGTGCCTTTCTGGTGTTCTGCTCCTGTCTCCAGTACAGACCAGCTCAGCCTCTGCTCAGGTGCCCACCAGGAGCACCAGGAAGTGATGGAGTGTGTCCAAAGGAGTGCCACAAAAATGGTCAGGGGGCTGAAGCACCTCTGCTGTGAAGACAAGCTGAGAGAGCTGGGATTGTTTAGCCTGGAGAAGAGAAGGCTCTGGAGAGACCTAATAATGACCATCACAGCTTCACAGTATCACCAAGGTTGGAAGAGACCTCAAAGATCATCAAGTCCAACCTGATACCACAGACCTCAAGAACCATCAAGTACCTGAAAGGGGTCTACAGGAAAGATGGAGAGAGACTGTTTAGAAAGGCTTGCAGTGACAGGACAAGGGGCAATGGCTTTAAACTAGAGAAAAGCAGATACAGATGGGATGTTAGGAACAAGTTCTTTACCAGGAGGGTAGTGGAACACTGGAACAGGTTGCCCAGGGAGGTGGCTGGGGCCACATATCCCCGAAGATACTCCAGGTGAGGCTTGACAAGGCTCTGGGCAACCTGATCTAGTTGAGGATGCCCCTGCTGACTGCAGATGGGGTTGGACTGGATGAGCTTTGGAGGTCCCTTCCAACCCAGACCATTCTACGATTCTGTGACTGAATTTGAGCTCCAGTGGCAAAACCAGGACCAGTGAGTGAGCAGACACAAGTGAATACTCTGGCATGTACTGAAAACAGCGTAACAGCAGATTCTGCACTCAGTCCCAACTGCTGTGCTCACCACAGGTGCTTACATTTCCAGAAGATTTCACAAAATGAAGAGAGCTACAAAAATGACCTGGGGTCAGGAAGCACACCCCTGTGAGACCATCTGAGCTCACTCTGCTCAATTTATTCAAAAGATGAAGAGGTATCTGTTGGTAGACAGTTCTTGACTAGAACAGAAAATCATAAAACTAAATTTCATGTTTGGAAGATAAACCTGGAACTCTTCAGATTAGCAATAAAATTCACTGTTTCAACAGACCCTGTAATTAACAAGGGGGAAATTTAGCCAGGGAGGAAGCTAAAAGCTCTAAAACAATGATGGACAGCTTGCTCAAAGACATTCATCAGTTTAGCAACAAGATCTGGGAAAAAAAACATGATTAAAGTGCACTCTGTGTCCAGTGTTACTCAGAGCATTAAATCACATGTTCCAGACTTCAAAATGCTTAGGAAAATGTTAGCCAGTTATCTCTGAACACTTTTCCTATCTTCCAAGGAAAAAGACTAATCTTTGGCATGGGAGACAGAATCCTCTTGCCAGTCTCTTCCTCCTTGGATCACATACTGCCAGTGCCAGCCAGGTCAGGCCACAAGCACCACTGTACACAGGTGAACTCTCTACCCATGTACAGTGGATATTCTAAGGGTCATTTCCAGGCTATTTATTTAACTTTGTCCTGGTTGGAGCAGTATTCAGTAGGTTTTGTAGGCTGAAGGATATGGTCGGGAACTATTCTCACCATTTTCATAGAATCATAAAATGGTAAGGTTGGAAGGGACCTCAAAGATCATCTAGTTCCAACCCCCTGCCATAGGCAGGGACACCTCCCACTAGCACAGCTCACTCA
>VWZE01014926.1:151612-167574 GCA_013396675.1 Eubucco bourcierii | reverse complement strand
GGGAGAATGAGCTCCCTGCTCCTGCTGGCCACACTATTCCTGATGCAGGCCAGGATGCCATTGGCCTTCTTGGCCACCTGGGCACACTGCTGGCTCATGTTCAGGCAGGTGTCAATCAGCACCCCCAGATCCCTTTCTGTTTGGCTGCTCTCCACCCACTCCCAGCCCAGCCTGTAGCTCTGCATGGGGTTGTTGTGGCCAAAGTGCAGCACCTGGCACTTGGATTTGTTGAGCTCCATCCCCTTGGACTCTGCCCATCCGTGCAGGCGGTCGAGGTCCTGCTGCAGAGCCCTTCTGCCCTCCAACCCAGCAACATCAGCCCCCAGCTTGGGGTCAGCTGCAAATTTGCTGGTGACTGACTCGATGCCCTCATCCAGATCATCACTAAAGGTGTTAAAGAGGATGGGACCCAGCACTGATCCCTGGGGGACACCGCTAGTGCCCGGGGTATGATGGTAGTTTTGTTTCCCAAACTTAAAAATAATGACATCAACTCTTTCAACGTGTGGGGGATCAAAACAATTTTGAGCTAATGGTGCTCCAGTCAAATTCACTAAAATGCACACTAAATACATTCCTAACATTAACACAGTAAATACATTGCTAACATTAACACAGTAAATCTATTCCTAACATTAACACAGTAAATATATTCCTAAACTGATTACAATGGCAACGACTTCAGCCATTCTCTGCAGAGATAGGGTTATAAAACTGCAGTATTTGGAACGTGGGAGTCTCAACACACAATTGCTGCCAGAATCGTTGCTCCCTGGTCCCTAAATCTGCCATGGCTTTGCTAAAAAAGCACATTCATGCTTCCTGAACCTGGTGACAGACCAACAGCCACATTTGTTGGCAGACTCACAGAGAAAAAGCTGCATTCAGCTGCACTGAGGAACTCAGCAGGATGTATGCTTTAGACTGGATGTTAGGAGGAAGTTCTTTCCAGTGAGGGTGGTGAGACACTGGCACAGGTTGCCCAGGAAGGTTGTGGTTGCTCCCTCCCTGGAGGTGTTCAAGGCCATGTTGGAGGAGGCCTTGAGTGACCTGTGCTAGTGGGAGGTGTCCCTGCCTATGGCAGGGGGTTGGAACTGGCTGATCCTTGAGGTCCCTTCCAACCTTACCATTCTATGATTCTATGTGCATCAGAGAGATGTCAGGAAGATTTCTAATGACAAAAGAAGAAAAGCACTGGTTAGAAGACAGTTACCTTGTCTGTCTTTCCCATTCCTATTTTTCTCTTTGGTTCACAGAGCTACAAATCTCATGGTAGGGATAGTGCAAAAATACCTTCATTGATCAGAAGAAGAAGAAGAAGAAGAAATCAAACTCGGAGATGTGTTGCAAATTTGTGTTATTTCAGAGTAATCTATTTGTTGGATTTGGTAGAAATTGTTGATGAAAAAAGTAGCACAAGACACACACAAGAAATTTGTGTGGGGAGCAGTTACGAAATCCATCATCTGCCTAGTTCTGTCCAACTGCCAACAGGTTCTGTCTCAAGCTACCTGAGAACTGCCCCTTCTTGTCCTCTTCATTTATGCTTTCTCAAGAAGCTTGACTTTACTGGCTTTACTTGTTTTGCAGAAGCACAAAGCACAGAGCACCCAAATCATGGATGGCTTCATGCTCCATCAGACAATACAGACAGTTAGGAGCATTGTTTGGCTGCTATCAAAATGGAGAGAAAAAAACATTAGGGGGATGACACAATTTCCCTACCAATGCAGTTCAAAAGCTCTGCAGGGTGAGGGGTTCACAAACTTGTTTTTTTAACTGCATATTTGTCCTACATAAAGTGGAAGAAGCTCCATCTACACAAAAGCTAAGGGAGTGCTTTTATGTACAGACCTTGCCTCAAGAACAGTCACTGCCTGAAACCAAAGGGGTGGTAGAAAGCCTAAACCAAAGGGGTGGCAGAAAGTCTAAACCAAAGGGGTGGCAGAAAGCCTAAACCAAAGGGGTGGCAGAAAGCCTAATCCAAAGGGGTGGAAGAAAGCCTAAACCAAAGGGGTGGAAGAAAGCCTAAACCAAAGGGGTGGAAGAAAGCCTAAACCAAAGGGGTGGAAGAAAGCCTAAACCAAAGGGGTGGCAGAAAGCCTAAACCAAAGGGGTGGAAGAAAGCCTAATCCGAAGGGGTGGTAGAAAGCCTAAACCAAAGGGGTGGAAGAAAGCCTAAACCAAAGGGGTGGAAGAAAGCCTAAACCAAAGGGGTGGAAGAAAGCCTAAACCAAAGGGGTGGTAGAAAGCCTAATCCAAAGGGGTGGTAGAAAGCCTAAACCACAGGGGTGGTAGAAAGCCTAAACCAAAGGGGTGGTAGAAAGCCTAAACCACAGGGGTGGTAGCAAGCCTAAACCAAAGGGGTGTTAGCAAGCCTAAACCAAGGGGGTGGTAGAAAGCCTAAATCACAGGGGTGGTAGAAAGCCTCCTGTTACCGTGGGTGAAACCATGCTAAAGAGAAATGATGGAAGTAACCCTGAATATCACAAGTGAGATTTAGAGCTTCTTAAACAGCAAGGAAATAACCCATTGCATTTTCTTTCACCTCCTGTTCTACAATGCCAAATTCCAACTGCTAGAGACAAGGCACAGGATTAGCTTTTAGAAGACATATGCAGGTACACCATCCTGTGGGGGAAAAAGTTTTTTTTTTTTGCAAAGGGCACTGAGCCTTCTGCTTCATCATTCAAGCAAGTGCCTTTAGAGCAAACAGGCAAAATCCTGGATAGAATGAATTTACAACTCACTTCATACCCACCCCTTGGCTACTTTTTCGCACTTTTATAAGAGTTGCTGTAAAACTTGGTGACCTCAGTCCAAAGGAAGGAGGCTTGTGCAAATAAGAGGTATGATGAAATACTTTCATTAGATACCTAATGAAATCACATACTGTAACATCTTCTGAGAGGAAAATTTTAATTAAGGCAGGATGGCATTTTGGCTTTCCCCCCCCCTCTCTGTGTTCCTGGGGAACAGCAGGTAAGGTCAAACAAAAAAGCTTTATGTGATAAAGCTGTGTGAGAGTGCCCCTGGGAGAGCTGGCATTATTAAGAAGAACACAAAGAAGGGCACAGTTGAACAGTTCAAAGATAAATGATTGCATTCAGTTTGCTTTTTGCTATCAACCGGAGAACCCAAGAGCACCGTTATTAGACAAGAAATGTAGATAAATAGGCATCAAAGAGAGCTCAAATGGATAAAAATACAAGAGGTTCAGGGTTGGGGAAATGTTTTTCCTCAGTTTGAAATCTGGATCTGTTCTTTTACAAGTCTGCACAAAGGATCTGAAAATTACAGGGACAGCTCTAAGAACGACTTGCTACTGGTGAAGGTCTTGATGCTGAAAATAAAACTGTTCGTGCTGTGAACCTGAACCCATGTTATTACATGATACTTTAATCACTCCTTTTTATTCCCTCTTCAACATACTTCTCTCTTTTGAGACTGTTTAGCACCGTTCTTCAGAAAACCATTACAACAATTATTTGCTCTGCTCCTTGATGATAAATCTGAAGATAATCAGAGGGGCATCTCTTACAGACACGGTATGAAACTCCAGCGTCTGTAAGGCTCAGAAAAGAGAATTCTATTTTTAAGGCAAAAATCCTTTTATCTCACTTCAGTAAAAATATAGAGGGATCAGCCAGCTGCAAGCCAAAATAATTGCAACACAATAATGCAGAGCTCTATTACAGCAGTGTAATTCTAGCAAAGCAGCTGAGCCAGGATCTCGGCACCTACCCAGGCCCTGGAGCCTGACTTAAATGCATTAAGGCAAAGTACGTGCAGCTGTTTTGGTAATCTGAGGATTCTGCATGTTATTGGAGACCAAAACATAAAAATGAAAAAGAAAAAGAAAAAAAAAAAAAGTCACTCAGGCAGCAAATGACACAGGTGATGCAGAGAGAGAGAAGGAAGGTATTTTATGGTTTTGAGCTCGGTTAAGCCATGAAGGCAGGGCAACAGGGCTGGTAGTTTTGGGGAGGTGGGCTTTGGAAAGTCTTTGGGTTTGGCCAGTATAATGAGCAAGAGCTTACAGTGGAGCAGCACAGACACCCAAAGCCAGCTGAGGTGCCTGCAGTGAAGACCTGAAGAAGTCTGCTCTTGTGAGATCCCTGCCTCTAATGCTGTGTCCAGTTCTGGTGTCCCCAGTGTAAGAAGCACACAGAGCTCTTGGAGAGACTCCAGGGGAGCCACAAAAATGATCTAAGGGTTTGAACACCTCTGCTATGGGGCCAGGCTGAGGGAGCTGGTGTTGTTCAGCCTAGAGAAGACTCCAGGGGGGACCTCAGAGCTGCCTGCCAACAGCTGAAAGGATCCTACAGGAAGGCTGCAGAGAGACTTTTCCTAAGGGTGTCCAGCAACAGGACAAGGAGGAATGGTTTGAAGCTGAAGGAGTGTAGGGTTAGAATGGATCTTAGGAAGAAGTTCTTCAGGGTGGTGAGACTTGGGAATAGGCTGTGAAAGGAAGTTGTGGATGCCTTTTCCCTGGCAGTGTTCAAGGCCAGGCTGGATGAGGCTTTGAGCAGCTGAATCTAGTTGAGAGGTGTCCTTGACCATGGCAGGGAGGTTGAAGTGTGAGGTCCCTTCCAACCTAAACCATAATTCTGTAACACTGTTCTGTGAGGAGTGAAGCCTTCTCACCCCCACAGAACTAAACCACTGAAGGCATGTATTGGAAGCTGGAGTGTGGCGTTTGTGACACCAGAGAGGTCCCAAAAGCACTAGGGAACAAGCAGGCATAACCCTTCTGCTCTCAGTCCCTGCCTGCCAAACCCACTGACGTGACTAAGGGTTAACACAGTCCTGTGGGGAGCCCAACAAATAATTCTGGAGAATTTGAGGGTTGCTCTTGAGAGAGCTTTACTGAAAGACCAAAGAGATGCAAATCTAGCCATAGCCCTTACTACAGCCATAGGCTATCACACTCTTGGAGCTTGCTGCAATTGCTCTTCACAGGATTTTTGAACAGCTAACACACAACTAAAACACCAACGTGACAACTCAGCAGCCCTGCCAAGGAAATTCCTTTGGGGCAGGACACGCTGTAGGTCTTGCCTCACGTTGAAAAATGGCATCTAGAGAGCTGTCCTTGCCAGCAAAACCTTACAGAGGGCTTTCATTTAGAAATCTTCAGGATTCTGCTGAATTTAGAGGCAAGATGTCCATACATTCTTGCAGACAAATCATCTTTAAAGCTAACATTTACACTGAACTGTGAAGAAACAATGCATATTATTAACTGTTTTATTACTTTCATCTTTAGGAAAGAAAAAAAAACCAAACAACAAAACAAACAAAGCAAACCCCAAAGAATAACTTTGGCTGAATACTGCAAGAATAAAGTGCTCCTTTCTCATCTCTCTACCCAGAAACCTGCCTGCCCTTTGCAGAAGTGCAAAATGGAACCTTTGGTACAAATGGTTTTTGTTTCCACATGGGGATATTTTTTTCATGCAAGATGGTAATTTCCTGTAGTTCAGGGTGGGAATATCAATACTGCAGCTGGTACAAATGTACATTTGGGTATAAATTCAAACTGTTACTAAATAAAAAAACAAAACAACCCAAAGAGGCACTAATTTAACTGTTGGTATATGTGGAAAGTGTCCTTGCCCATGGCAGGGGGAGTGGAATTACACAGAATCACAGAAACATGTAG
Source organism: Eubucco bourcierii (assembly GCA_013396675.1). Classification (NCBI taxonomy): domain Eukaryota; kingdom Metazoa; phylum Chordata; class Aves; order Piciformes; family Ramphastidae; genus Eubucco; species Eubucco bourcierii. The sequence continues at coordinate 161,909 of VWZE01014926.1, read as the reverse complement.
GTTGGCAAAGCTTCTCAGGGTCACCAAGTCCAACCTATCACCCTACTCCACAAGATTCACCTTAAACCATAGCCCCAAGCACCACATCCAAACCACCCTTAAACACAACCAGGCTGGGTGACTCCACCACCTCCCTGGGCAGCTCATTCCAGTCCCTGACCACTCTCTCCATGAAAAACTTTTTCCTAATATCCAGTCTAAACCTCCCCAGTCTCAGCTTGAGGCTATTCCCCCTTGCTCTATCTCCAAGTACTTGTGAGAAGAGCCCAGCAGCCACCTCTCCACAATGTCCCTTCAGGTAGTTGATCTCGAGGTCCTCTTCCACCCTGACAACTCTATGATCCTATGTATAACTGTATATCCTACATATAACTGTATCAGTGGGGAAAAAAAAAAAATCAGATACAATGGAGTACTAAAGAGTTAAATAACAGCCTGCTGCTTGCAATCACTGAGCTCTGCCTTCACCTCCTACTTTAACAGTGGGATGCAGGGCATGTGAGAGCTCCAGCTTGCGTGATGCAGCAGCCCAGCACAAGGCTGCTCTGGAGAGTTCATATAAATAATGAAAACATCCAGGTAACAGCAGCTCAGCACAATCCACCAGAGAGGCTTCTCTTGGTGATTGCATTGCAGTGATTCTTTGCTTAGGTCAGGTGGCAATATGCTCATTTTGCCCATCAGGCACACTGAGCCCGGTTTGTCCAAGGACAGCACTTACTGCTGTTATTGCCACCTAGAAGCAGCTGCAGACAGGAGTGACAAGGTTCAAAATATAGGAAAACAGCAATGAATCCCCAACTTAGAGATCTTCAGCTGGGCTGTGTGTGTTGACTGCACAACTGCCAGGCCAAGCAGGGGGTGGGTTCTGCAGCAAGCATATATGGTCAAGTCAGCTCAGCAGATGGAAGGTACCTGTGTAATGTTCCCTACAGGTACCTGTGTCTGTGTCTGCATTCTGTTATATAGAATGGTTTAGGTTGGAAGGGATCTGTGTTCTCTATAGGTACTGTGTCTGTGTCTGCATTCTGTTATATAGAATGGTTTAGGTTGGAAGGGATCTGTGCTCTCTATAGGTATTGTGTCTGTGTCTGCATTCTGTTCTGTAGAATGGTTTAGGTTGGAAATGACCTCAAGGATCATCCAGTTCCAACCCCCTGCCATAGGCAGGGACACCTCCCACTAGTACAGGACACTCAAGGCCTCCTCCAACCTGGCCTTGAACACCTCCAGGGAGGGAGCAGCCACAACCTCCCTGGGCAACCTGTGCCAGTGTCTCACCACCCTCACTGGAAAGAACTTCCTAACATCCAGTTAACACCTTCCTAACATCTCCCCTCTGCCAGTTTAAACCCATTCCTCCTTAACTTGTCATTACAAGACCTTGTCAATAGTCCCTCTCCAGCCTTCTCTAGGTTTCTTTCAAATAGTGGAAGACCACTCCAAGGTGTCCTCAAAGCCTTGTCTTCTCCAGGTTAAAAAGCCCCATCTCTCATAGCCTGTCCTCATAGGAGAAGTGCTCCAGCCCTCTGATCATATAAAACACTTTCTGGCCACAGGGTAACAATTCTTTGCAATATCCATTGCTTTTGTCAGCAAATCTGTAAGAACAATATGCAGTGGGACAGCCAAGCAAAGATCCAAAAAAGAACAAATACAAAACCAGCAGGAGCAGATTTTCCATGCTAGCTATGAACTCAGACCCACTGAATTTCAGGAGATTCATCTTTGCATTACACTAGTTTGATTTGCTTGGTTATCCCTAAATAATTAACAGCAGCTCTGAGCAAGCAAATCATTCATCCCTTGTGTGCTGATCTGTAACTCAGCTCTTGGTATTTATTATATATATCTACAAGTGCAAGCCCAGGGTGAACCTCCACCATCCCAGCTACCCTGCAAACTTCAAGGAACAGCTGTCAGCCCTGCACAGAAAAAAGGCACATTCCTGAATAGACAAGATGGCTGTAGATGAAAGAACACACAGCTAGCAGAAATAACCTACCCAGAAAAAAAAACCAGCAGAGCTGCACAAAACTATTCTGGAAAACACATCAAAATCTTTGTGTAGCGCCTCAGAGAGTGCCCAGGCTGGGAGCACTTGTGCAAGGCTGCTGCTCACCAGCATGCTCACAGAGGTGATGGTCTATGTGCTGTCACTGCTTCTGCTGTGCTGTTTATTTCCATGCAGCCTCTCTCAGGCAAAGGAGCCTGCCCACATGCCATGCAGGCTGCTGTCTGCTGGTGCTGCAATGCTCACCAGGCTGTGCTGCCTTTTACAGAGGGCAGAACGGGGTAAATCACTGCCAGCGCATAAATGCTCACTCACAATCCCTGCTTTCCATCCTTGCAAACTGGACTTTGTTTTGTGGCTCAGCCTCAAGGAGACTTTTCATAAATGTGACACCAGCTGTCAATACCATCTGTGACAAAGGCACAGCCACAGCCTGATGGCATTCTTCCTCCCCACTGCTTCTGTGCACACCTATAGATTCATGTAGGGAATCGCCAGGCGAAAGCACTCCTGCTGCTTTGTTTACCTATAACAGAAGGGCACAGCAAGTTATGGGCTACGTCCTCCAGCTAGATGCAAACAGATGCAAGGCTGATACTGAAGCCAACAGGATTTTGCTGGAGCATATGTCTGTCCATATGGGTCCAACTGGAAAAATCTCCTCTTTTCCAAGTGTGCCCATGCAGAACGTAAATCAAAGACTACTGGGGGTTAGCAATCGACTTTAACTGACTTTACACCATATGAGGAGCACTCTCCTGCAACACACTGATGACTCTGGCCCCTAGACAGCAGGGCCCCTAAACATTTGCTTAACTGTTAACCATGTGAGCCAATTTTTCTTTTTTTTTTTTTTATTTTAAACTTCAGATAAATGATTTACAGGCTGGAGTGTACTTCTGGATTGAGGCCAGGAAACTCAGCTTCTTGAACAAAGGGATCTCCAATAGGAGAGATCCTGACATATTTATTCACATCTATCCTTATCATCTTCTAAAAGGCTTCTGAGAAACTTGACCAGGCAGGTAGCAACCAAACTAAAGAAAAGGGCTCCAGTTCTACAACACATGAAATCAAATAATTTCTCAAACCTCCTTTGGCACAGCTACAGCTTAACCTACAAGCTGGAATGTGGAGCAAGACGGGACTGAACCTCCATTCACATGTGGCCCTATGTACCTAGGTGAAGGTGCTACTAAATTAAGCACTAAGAGATACTGACACATAATAAACCAAAGAATCATAGAATGGTAAGGTTGGAAGGGACCTCAAGGATCATTGAGTTCAAACCTCCTGCCATAGGCAGGGACATCTCCCACCAGTACAGATCACTCAAGGCCTCATCCAACCTGGCCTTGAACACCTCCAGGGAGGGAGCAGCCACAACCTCCCTGGGCAACCTGTGCCAGTGTCTCACCACCCTCACTGTAAACAACTTCCTCCTAACATCCAGTCTAAATCTCCCCTCTGCCAGTTCAAACCTGTTGCCCCTTGTCCTGGCATTGCAAGACCTTGTCAATAGTCCCTCCCCAGCCTTCCTGTAGGTCCCCTTCAGATCCTGGAAGGCTACTATCAGGTCTCCTGGAAGCCGTCTCTTCTCCAGGCTGCAGAGCCCCAACTCTCTCAGTCTGTCCTCACAGCAGAGTTGCTGCAGCCCTCTGAGCATCTTGGTGGCCTCCTCTGGATCCGTTCCAACAGTTCCATGTCCTTCCTGTGCTGGGGGCTCCAGAACTGCACACAGGTGGGGTCTGACGAGATGTGCTGGTTTGAGGCTAATTAGAATCAGCCTATAGTATAATTCTCTCTATTAAAATATTAGCCTCAAACCAGCACATGAGAGCAGAGTGAAGGGGCAGAATCTCCTCCCTTGCCCTGCTGCCCACACTGCTCTTGATGCAGCTTCTCTTCTGTGGCACAGGCACAGAGTGCTCCTGCTGAGTTTATCTTGCAATTAAACCCTTCTAGTTCGCTGGCAGACCCTAGTTTACTTCTGTTGTCTTTCTTAATTAAAAAGACCTGTTAAGGAAATTGGGTTAGGCCTTTTCTGCTATTGAAGAAATTATCATTATCATTAGAACAATCCATTCCCATGACCCTTTGAAGTAGAAGGCAAAAGACATGCAGAGCAGCAAGGTTTACTTTGTGCCAGGCTCTGTTCTAGGCATCCACTCCACTGCAATGCAAGCAGAATCACAGAATCAGTCAGGGTTGGAAGGGACCACAAGGATCACCTAGTTCCAAGCCCCCTGCCATGGGCAGGGACCCCCTACCCTAAATCAGGCTGGCTAGAGCCTCATCCAGCCTGGTCTCAACCACCTCCCTGGGCAATCCATTCCAGGGTCTCACCACTCTCATGGTTCTGCCATGGGTACAAAGGCAATGCATCAGACTGTTACACTGACACTGGGCTGTATCTTCCAGCTAAAACTTTTTGTTGGAAGGAGGTGAACAGTAAAACCTGCACTGTAGGCTTTACTCCAGTGTTTGGTTGGCTTCACCTGCAGCCAGATGACTTAGCTTACAAAGGAAAAGAGTAAGTAAAAGACAAAAAAGCCTGAAAAAGTAAAAAACATTCCCTTCTGACATTCCAAACAGAACACTACCAATTCCTAAGACTCCAAACATGTTGCTTGATGTACATTAAAAGAAAATACTTGACATGAAATGAAACAATTTCATTGTCCATAGGCAACTTAAATATTATGGATCGTTCTGGATTGCCTTAGAATGAAATTGTCTCATTTCAAAGGCATTTGAGGATTTTTTTTTTGTTTGTTTGTTCATTTTCATTGGCCAAAGAATCTTCAAAATAAGGACTTCATAGTTTTAGAAACTGTTTTGGTAAACCAGGCAGCTAGATCTGCAAAGCTATCTCCACATCACAGGCAAACATATTTGCTGCCCTTGTTTTGGGTGGGCAGAACAATATATACATTTAAAAAAAAAAAAGAGCAGTAAAAAAGAGCAGAGAGAAACTTTCACCTCTGCCTTTTTAGAAAGGGGTTTGGTGGCACTTGGTAAACAAGAGCACTAACACTTGAAGATCCAAGTTCCTTGTGCACTCACAAAGGAACAGATAGATACAGCACTGTCAGCAGCAAGTGGCAAGCTTTTCTGGATAGCTGTGCCAACAAATCTTGGCTCAAGGAGAGCAAGAGAAAGAGAAAAGGAGACAAAGGTGGTTTCAGAAGAGACCTCTTGGTTTCTGCATTGATTCCTCAGCCTGCCAAGTTGGGCAGCAGGCTGACTGAGGTGCTTGGGATACAGGCAAGCGTCACTCTGCCAGCTCCCTGCCTCACTCACGCTAGTGGAATCAGGCCTGTGGTCGACGGATGTCAAAATGTTCAGCCAGAGCATGGTTTAATGCAGCTACATGCAAATAAACCTCCCTCTGCCCTTGTTCAGCCCCAGCTTTCATTATAAAGCAGGTTAGTCATCACTTGGAAATCTTTTGCTAGCACTGGTCCAGTGTTATCCCAGAACAGGGATCTTTTGGTTAACCCAGCCAAGAAGGCAGGTCTGCCAGGCAAAAGCTGTCTGCAGAGGTACACTGCAAACCCCTCAGGATCAGTTCTGATCCCCTTATCTCCCCTCAAAGTATCCCCAAGCTGTGCAACCATAAACAAGGCAAAGCCAACTTTCACTAGCAAAAACCTCAAAGCATAGCACAAACTTAAATGTAGGAAAGCCTCCTGAAAATCTGTGCTTTGTCTGCTGTGGGGTTCTCTCCAGGGTGGTGTTTCCTCTCAGGAATCACTGGGGCAGAGCTGCCACGGAGCATTTGCTGCCACACAGCAGACTTTTAATAGTTTGCAACCCCAGCAAAGCTGCATTCACATTCTTCACAGTGAAAGGTATTTGCAAAGTGTGAACTCATGAGCAATGCAAGCTAAGCATTCAGAGCTATGGAGAATGCACAACAAAGAGCATAAACATATGGAGACTTCAACTCAGCATAAATACTGAAGATCAGCCTGGCTATGTGGTCAAGGTATATTTGAGAGCCAGATGCAGAACTTTTTCCAAGCAGACATCATAAATACTGATAGCTTTTTGCTTGCCTGGGACATAGCACACCCTGAGTGCATTACTTCTCCTTTCTGCCTATTAGCTTTCTCATCTGTAAAATAAGGTTTTGAAGGGTGACTTCTTGATGAGACATTTTGAAATGCAGCAGTGCTGAGAAGTGATACAAGCTGAGTTCATAAGGGCAATGGAAAAAACAACTAGCCTCCAAAAAGAATGCAGAACAGGAAGAGACTTTTGGGCGCTGAATCTGCTTGGAGTGACATACAGAGGTTTGCAAAAATTTCACTTGGATGAAGAATGCTACTTTGATCCAAAAAAGAAGGTTTTTATTAGTTTGTTTGTTTCTTCTGTTAGCACCTGCAAGGGCAGGATTGAATTCCCAGAGCCCAAAGTCTGCCAGCACTGGCAGGAAGGTGAGGAAGAGATGATTCTAAAGAGTCATTTGCCAGAGTGGGAGTTTTAACCACAGATCTCTGCTAATCAAAGATTTGTCAGCAAGCTCATCAGAGAATTAGAGAGTGTTTTGGGTTGGAGGGAACTGTAAATGTCATCTAGTCCAACCTCCCTGCAGTGAACAGGAACATCTTCAGAGAGCTGCAGCAGCTCTCCTATGAGGACAGACTGAGAGAGTTGGGGCTCTGCAGCCTGCAGAAGAGAAGGCTTCCAGGAGACCTTAGAGTAGCCTTCCAGGATCTGAAGGGGGCTACAGGAAGGCTGAGGAAGGACTATTGACAAGGTCTTGTAATGCCAGGACAAGGGGCAATGGGTTTGAACTGGCAGAGGGGAGATTGAAAGTGGATGTTAGGAGGAAGTTGTTTGCAGTGGGAGTGGTGAGACACTGGCACAGGTTGCCCAGGGAGGTTGTGGCTGTTCCCTCCCTGGAGGTGTTCAAGGCCAGGTTGGAGGAGGCCTTGAGTGAGCTGTGCTAGTGGGAGGTGTCCCTGCCTATGGCAGGGGGTTGGAACTAGATGATCCTTGAGGTCCCTTCCAACCTTACCATTCTATGATTCTATGACCTTCAACTACACATAGCTCAGAGCTACATGCAAATGGACTTCGACCGCTTCCAGGGATGGGGTTTCCAACACCTCTCTGACCAACCTCTGGCAGTGCTCCAACATCCTCATTGTAAAAAATATTCTGCTGTCTATCTAGTCTGAATCTCCCCCCTTTCAGTTGAAAATCATTTTGTCACGACTGGCCCTGCTAAAAAGATTGCCCCCATCTCTCTTACAGGCTCCTTTTAAGCACCAAAAGGCTGCAAGAAGGTCTCCCCAGAGCTTTGTCTTCTCAGTGCTGAACAACTCCAAGTCTCTCTGCCTTTCTGAGATGTTCCAGCCCTCTGACCATTTTTTGTGGCCTCCTCTGGCCACAAGTCCATGTCTTTCCTGAGCTGAGGACTCCAGAGCTATGCACAGAATCACAGGTAGGGTCTCAGCAGAGCAGAGCAGAGGGAGAGAATTCCCTCCCTTCACCTTCTGGCCACCTTCTTTTGATGCAGCCCAGGACAAAGTAGCCCTTGTGGGCTGCAAAGTACACATTCCCAGCTTTTCAACAAGAAAATATGGTGATTAATGCAGAAGGGTTTGCAAAGGCTTCACAATGCTTGCTAAAAGGCAAGCTCTCCAGGCTCAGCTCTCCAAGCTCAGCTTAGGTGGGAGAGATCTCTTCTGTGGGAAGGGCAGGTTTCTTAGTGGTTTTTCACAGAATCTTGAGTACCCTCCATCCTTAGCTCCTCTGAAATGACTTATGGGGCAGAAGCACAAATGCATTCCTTAGCTGTGCAGTCAGTCAGTTGAATGCAGCACAAGTTAACCTTAGGCTAAAACACTTGTTTCTTGCTTACGTGGTCTGGATGGAGTAACTGATTTCATCTACTTCTTCTGGGACTGCTCAAAGTCAAACTGCAAAGCAGCTGCCAGAAATGTCTCTCCATGTAAAATTTCCAACATGCACTTCTGAAGTGGGAGCTGATGTGCCTAGCCAAGCTGCCAAAACTGTCTGTGTAGCTAAAATTTTTGAAGAGAGAAAATCACAGGCTCTGCAAACACATCTGCAGAACCTTCTTCAGCTACTGCTGATCCCGAGTGCAAACCCAGAGAATGAGCACTAACTTCTGCAATTAAGAGAGGACAAATGGAAGTCATGCCTTTAGCCTGCTCCTCCTGACAAGAATCTCAAACCACACTCACAAATTTTCCTTAAGAGTAGAGCTGCTGCTCAGTTCTAAACAATTAGCATAACTTCCTCAAACTCAAAAAGCAGGCAAAGACAATCTGCACATTTTTAGCAAATATAGTTGCTGCAGATAAATAATTTTCTAATTATAAAAGCTGACTACTTTATAGTGCTCCTTCTCACATTCTGGAATGAGCTATTGCATNTCACAGGATAAGCCATGGCAAATTGGTTCATAAATATTCACTGGTATTTTAGGCTTGGCCATAAAAAGGAGCCATTTTACTGTCTGTCCTGGAAACAGCACATTTGATGTTAAATGAGGAAGGAAGAGCTTAAGAGAGGTTCTTGTTGCAAGGAATAACAGTAAGATCCTGAAGCAGACACAGCTCACAGATGTAAGAGAAAACAAATGCTTAGAGATGAGCTTGGGGCTGTCCAGAGCTCACAATGATGTTACCAAGACCCTGCCTGGTGGAGAGGCTGAGCTGCTGGAGGGGGAGCACTCCCACCCAAGGTGCTTGGCTGTGATGGTTTGGGACTTCCCTGCCCCCCACACTTTGTAAAATGACCCAGACTAGGCTCAGCTGGCTGAAAGTTAAGGACTGAAGCTCTATTTACAGCTCAGCACAATGTACAAGCATAAATATACACAATAGACAGGAATAGTTACAGACACAGACAAGTTAAAGAGGATACAGAAACACAACTCCCCTCCCAGAAATCAGAGACCCCAGGAGGGGCTCCCAACCACCCTTCCACCTTCTTCCCAACCCTGTACCTTACCCAAGGTTTGCCTTACATGCAAGGTGACCTTGGAGGACTGGCCAGGGGGGTTAGAAGGAAAGTGATTAGTGAGGTTACTCAGCAGAGAGCAGAAAGAGCCAGAAGCTGCTAGACCAAGACACTGTGCCCCAGAGACTGACTGACTTATCTATGTTTTGGTTTCTTCTCTTAAACATCTCAGCAAGCCTATGAGTGAAGCAGACATCACCATTGTTTTCCTTTCACAGCCTAGTGTGTAATTTTCTCTATTAAAATATCCCAATTACCCTCAAACCAGCACACTGGGACAGAGACATGGCAGCAATGTGGCATGAGCATGCTTGGTCTTTGCCCAGCAGAATGGTCTGGCTGCCCAGACAACTTTCCTCCTCCCCAGCCAACTTCCCTTCTCCCCAGGCCATGCCTGAGCCAGGGCACCACATCACAGCTCTGAGCCCTTGTGCCACACATGCTCCAACTGTTTCCTAAGACTCAGCAGCAGGACTCCCAGATGAAGGAATTAAAATCGATTCCTAGGCACAAGTAACTACTTCTTACTTCTCTGTTACACTATCCTGCAGGCCTCAGGTAGGAAGGTTCACCTGAAACTGCTTTCTGGATTGGAGATACTGTATTTCAAATCCACACAGTTAATTAGTTTATGGGATATTCTGCACAGCCAGCAGCTAAACTCCATGAGCTAAGCAGGCTCCTGCCTCTTCCCACTGCCCTACTTGCTGCAGAGACCCTTCTGCCACACAGCAGAGCAGGAGAGGAGATGTGTTACAAACCAAAGCTACCCCAGCTGCACAAACTGCTTAGAAGAATGAAAATTAACAAATGGAAAATGAACTGCAAGCATTCTTAGAGCTACCTGGGTAGGCACAATCCCAAGCAAAAATACAGGCTGGGTGGTGAATGGCTGGAGAGCAGCCCTGAGGAAAAGGACCTTGGAGTCTGGGTTGATGAAAAGCTCAACATGAGTCTGCAGTGTGCACATGCAGCCCAGACAGCCAACCGAGTCCTAGGCTGCTGTGAAGGTTTGGGAGTTCCCCACTCCCCCCACACTTTGTAAAATGACCCAGACTAGCACTCAGTCGGCTGGAAGTTAAATGATGAAGCTCTATTTACAGCTCAGCACAATGTACAGCAGATATTTACACTATATACACAATATTTACAGAAATATACAAGTAAAAGGTAATACAGCAACACAACTCCCCTCCCAGATATCAGAGACCCCAGGAGGGGCTCCCAACCACCCTTCCACCTTCTCCCCACCCCTGTACCTTACCCCAAGGTTTGCCTTAC